>CM030174.1:19304958-19360280 GCA_017639675.1 Aplochiton taeniatus | reverse complement strand
CCAAATCTCGCGAGATTTCGTCAAATCTCGCGAGATTTGGCCAAATCTCGCGAGATTTGGCCAAATCTCGCGAGATTTCGTCAAATCTCGCGAGATTTGGCCAAATCTCGCGAGATTTCGTCAAATCTCGCGAGATTTCATCAAATCTCGCGAGATTTCGTCAAATCTCGCGAGATTTCGTCAAATCTCGCGAGATTTCGTCAAATCTCGCGAGATTTGGCCAAATCTCGCGAGATTTCGTCAAATCTCGCGAGATTTCATCAAATCTCGCGAGATTTGGCCTAATCTCGCGAGATTTCGTCAAATCTCGCGAGATTTGGCCAAATCTCGCGAGATTTCGTCAAATCTCGCGAGATTTGGCCAAATCTCGCGAGATTTGGCCAAATCTTTCGAGATTTTGCCAAATCTCGCGAGATTTGGCCAAATCTCGCGAGATTTCGTCAAATCTCGCGAGATTTGGCCAAATCTCGCGAGATTTGGCCAAATCTCGCGAGATTTGGCCAAATCTCGTGAGATTTCGTCAAATCTCGCGAGATTTGGCCAAATCTCCTTAGATTTGGTCAAGTCTCGTGAGATTTGGTCAAATCTCGCGAGATTTCATCAAATCTCGCTAGATTTTGTCAAATCTCGTGAGATTTCGTCAAATCTCGTGAGATTTCGTCAAATCTCGCGAGATTTGACGAAATCTCGCGAGATTTGGCCAAATCTCGCGAGATTTGGCCAAATCTCGCGAGATTTCGTCAAATCTCGCGAGATTTCGTCAAATCTCGCGAGATCTCGTCAAATCTCGCGAGATTTCGTCAAATCTCGCGAGATTTGGCCAAATCTCGCGAGATTTCGTCAAATCTCGCGAGATTTGGTCAAATCTCGCGAGATTTGGCCAAATCTCGCGAGATTTCGTCAAATCTCGCGAGATTTGGCCAAATCTCGCGAGATTTGGCCAAATCTCGAAAGATTTCGTCAAATCTCGCGAGATTGGGTCAAATATCGCGAGATTTCGTCAAATATCGCGAGATTTCGTCAAATCTCGCGAGATTTGGTCAAATCTCGCGAGATTTGGTCAAATCTCGCGAGATTTGGCCAAATCTCGCGAGATTTAGCCAAATCTCGCGAGATTTCGTCAAATCTGGCGAGATTTCTTCAAATCTCGCGAGATCTCGTCAAATCTCGCGAGATTTGGCCAAATCTCGCGAGATTTCGTCAAATCTCGTGAGATTTCGTCAAATCTCGCGAGATTTGGTCAAATCTCGCGAGATTTGGTAAAATCTCGCGAGATTTGGCCAAATCTCGCAAGATTTAGCCAAATCTCGCGAGATTTCGTCAAATCTGGCGAGATTTCGTCAAATCTCGCGAGATTTGGTCAAATCTCGTGAGATTTCGTTTAATCTCGCGAGATTTGGCAAAATCTTACGAGATTTTGCCAAATCTCGCAAGATTTCGTCAAATCTGTCGAGATTTGGTCAAATCTCGGGAGATTTCGTCAAATCTGGCGAGATTTGGCCAAATCTGGCAAGATTTGGCCAAATCTCGCGAGATTTCGTCAAATCTCGCGAGATTTGGTCAAGTCTCGCGAGATTTCGTCAAATCTCGCGAGATTTGGCCAAATCTCGCGAGATTTGGCAAAATCTCACGAGATTTCGTCAAATCTCGTGAGATTTCGTCAAATCTCGCGAGATTTGGTCAAATCTCGCGAGATTTGGTCAAATCTCGCGAGATTTGGCCAAATCTCGCAAGATTTAGCCAAATCTCGCGAGATTTCGTCAAATCTGGCGAGATTTCGTCAAATCTCGTGAGATTTCGTTTAATCTCGCGAGATTTGGCCAAATCTCGCGAGATTTGGTCAAATATCGCGAGATTTGGCCAAATCTCGCGAGATTTGGTCAAATCTCGCGAGATCTCGTCAAATCTCGCGAGATTTGGCCAAATCTCGCGAGATTTGGCCAAATCTCGCGAGATTTCATCAAATCTCGCGAGATTTGGTCAAATCTCGCAAGATTTGGCCAAATCTCGCGAGATTTCATCAAATCTCGCGAGATTTCATCAAATCTCGCGAGATTTCATCAAATCTCGCGAGATTTGGCCTAATCTCGCGAGATCTCGTCAAATCTCGCGAGATTTGGCCAAATCTAGCGAGATTTCGTCAAATCTCGCGAGATTTGACGAAATCTCGCGAGATTTGACGAAATCTCGCGAGATTTGGCCAAATCTCGCGAGATTTGGCCAAATCTTTCGAGATTTGGCCAAATCTCGCGAGATTTGGCAAAATCTCGCGAGATTTCGTCAAATCTCGCGAGATTTGGCCAAATCTCGCGAGATTTGGCCAAATCTCGTGAGATTTCGTCAAATCTCGCGAGATTTGGCCAAATCTCGTTAGATTTGGTCAAGTCTCGTGAGATTTGGTCAAATCTCGAGAGATTTCATCAAATCTCGCTAGATTTTGTCAAATCTCGTGAGATTTCGTCAAATCTCGTGAGATTTCGTCAAATCTCGCGAGATTTGGCCAAATCTCGCGAGATTTGGCCAAATCTCGCGAGATTTGGCCAAATCTCGCGAGATTTCGTCAAATCTCGCGAGATTTCGTCAAATCTCGCGAGATTTCGTCAAATCTCGCGAGATTTCGTCAAATCTCGCGAGATTTGGCCAAATCTCGCGATATTTCGTCAAATCTCGCGAGATTTGGTCAAATCTCGCGAGATTTGGCCAAATCTCACGAGATTTCGTCAAATCTCGTGAGATTTCGTCAAATCTCGCGAGATTTGGTCAAATCTCGCGAGATTTGGTCAAATCTCGCGAGATTTGGCCAAATCTCGCAAGATTTAGCCAAATCTCGCGAGATTTCGTCAAATCTGGCGAGATATCGTCAAATCTCGTGAGATTTCATCAAATCTCGCGAGATTTCATCAAATCTCGCGAGATTTGGCCTAATCTCGCGAGATTTCGTCAAATCTCGCGAGATTTGGCCAAATCTCGCGAGATTTCGTCAAATCTCGCGAGATTTGACGAAATCTCGCGAGATTTGACGAAATCTCGCGAGATTTGGCCAAATCTCGCGAGATTTGGCCAAATCTCGCGAGATTTCGTCAAATCTCGCGAGATTTGGCCAAATCTCGTTAGATTTGGTCAAGTCTCGTGAGATTTGGTCAAATCTCGAGAGATTTCATCAAATCTTGCTAGATTTTGTCAAATCTCGTGAGATTTCGTCAAATCTCGCAAGATTTCGTCAAATCTCGCGAGATTTGGCCAAATCTCGCGAGATTTCGTCAAATCTCGCGAGATTTGGCCAAATCTCGCGAGATTTCGTCAAATCTCGCGAGATTTCGTCAAATCTCGTGAGATTTCGTCAAATCTCGCGAGATTTCGTCAAATCTCGCGAGATTTCGTCAAATCTCGCGAGATTTGGCCAAATCTCGCGAGATTTCGTCAAATCTCGCGAGATTTGGCCAAATCTCGCGAGATTTGGCCAAATCTCGCGAGATTTCGTCAAATCTCGCGAGATTGGGTCAAATATCGCGAGATTTCGTCAAATCTCGCGAGATTTCGTCAAATCTCGCGAGATTTGGTCAAATCTCGCGAGATTTGGTCAAATCTCGCGAGATTTGGCCAAATCTCGCAAGATTTAGCCAAATCTCGCGAGATTTCGTCAAATCTGGCGAGATTTCTTCAAATCTCGCGAGATCTCGTCAAATCTCGCGAGATTTAGCAAAATCTCGCGAGATTTGGTAAAATCTCGCGAGATTTGGTCAAATCTCGTGAGATTTGGCCAAATCTCGCGAGATTTCGTCAAATCTCCCGAGATTTGGCCAACTCTCGCGAGATTTCGTCAAATCTCGTGAGATTTCGTCAAATCTCGCGAGATTTCGTCAAATCTCGCGAGATTTCGTCAAATCTCGTGAGATTTGGCCAAATCTCGCGAGATTTGGCCAAATCTCGCGAGATTTGGTCAAATCTTGCAAGATCTCGTCAAATCTCATGAGATTTCGTCAAATCTCGCGAGATTTGGTCAAATCTCGCGAGATTTGGCCAAATCTCTTGAGATTTGGCCAAATCTCGCGAGATTTGGTCAAATCTCGCGAGATCTCATCAAATCTCGCGAGATCTCGTCAAATCTCGCGAGATTTGGTCAAATCTGGCGAGATTTGGCCAAATCTCGCGAGATTTGGCCAAATCTCGCGAGATTTGGTCAAATCTCGCGAGATTTCGTCAAATCTCGCGAGATTTCGTCAAATCTCGCGAGATTTGGTCAAATCTCGCGAGATTTGGTCAAATCTGGCGAGATTTGGCCAAATCTCGCGAGATTTGGTCAAATCTCGCGAGATTTGGCCAAATCTCGCAAGATTTAGCCAAATCTCGCGAGATTTCGTCAAATCTGGCGAGATTTCGTCAAATCTCGCGAGATTTGGTCAAATCTCGCGAGATTTGGTCAAATCTCGCGAGATTTGGCCAAATCTCGCAAGATTTAGCCAAATCTCGCGAGATTTGGTAAAATCTCGCGAGATTTGGTCAAATCTCGCGAGATTTGGCCAAATCTCGCGAGATTTGGCCAAATCTCGCGAGATTTCGTCAAATCTCGCGAGATTTGGTCAAATCTCGCGAGATTTGGCCAAATCTCGCGAGATTTGGTCAAATCTCGCGAGATTTCATCAAATCTCGCGAGATTTCGTCAAATCTCGCGAGATTTGGCCCAATCTCGCGAGATTTCGTCAAATCTCGCGAGATTTGGCCAAATCTAGCGAGATTTCGTCAAATCTCGTGAGATTTGGCCAAATCTCGCGAGATTTGGCCAAATCTCGCGAGATTTGGTCAAATCTTGCAAGATCTCGTCAAATCTCGCGAGATTTGGCCAAATCTCGCGAGATTTGGCCAAATCTCTTGAGATTTCGTCAAATCTCGCGAGATTTGGCCAAATCTCGCGAGATTTGGCCAAATCTCTTGAGATTTCGTCAAATCTCGCGAGATTTGGTCAAATCTGGCGAGATTTGGCCAAATCTCGCGAGATTTCGCCAAATCTCGCGAGATTTCGTCAAATCTCGCGAGATTTCGTCAAATCTCGCGAGATTTGGTCAAATCTCGCGAGATTTGGCCAAATCTCGCGAGATTTTGCGAAATCTCTTGAGACTTGGCCAAATCTCAAGAGATTTGGCAAAATCTCGCGAGATTTGACGAAATCTCGTGAGATTTGACGAAATCTGGCGAGATTTGGCCAAATCTCGTGAGATTTGACGAAATCTCACGAGATTTGACGAAATCTCGCGAGATTTGGCCAAATCTCGCGAGATTTGGTTAAATCTCGCGAGATTTGGCCAAATCTGGCGAGATTTGGCCAAATCTCGCGAGATTTGACCAAATCTCGCGAGATTTGACCAAATCTCGTGAGATTTGACCAAATCTGGCGAGATTTGACGAAATCTTGCGGGATTTGGCCAAATCTCGCGAGATTTGGCGAAATCTCGCGAGATTTGACCAAATCTCGTGAGATTTGACGAAATCTCGCGGGATTTGGCCAAATCTCGCGAGATTTAACGAAATCTGGCGAGATTTGACGAAATCTCGCGAGATTTGACGAAATCTCAATAGATTTCACAAAATATCGCGAGATTTGACGACATCTTGCGAGATTTTGCAAAATCTCGCTAGATTTGATAAAATCATCGTTTCCTCAAAGCTCCTGCACTTCGAAGTGAATGGATTCACAAAATAAGAAGAGATCCTGGTCACCCATTTCAAGGTAAGATGTTAGCTAGGTTATTACTGTACGAACTAGGCTAGCCATATTGCCGTTAAATAAAGGCGGACGTTAGCGTAGTCAGAGGTATCTAGCTATAGTGGGGCTAAAAAGCTCTGGCTTCATTAGCTCCGAATGGGTCCTTCTCTCGTTTTAACGTTAAGACGGAACATGCCAGGCTTGATGCAGAGATGTTTTCCTTGGAGTTGGGGCAACCGATGTATACCCCATTTTTTGTGTAAGTTTGTGGGCAATTGTGTAGAGCAGTCCTATCAGGTGATTGTGATTACAGCGTTACGAGTTGGTGCTAGGCAATGTTAGCATATCTCCATACTGTTTCTGTCGAGTGGGCTGGGCGCTACTGTTGGTTGTAAGCGTAAATAAGTGCTTAGTTCGTAAGTTCGTTTACAGACATGTATGTGTTGCTCAGTTGAAAGAGCAGTATTTGAAGGGTTAAGGAAGGTACTCTTCAAAATGGATATTAGACCTATAACTTAATATACGTATGTAAATGTGAATCTTTTCTCTGTATTGGCAATTTCTTAATACAAAGGACTACAAAAGCCAAGAGGGTCTTCCGTTCAGTTTATTGTATCCGCGGATGGGCAGCTGTAAAACAAAAATGTCTTCACACACCAGCAACCTTTGTAGGTTGCCTTTTATACACTCCTTAGGTACCAAATTAACTTCCTTCTTATATGGTAACTATTGGTAACATCAAATTTATGACTTTGTCCCTTCAGTCCTAACGTCGGTCAGTTGCGGAAAACAACTGCATATAGATCCAAGGTTAGAGGTCAACTTACCCTTCCGGGAACCTATGTGTTCCTATTACACACAGAGAGGCCCTCTTTGCCTTGTCACACAAAGTTACACAATGTCCATGAAGGAAGTAGCAGCTGAAGTGCATTTTTCCAATACATTCTCAAACTTGTTTGATTATTCTTATAGGTGGAGCTGTCCCTTAGCCATTCATTGGAAAGACAACATGCACCTGCAAAGCTGGCAGGTTTGCTGTCTTCAACAACTTCTCCTTTTAATTGTTAGCCTGCAAGATTTGTTCCTGCTTCCACCTCATTCAGCCGTAATCCTGCTTTCATCTACCTCTTTATTGATTTCTTGACAGTGACAGTGACAGTGACATTGACAGTGACAGTGACAGTGCCATCACCTGATGGGACTGCTCTACACAACTTCCCACTACAACAAAAAAAAGGGTTTACATCGGTCCCCCCAACTAAAAGCAAAACATCTTAGCCTCAAGCATGGCATGTTCCATCCAGGACATTAGGACTCAGCCCAAGAGCGATTAGCTTTGTTGCTAGAGTATATCTCAGAGTTGAGAACTTTGAGCTAGGTCTCTGCACGTGTATTTCCGTACAGTCTAATTTACCTTGTATGTGGGAAAGTGCTTTCAAAACAAGGAGGCATACGCTAGATTACAGTTTCTCTCAAAGGCCATATTGGAATTAATCCTAACCTAAAATACAGGTAGTTCAGCATAATGATGATCAGAGTGTGGAGGGGCAGTCTCTTCCATAGAAGTGCAAGGTCAAGAAAATATTGATGGACGCAGTTTTAGATAAAATTAGATTCAACTTTATTGTCACACACACACGTATGGTAATAAATAGTGATATGAACATTATATATAGATAGGAAGGTATATGGTAGGTATATAATACCGTGGATTTGAATACGGTGTGTAAACCAGAGCCGTTGTTAGGGTCTTAAAACACTGGGGGCTTAGCCCAGCCCAGAAATCTTCAGTTTTCACCCGATAATTGCACCATTTTCAAGTAATTTCAGAGTAAAATGAAAAAAAAGGTATATATAATATAAGATATAACATATTACATTTTGGGCCAGGTGTGGCTGGCTTTCACAATATGAAATCAAAGTAAACAAAATGCGTGGAATCTTGAGTACTACTATTCAACTTTATTATTATTGTTACAACACACACACACACACACACACACACACACACACACACACACACAGACACACACACACACTAGCAAGTCTGTTGTGTCTTCAAATGTCCACTAGAAATCAATAATACACAATGAACAAGGAACACAACATAGTACTTCATCCTCAAAATATAATCTACTCCATGGTATACTTTGAATACACATACACATATTTGAATGGCACACTGATGTGTTGGGGGCAATTACACAAAACACATTCAAATAATGGGTCGAAAAAAGTGAAATTTCTCGTATGGTTTGTTTACATATATATTGCTTGCAACTTCAAGAGAGCAGCGCACCCAGTTTTCTCACATTGGCAGAATGTGAGCACTATGAAATATGCTATGTAAAGGCAGAGATGGCAAAAGTGCACACATCCTTCTCTCAAGTAGAAGTACAGATACTTCCATTTAAAACGACTCAGGTAAAAGTTGAAGTACTGACTTAATTTCTTACTCAAGTTAAAATAATGAAGTATGGGCTCTGACATGTACTTAAGTAAAAAGTAGCCATTACTACCAACTGTTTTAGTGTCAAGCTGGTAACTGGACCTCACATCATATTAATAGAACATTAATACCAAAAAACTTCCATTTCAAATTTTTATTCTGTCATTGTTAGCTAATGAATGTATCCATTCTGAACCACCACCATGTAGAATACAAGCAGAGATAAACAAAGTGGTCAGGGAAAAACCAAACCAATTTGCCATTGCCTAGGCAACATTGTAGATTGTAGGGTGACTCTACCAGTTGTCCTTGGAAACAATACAACAATTATTATGGTGCTTTAAAAAATTACAGAATTGAGGTGAGTTATACGGTACACTTTATTGGAATATAAAGTAGAAAGAAAAATAGAGTGCAAGCATAATTTACACTTAACCTCTGGTTTACCATCTCATTGGATCAGCGACATTACACTGGCCTAAACAACTTGCCCTAAAGCCTGAATATTAGTGTGTGCTATACACACCACATCACATACAATTGGGGGAAAAAATCCTTAGCCCCTCCAAAAACTGGGGAATAACTGTACGGCATACATTACGTAACTACCAGAACGTTCTTTTTAGCCTCAAGTGATTGTGTGTGTGTGTGTGTGTGATTGTGTGTGTGTGTGTGTGTGGTACAGAATGACAGAGACAGCGAGTTATTGAATGTATGCCTTCGAGCTGTGTGCATGTGTGTGTGTTAATTTCCAAAACTGGGCAGTAACTGTCATACACAACATTACTACATTAGCGACCCTTATAATGCCCCGGGAGTTATTTTCCTTTTTTTTTTGCTTAACTTAGCTTTTATTAGCCCGACAGAATCCACGCAATGATTCATGGTTCGAACTTGCTTTTTGTATAATAAAATCTTCAGTAACAGTAACCGTAATAAAGGCCGGTTATAAAAAGGAAACATCTTGATACCAATCAAAAGATATCAACGTTAGGAACATATCAAAATGACTAAGAGCAGTGTCCCATTTTACTAAAAGGCAATTGGTCAAATGGGACACCATCAAAATGTACAAGGGTGAAAGGAGTATTGAATTGATTCATAGTCATTTTGATACACAATTACATCCCATTACCAAATATATTGGAATGAAACAGTGAGTATTTGTTTTTTGATTTTTATAAGCTTAAAATGTTTTATGCCGAAATGCTATATCATTTCACTTGATTCTGGGATCAAGTGTAACTGCACGCGATGCCACGCCCACTTATATGACGTCATATTCGTGTGACCTTTTTTTCCTTATCAGATGCCTTTTGAGCAATGTTTGGGGTTATTTTGTGTATTCATTGAAAAGATATTCAGAGCAAAGCTTAACTGTCCCAGTTTGCCAGGTGTCCCATTTTACCAATACTCACCCTATAAACTGTGTGCTGGGTCTGGTTGGACAGACCCTTCGTGAACGGCCTCACAATTAGTTGTTGATAATAAAAATGTACTAAAGAAGAACCTCTTTGACTCCAGTATTGTCGATTGAACTTTTGCATCAACTTTTTGTCTTCTATATATTGGCATCTAATGAACAGGATTTGGACAAAAGGGAACTGGACACACGGTGTACCGCTGTGAGGGGGTGAGTCCTGGTCGGACCACGCAATTAAAAGTGGCCACAAGTGAGCTGTATTTTCTGCTTTAGATAAGTATATTGTGTGGCCTTATCTGGAGTTCACCCCCGGTGGCGGGGAGGAAAACAGGTTCTGCCAAAATTAAGGAACAAGCGCAAGTTTAGATGGCCTGTATCTTGCAAGAGGTGCTTAAAAATAGGGCATGCATGTGTGTTAAAGTACAGACCGTTAAAAGTGAAATGAAACACTTGTAAAAGCTCCGGAACCTATATTGTATAGATATTTTGGAACATTATGTGTTCTTCGAATATTTATTTATAGCTAGAAGATAACAGTATTGAGATAACATATGAATGTATCGTATGGGTCTGAAAGCTAGGGCGCCGCCATTTTTAAATGACGTATGAGCTCTACGTCATGGGCATGATGGAACTGCATGCTGCTTATTGTATTTACATTGCATTTTAAGACACACGTAGGGAACAGCCTGCTAATTTGTTTCTAAACTTTACCATGGACGATGAACTAGGCAGGATCTTAGAGCGTATTCCTGTAAATCCCATCGCATATGCATATGAAACCATACGAAACCTTCAAATTGTAAATAGGCCTAGCGAAAGACGTGACAACAATGATGAAGACTACAAAGTTGCGGTGCCCTGTCAGGAACGACTTGGTAACTGCGATTGGTGTCACTGTGGAAACTGCAGGCCTATGCCATCAATAATCGAGTCCATAAGCTGCCACGAAGCGCATTTAGAAGACAAATTGCTTGATCATGTTTGCATAAGTCACCATAGGTTTTACAGCGTGTTGTGCGCAGAGCCTAACTTGTTGGAGGCGTCAATGTTGTCACTGCGTGATGTTCGTGCTGAAACGCTGATCGTCCAATAAATAGCTGGTAGGTTTTTACCCTCACTTTGTAGCAAAGAATGCAAAGCTGTTAGCCCAAATAGCTTACTCATGTCATTTTGAATTTGTGGGCTTAACGCATGCACTTTCAGCCTCCACAGGTTGACAGCCTATCGTCAATTTACCCTGTGGGCACGAGGACATCTCGGGAAGGGGAACCGAATCGCCATACCTGCATGTGTGGTGTGCAAAATAAGAAGGCCATGGATTTGAGTGCAGTACCAAGGATTTGAGTTGGCCTTTTATGGCAATATTGCGGTCATATTGTGCATAATAAATGATTGTATCAAAATATTAACTCAGTTACTATAGTTGTTGTTTTAATTAATTTGTGTTGTCAATTCAAGGACCAAAATAATAGTAAACAACCTGAAATGGCAGCAAAATTATATACATAGACTAAGATAAACAAAGAATATTTATTTTGGAATCTGCTTAGGCGCTTAACAACAAATATATCTTTGTCTGGCTTTACAACCCCTTTGTGCTGGGCCAGGGTGACTTTCTTGAGTTGGGACCTACCAGTCTTCCAGAGCTGCCCGAATGGATTTTGAGCACAAGCACCTACTGACAACGCCAGACATTATTTCCTTTCTGAAGTTGTAGCTGTTTTCCTCCTTCTGTGGAACCACAGCATACTGTTTTGCTGCCTTTGAGAATTTGTGCCTAAATTGTAACCTTCCATCTTTGGTCTTTGCCTGATCCCGTGCTACATTACAGTTGTGATCCAGTGCAGCAAGGTGCAGACGTGCCTCAATGCTCTCCTGGGAGAACTTCTTTCGCTTTGTTGCATATTTTGTGTACAGTGCATGCACACTCTCCAAATCTCCTGTGTGGATAGCCTCCGTGACTTTGCCTAATTTCTATAATAGAGCCTTGTCCAGCACAACCTTTTGGAGACTTTCGAATGCTGCTGATCCCTTTTGGAGCCATGGGCGGCAGATTTCCTCTCCTGGAGTATAGGGAGCGTGTTCACACAATAACTCGCTAGACACCCGTTCATGGCTGTTGGTGATGTGATGCAACACAGATGTCCACTTCTCCTTAAGCATTCTTGCATTACCACCGCATGTTGTGACTGAGAACCAAAGGTGATTTGATATCATTGGCACCCATTCACTCATTTCTGAACTGTTGGTTCTCAGCAGGCGTTTTTTTCATGTTCTTCACAATTTGCCATAAGTTATATTCATGTTTAACTTCCTGGTATTGTTCTCTCATCATTTTCTGAATAGATGGATGGCAGTCAGTAGATAAAACTGAAATAGTCAGATCATGTTCCTGAAACTTGGCTAGACACCTTCAAGCCCTGCTGTCTCTAGCCAGTAGCTGTTCTTTACCTCTTTTACCCTGACTGTCTCCTGTGCCACAACCAGCTTGGATTTTGTGTCCAGCAGGGTGTAAGTACCATATGTTGCGTGTCCTGGCTGTCATATCTGGCATCTCCTGACATTACAATCGGCTCATCAGACACTGCAGACATGATGCTCTCATTGTGGATGGCCCAAAGATATTCACTTCAGGTATGACATACGCCTTTTGTATGTTGTACCACTGCCTCTGTGACAAAGCTTGAATCGCACACCTCCAGAGAATGACCGCATTCATTCCCAGTGAGGAACACTGCTGCAGGGATCAAAATGTTGCACTCTACATATCCCCTCTGACCAGAGTCTGGGAATGCCAGGAAAAGTTGTGTCCATCCAAACACTCCTGTTTCACTGTCACTCCAAACCCACTTTTGGTCAAACTTGCAAGGCATTTTCCACAGTTTTCCCAGTGGCAAATTGAAAACAGTTTACATAGCTGTTCTGAGGACACCAACCACTTCTTGCCAATTACAGATTCTGGTGCTACATCATCTTTGTGTGTAATGTATTCTTCCTCTATAGAGATGTCTTCTTCACTAACACTAAATTCAAAGGACATCTCATCAGGAATTTCTGGGGCCTCAGACATTAAATCATCGTCACTGCTGGAACACTCAAATAAAGTCTCGTGTTTAGGTGAAGATGTTCTAGGACATGGCCAGATACTGTGGTCTCCTACTGGCATGCTGTATGAATGGTATTTCTTTATCAAAATGTTGTTATCTATGTTATCTGTCAGTGTGGCTTTACTAAAACAAGTGACTTTACTGCACTGACATTGTTCAAAAGGCTCAGTCTGAGTTCCAACGGACACACTGAAATTTCCAGCTGCTTCTTGCACCTCATCCCGGGCTTTACCATCTACAACTACACCTTCCTGGCACGATGGGTCCTGGAATTCATTGCCCTGACTGTGTATTTAAGATCTGCATGCCTGCCCCACCTAATAATTTTTTTTACATTTAAGCATAGAATTTTTTGGGACAATTAAGCAGTTGATCATACCCATAAAAAAGCAATGCATTACTCATCACCTGAATTAATCTATCAAAATTGTATAGAAAATATATACATAGAGTCAATTCAAAATGCTTCGTAAAACATGTTGTAAAACATACATTAATATTAATTATTAAAACATTTCATTTGAACCAAGCTTATGAATTAAAATATCAAGGAGGTTTACCAGCGCAAAGTACATTTCCCCCGTTTTACGCAAGAAATGGTTTGACCAACAAATGCCAAGCCAATCAGATTATACTTTGCTAATTGACACGGTCAAGTTTAATACGACTTGTCACTTCATTTTGTTGCTAGCTTGTAAAGGAATCCGGGGAGATAAAAACGAAAATGTTTAACAAGAAAAAAAAGTTCTAAGTTCAACCCGAGGGCTATATAAAAAAGAGAGACTGAAATGATCATCCCTAACGGACAGCTGTTGGCTGTTCAGAAATAGTTGCGTTCGACCATGGACTGTGTGCCATCCTTAAAATTAAGATCGAACTTGCTATCAGAGCCGGCTGCATCGGACAGCAGTTAGTTATCACGGCAGCCAGCAACATACCGGCCGGTAACTGAGTTCTGAGGACTCGAGGTAGGACACTGTTTATACAATAGCCTTTCCTGTTTTGATTAGAGTAGTTTGCTGACTGAATGGTGATAGCTTCACGCAAAAAAGACTGCGGCAAAGTTCGTTTTATATTCGACATTCGTTTGATATTCGGCATTCCGTTCTTTCCCGCGGGTTGTCAAAACGTATGGTGCTCAAAATAATAAGTTTCAGGAACAGATGAACGAGCACAATAGACTACAATCACTCGTTTTTACCAAACTCCAAGCGTAAGTTATTTTATTTGACAAAGATTAAGCAAGAACAAACCCTCAGTCACAGTACGCACTCGCGCGGCCGCTTCCAAGTTAGGGACCGTCCTAAAACTACCAGAATGTGCATGGCACATTTTGTAAATGTACATTGTATTTGTTGCATACCAAATGAATAATTATATTAAAATCAATGACCTTTTTGACCGAATGATGTCGACCCCACTTTCATGCAAAGAGACAAAAGTCTCTCACTACAAGGCTTATTTCCGCAAATTGTCTTGAATTTTTATTGATTCTATATGAATCTTTAATATGAAAATTTTGAAATGTATTTAAGTCCTTTGGACCTAATTATGTCAAACGAACTTTCATGAACAGAGACAAAGGTCCCTCACATACCACAAGGCTTATTTCTGGACATTGTCTCTAATTGGAATTGATTCTATATGAATCTTTAATATGAAAGCATATAAATGTATTTATGTCCATGACCTTTTGACCTAATGATGTCAAACCGACTTTCATCCACAGAGACAAAGGTTCCTCCATACTACAAGGTTTATTTCTTAAAAAGTAATTGACTTAAATAGATTTATATACTTTCATTTTAAAGATTCATATAAATTCAATTAAAATAAAAGACTATGTCCAAAAATAAGCATTAGGTCCAAAGGTCATTGACTTAAATAGATTTATATATTTTCATAATAAAGATTCATATAGAATCAATACAAATTCAAGACAATTTCTGGAAATAAGCCTTGTAATATGTGAGAGACTTTTGTCTGTGTGCATGAAAGTGGGTTTGACATCATTCGGTCAAAAAGTCATTGGCTTGAATATAATTATTCATTTGGTATACAACAAATAAAATGTACATCTGCAAAATGTGCCATGTACATTCTGGTAGTTTTATGACGGTCTCCAACTTGAAAGCGGCGGCGCGAGTGCGTACTGTGCTGAGGGTTTGTTCTTGCAGGTTAACTATGATTGGTTTATAATAGTTTAAGTTCCAGTTGGATCTCCATGTCTTATATAAAGCAGTCGCATTATTTTAGTACATTCTCGCCAAATGCTAAATGAAGTGTTAAAATGTGGTCGTTGTAAACCTCTTGTTGTTTTTAATCGAGATGGCCACCAAATCTGCCTGTGGATCATTTAGTTTAATTCAATTTGTAAGTATCTTTTTATGTCCATTTCCCACCGCTACCGTAATGCTAATTTGTGTTAGCGCCTCCTTGGGATTTCTCATGTTATGCTAGCGCCAAGCTAGCTGTGATGTGTATTCACTTTAGCTTAAACACGGACATTTGAAGTATATAACAGTAGGCAGGTCAAACCCGTTTTCACTTTTTTTATTTATTAAGTGATTAAATAGTCCTCATCATCATCATCATCATCTTCGTCCGCTTATCCGATCGGGTCGCGGAGGTAGTAGTTCCAGCAGAGAGCCCCATCCTTCCCTTTCCCGGGCCACATCCGCCAGCTCTGACTGGGGGATTCCAAGGCGCTCCCCGACCAGCATGGAGATATAATCCCTCCACCTGGTCCTTGATCTGCCCCGTGGCCTCCGCCCAGCTGGACGTGCCTGGAACACCTCCCTAGGGAGGCGGCCAGGTGGCATCCTAACTAGATGCCCGAACCACCTCAACTGGCTCCTTTCTACGCAAAGAAGCAGCGGATCTACTCCGAGTCCCTCCCGGATGACTGAACTTCTCACCCTATCTCTAAGGGAGAAGCCAGCCACCCGCCGGAGGAAACTCATTTCGGCCGCTTGTATCCGTGATCTCGTTCTTTCGGTCATGACCCATCCTTCGTGACCATAGGTGAGAGTAGGAACAAAGATAGACCGGAAGATTGAGAGCTTTGCCTTTCGGCTCAACTCTCTCTTCGTTACAACGGTGCGATACAGCGACTGCAATACCGCTCCCGCTGCTCCGATTCTCCGGCCCAACTCACGTTCCATTTTCCCGTCACTCGAGAACAAAACCCCAAGATACTTAAACTCCTTCACTTGGGGTAAGGACTCATTCCCTACCTGGAGTAAACACTCCATCGGTTTCCTGCTGAGAACCATGGCCTTAGACTTGGAGGTGCTGATCTTCATCCCAGCCGCTTCACACTCGGCTGCAAACCGATCCAATGAGTGCTGAAGGTCGCAGGCTGATGGCGCCATCAGTACCACATCATCCGCAAAAAGCAGTGACGTGATCCCAAGCTCACCAAGCTGCAGCCCTCCTCCCCCGCGGCTGCGCCTTGAAATCCTGTCCATGAATGTCACAAACAGAATCGGTGACAAAGCGCAGCCCTGTAGGAGACCAACCCTCACTGGAAACGAGTTTGACTTACTGCCGAGAACCCGGACACAGCTTTCGCTTTGGGAGTACAGAGATTGGATGGCCCTAAGTAGTGAACCCCTCACCCCATACTCCCGCAGCACCTCCCACAATAGCTCCCTTGGGACCCGGTCATACGCCTTCTCTAAATCTACAAAACACATGTAGACCGGATAGTCATACTCCCAGGCCCCCTCCAGGATCCTTGCGAGAGTAAAAAGTTGGTCCGTTGTTCCACGCCCTGGTCGGAAACCGCATTGTTCCTCTTCAATCCGAGGTTCGACTATCGTCCGGACCCTCCTTTCCAACACCCTAGAGTAAACTTTCCCGGGGAGGCTGAGTAATGTGATGCCCCTATAATTGGCACACACTCTCCGGTCCCCCTTTTTGAAGAGGGGAACCACCACCCCGGTCTGCCACTCCTTAGGTGCTGTCCCTGACCTCCACGCAATGTTGATGAGACGTGTCATCCATGACAGTCCCTCAACACCCAGAGCCTTCAGCATTTCAGGGCGGATCTCATCAACCCCTGGGGCTTTGCCACTGTGGAGTTGTTTGACTACCTCAGTGACCTCCACCAGGGAAATTGGCGTTGATCCCCCCATCATCCTCTAGCTCCGCCTCAACCATAGAGGGGGGATTTGTCGGGTTTAGGAGTTCCTCAAAGTGCTCCTTCCACCGTCCCATCACCTGATCAGTTGAAGTCAGCAGCGTCCCATCCTTGCTGTATACAGCTTGAATGCTTCCCTGCTTTCCCCTCCTGAGGTGCCGGATGGTTTTCCAGAACAACTTTGGTGCCAGCCTAAAGTCCTTCTCCATGGCTTCTCCGAACTCCTCCCACACCCGCTGCTTCGCCTCTGCCACCGCCGAGGCTGCAGTCCTCCGTGCCTGTCGATACCTTGCAACTGCTTCCGGAGTCCCCCGGGATAACATATCCCGGAAGGCTTCCTTCTTCTGTCGGACGGCTCCCCTGACCCCTGGTGTCCACCAGGGTGTTCGGGGATTACCGCCCCTTGAGGCACCCAAGACCTTGAGACCACAACTCTCAGACGCGGCTTTAGCAATGGAGGCTTTGAATATTGCCCACTCTGGTTCTATGCCCCCAGCCCCCACAGGGATGCAAGAGAAGCTCCGCCGGAGGTGTGAGTTGAAGGCCTCCCGTACCGGGGCCTCCTCCAGACGTTCCCAGTACACCCGCACTACACGTTTGGGCTTACCAGGTCTGTCCAGGGGCTTCCCCGGCCACCTGACCCAACTCACCACCAGATGGTGATCAGTTGACAGCTCCGCCCCTCTCTTTACCCGAGTGTCCAAAACATAGGGCCTCAGATCCGATGACACGATAACAAAATCTATCATTGACCTTCTGCCCAGGGTGCTCTGGTACCAAGTACACTTATGAGCATCCTTATGTTCGAACATGGTGTTCGTTATGGCCAGTCCATGACTAGCACAGAAGTCCAATAACAAGCCACCACTCGGGTTCAGATCCGGGCGCCCGTGCCTCCCAATCACGCCCCTCCAAGTGTCTCCATCATTGCCCACATGTGCGTTGAAGTCTCCCAGTAAGACTACGGAGTCCCCACCAGGAGCCCTATGCAGGACTCCATCCAGGGTCTCCAAGAAGGCCGAATACTCCACACTACTGTTTGGCGCATAGGCGCAGACAACAGTCAGAGTTTTCCCCCCTGCGACCCGCAGGCGTAGGGAGGCGACCCTCTCATCCACCGGGATAAACTCCAACATAGAGGCACTCAGCCGGGGACTTATAAGTATCCCCACTCCCGCCTTGCGCCTCGCACCTTGGGCCACTCCGGAGAAGAATAGAGTCCAACCCCTGTCCAGGATTGAGGTACTAGAGCCGAGGCTGTGCGTAGAGGTAAGCCCCACCAGATCCAACTGGTAGCGCTCCACCTCCGGCTCTTTCCCTCCCAGAGAGGTGACGTTCCACGTCCCCAAAGCCAGCCTCTGCCACCCAGGTCTGGTCCGTCGAGACCCTCTACCTTCACTACCACCTTTCTGGCAGCGCACCCGACCCCATTGGTTCTTCCCGCAGGTGGTGAGCCCACGGGACGGAGAAGTTGAGACGGCGATGTTTTCCACGTTGCTTCTTCGGGCTGTGCCCGGCCGGGCTCCGTGGCAAGCCCGGCCACCAGGCGCTCGCTGACGGGTCCTCCTCCTGGGCCTGGCTCCAGGAGGGGACCCCGGGCTTCCTCTGGGCCGGGTATCTAATCTTCTTCCTCGCTTGTCCATGAGGTGTATTTGGGACCATTCTTTGTCTGGCCCCTCGCCTGAGACCAAATTGCCATGGGAGACCCTACCAGGAACACAAGGTTCCAGGCAATACAGCCCTCAGGTTCACAGAGGCACACAAACCTCTCCACCACGTTAAGGTGACGGTCCCCAGGAGAGGCCTATCTTCCAATTTGTTGTTGTTTCGTAAACGTTTATGAATAAAAACGAATTAATCAATTGTCAGTTTGCTCGGTCTAGAAGCATGAACTTGTTCAAATAATAATGGTTATTTGTGTGGGGAGAAAATTATTATTTTCGTCTTTGCACGTGCTTTTGATTGGAACTTATGTTATTCTTATTGCATTTAGATTTTCATGAGCTCCATGTTGACTGGGAAATGGCTGTTGCGCATGATGGAGAGATAGATACTGGGATTCTGTTACCGGAATTTGACTGCCCTTTGAGTCTAAAGGACCATACTGAGCTTCAGTCAACATTCGAGCCAAGTTAAAACACTCCAGTTTAGGAGGTGTACTTAGCTGGAAGATGTCGTTTTTAAATGTAACTGGTATTCTATGATGAATGTTAACATATCAATGAAGAGCAATTTATTTTTTAATGAACAGGTGTGTCTCCCTCCCCCCCCCCCCAAAACAACATTACATTTAAATATGTTTTTAAGTCAGTCACACATATTCAGTGTCTGATTTCCACATCACAAAACACCTAAACATATATTAGGGTATTTCAATAAATTATTTATCATTGCAAAAAAAGTTTCTGGTGGACAAAATATGTATGACAAGCTTTGCAAACGTGTATGGGGACCGACTAGATATCTTCCTGTGGGAGCAGGTAATTTCAGCATCAAGGCTGGGTATCAGAAACGCTTCAATAAACAGCATTCATGGAAGAAACCAACTGCGTGTCAGCTGGGAGGAGGTTGTATCATTATTAAAGGAAGTGGTTGTTGATACTAAACTGGAAAACTTGGATGGCGAAAATACATCTATTATGGATTATTACACTATAAATGGGTTGTCGTAGACTTCAAACTTGTCAATCTATACACGGTCAAATTACTTTTACTAATAGCAAGATGCTTACCATATGTGCCGTGGTGCTGGGTTGGAAAGGTTGAGTTTGAACATGGATTTACTACTGGGAAACGTATGGAGTGTGTACCATAGCTGAACACTTGTGATCAAATTCTATTCAAATTTTAAATAGTGCCCTTTCACTGTTGTTATGTGCTTGTCTGGTAAGCCACTGCAGGAAGCTACCAACAGTGATTACAGATCTCTTTATTGCTTCATCATCTTCCTCCAACTCCTTCCTGTTGTTATCCTCCATTATCTTATTTAGCTTTCTTCACAGTGCTCTCCTGATCTTCAATTTCATCCTCTGAAAACAGTACATGAAAGTTAGGCTTCATATGACTTATTCTCAAAACAGACATTAATCCTACATTAATTAAATTACATAACTATGGATACAAACACTTGTAATATTGTATATATGTTTACTTTACATATACAAGTTGTCAATAAGGTGAGAATACAGTTGAATGTATGTCTGAATCTGAGAAAACCTAAATGTTTATTTCATGCATATGTGAAAACAATATAGGCTAGGTCTACTTATAAAACTCTAGTGCAATAGTATTACCTTACAAATTGAATTACGAGATTAGAACTAAATGATCAACAGGCAGATTTGGTGGCCATCTCGATTAAAAACAAGAGGTTAACTACGACCACCTTTTAGAACTTAATTAAGCATTTGATGAGATTGTACTAAAATAATGGACTGCAGTGCGCTTTATATAAGATACGGAGATCCAACTGGAACTTTAACAATGATTGGTTAATAATAGTTTAACTACTTTGCTTAGCAGAGAGATGATGTGGTGCTCCCACTACCTTCAGCCATCTTGCCGCCAACAGTTGAAAGCCGTACGCTGAAGACGACGCATGCGCACTGTCGAATCAATTGTTCTTGTACTCGATGCATTTGTAATTTTGACAGTTTTCTCACTTTTAGATTCGTCTTCGTAACTGAGAGATCGTACCCGTTGTATTCGTACAACAAATACACACACAACAATACGGCCAAAATGTGTTTATGTATGATTTAATTTGTACAAGTTGGCAAATAGTTGGCACGACAACGGATTTTTGGGTACAACTAATATATTTATGTACGAAATGTAGATGTGCACGCACGATCTTTTTGACAGTGATCTTACTCCATAGACTAGCAAGTCTTTCTGCTCTCACCTTGCGCTGGGTGGTGTTTGCGGTTTGGGTGGGTCTATCTGTGTTCCCTACAATATAGCTCGAAAAGTCAAAAATGTATGATACTGCTTCTGGTTGGAGCTTTGCTGTCTTGACCTGCACTAGTGTCCCTAAATCATTAAATTGATGCTCGAAGCCATAGTCTGAGCTTTGGAAATGGTCACTGCATACACGAAATCCAACGCCGACGAGAGGACTTGCCCGCTTTAAGGCTGAAAGCCATGCTGTATATAGAGTTGCGATTGTACGGCAATGTGTGGAAGTGAACACCCTGTCCTTGGGAACTATAGTACTCAATATTTCATCCTGGAGCAATGCGGTGTGTAGAAGTCATATTGTATATGCTATCGTTTGACAGTAGACTAGCTCGTGTTGTTTTGACAGGACTATCATGCGCGCGCCGTCACATTTGCAAGGTGTCTGCGCTCTTGGTGAAAACTATACATTTCGTTACGTTATTTATCATAAATTGTAATTTGAGACAATTTGATATGTTTTGATATGTATTGGATTGTGCTTTACACGTTATTTATACTATTAAGATCGACTTGACTTCGAAGTGCGTTTCATTTCACCTTTAAAGGTAAGATTATCTATGTAACAAGCCTGTGATACCGTTTTGCTGTAGAGACAGAGAAAGGCTGAATGGACAGGTCGTTTATTATATGTATGTGTATAGATGACCGTGAGACAGCTTTGCTGCAAAAAACAAAGGGCTGCTTTGACGGAGTCTATTTAGAAATATTGCCGATACCGCTCTGTTGCAGTTTTAAGTCAATAGAGGTCTGGATGGGCAACAATCTCAGAGGGCCGGGATAGGCTGGGTGCCTGTTGAGAGATTATAGTGTGTTAGAAGTGGTGATATGTCTCGCATAAGAACATATGCTTGATTGAAGTCAACTTCAGTAGAAAAAACTTTTTGTGTTGGGCCCAACTGTTGATGTACTACATGTGTTTATTAAAGATGTGTTTGATTGAAGTAATCCCTATGGTTAACGCCTTGTGATGTATAGATTAGAAAATATATTCATAAGGGACTGTACGGACAGGTGATTTAAGTCTATGGTTACCGCTGTATAGTATATTGGAAATACATAGAGGGCTGCTTGGATAGACATTGTGTGTACAGTCTGTGGTTGACGCTCTATAAGATATAAAGTTATATAGATAGAGGTCTGCTCGGACAGATTGAGAAGTAGTAAAACGGCTGAGACTTGTTTCCGGTGTGAATCCAGAACGGGGAAGTGTATTTGGATTGTTGATTTTACTGAATTGTTTCTCTTGAATATGTCTTTAGTTCTCTGACGGTGACTGTAGTTATTTAGAGGACTTAAGTTTCTCTTCGCTCTCTCTGTTCCTCCCTTGTGTGTGTGTGTGTGTGTGTGTGTGTGCCTGCGGCATGCCAAGTTGTTTCTGTGTGTGCGCTGTGATTGTTGAGTGAGGCGCCTCAAATGTGTGTGTGTGTGTGTGTGTGTGTGTGTGTGATGATCTCTGGCTCTCCTGCTCGCTTGCGTGTGTGTGTGCTTATCTCTGGCTTCTCCGGCTCTCTTGCGTGTGTGTCCCGCATTGACATTGAACTGTTTTTGTGCGGAATGGGAGTACGAAAAGACTGTGTATGAAATACAGTGGAAAAACTTGGTTTGATTTGAACAAATGTTTGTCCTTAATGTTTTAATATATTTAAAAAGTACAAATTTGAAAATGAACAGACAAATGACTTGCATACATTCTGTCTTTGAGAACCTACTGTACAATTTTTAATTGTAATACATTTTGAGAGAACATTTGGCTTATGATTGCAAAAATGCCTGTAGTGAAACCGTAAAAACTTTGAACCGAATAATTAAACTTTGTGTAAAAAAGGTGAAATTCTCAATAAAACACCATATCAACTACTTTGGCATAATCTTACATCAGATCTATTTAATAGTAAATTAAAGTAATGGAACACCATTTTTCTAAATATTATAATTAATTTTGGGAATCATGTAAGGCAGGTCTACTTCCCGAAGTGTCCAGGTGGTGTAACCACTATTCAAGGAGCAACTTAGTCAATATATCTATGTTCGGAACGACATACTTCAATACTATGCCATATGCTCAAGGTGATCTAGTATACTACTTTTTCAAAGATTTGCCTAAGTTGTTAGTATACCCAACTGGAACATGTGGCACCACTTTATATGTATTTTGTGAAAGCCAGAAGGAAAGTGGCTAATTGCATTTTGGGGCAGGAAACATAGTCTTGCCACATCTTTCACATCTTCTAAATATATGTCATCAAGGAACTTTTTCCATACTCAATTTTAGCTTACTTTGTACCGTTGGCATACTGCCTACACATTTTTCTTCAAATGTAGTATGTTAAGGATGCATAGTAGGCTATTCCGAACACAGCCACTTACTTGCAAACAGTGGAGGAACTTTACAACTACCTGAAAAATCCACCCTCTTATCGAATACTATTGGAAGCCGTTGAAAAGTACGATGAATCAGTCCCAACAAATATCCCAGTCGTGAAAGTACACTGAAAATGTACCTCTGAAGTGACTAAGTGACATCTGAAGAGCCATCTGCAATATAGTAGAGGGAAATTTCCTGTTTCTGTGCAGGACCTGGTGCCTCATTTAAAAAGCTGTGCGGAGGATTCATGTCAAAAGGTTGCGCATGGACAGAGTGCTTAGGCACAAACTTATTCTGATTTATAACACAGTGCGCACGCACATCCTATGCCAGTTTCCCTTTAAATCACGATCAACTCAAAATGGGGTCCATGCGAGCGAGTCTTTTCCCACCCTTTTAATGCCCATTGATGCCTATTAGTGGATTATTATTAACATTGCCCATTATTAACATTCATCCATACTTACTGCTGTAACACTTTCGGCTGTGACTGACATTCTGGTCAGATATGAAAGTAAGCCTTTTATGGGACAGGTCAACCAGGTGGTGGCTGAAGGAATGGAGGTGAGCTGCATGTAACAGCCAGGAAGAATGTCTTCACATGGCCTCATCCACATGACTTCCTATTGTATTGTGTCAGTGCTACATAATCCCTCAGCCAGAATCTTTCAACTTTTATTATTGAAAACTCATGATGGAGGAATGGATACAATTACAAGCACACACAGCTTGACAATTCTAATGTTCTGTCACAATGACCGGCACTTTTCTGGACTGGAATGGGACATCACTACAAACATTTCAAAGCGTGCACATGTTCCTAAAGACATACAATTCTCCCCCTCTCTCTCAGATTTTTTTTTACATTGAAATGAAATACATGGCATACAATTTAGATGTAGAGATAATTCTAATCAAATCTTTTTTCATCTGATATTTTAAAATGAGTTCAATTACAAATACTCTAGGTGGATAAAATATCTAATATTTCGTATTATTTTGTGGTTACACCACTTGACATTTGAGTTTATACATCAATGAATGAAATAAACAACAAATAATCCAAAAGTGTGGCAGACAGACAATAATTTTAGTAAAGCGACATATGTGCTTCACAACCAGCATATATTCATAACCCAAAATGTACTTGCGTTTTTGATCAACGATATCATATCATAACATTTATGAGGGCTTTAATGCATGAATGACAGATAAATAGATCCTGACCAAATTTGTATACATTTTTATATCTTTTATTAATATTTATTATTATTATTATTATTATTATTATTATTATTATTATTATTTTTTCATAAAAATAAGACCCGGGGCTATTCATAAAACACCAGGGGCTATAGCCCCGAACGCCCACCCCTAACGACGTCTCTGGTGTAAACTATAGAGCTCCGGCGGTTGACGTCACGCAGTCACAGTACGTACACAGTACAATACGATGCAAACACTTTTTTAAAATTAAAATGTCAACGATACCGATCATAATCTTAAATGGGTATATTATTTTTTTTCTAAAACTATGTTCATTAAAAAAAATTCTAAAATGTTTCCCTCTATCGCCACATGCTGGCAAATATATATCATTATCATTGTCGCATTGTGTTTTAGCTAGATTTTTGTCACAAATAATGCAATTACAATGAGCAAATTAAATGCCAAGGTGAACATTGATTTTTCATTTGAGCATTTAATTTTTTATTTTCAATGTGGCACATTTATTGCATACAAGACATGTTAAATGAAAAGTCAAATGGGCATTGCGATTTCATTTTATATTCTGCATATATTTGCCATACATCAACAGGAAAATGAAAATGCAATCTCTGCAGATTATGCACACACAAACTTGAAATCGAAATTGCAATCCCGTTATTGCATTATAGTTTTCGAGTTTGACTCATCTGACTGGGGGTAGGTGGATGCATAACTTATTTCCCAAAATATTAAACTACCCCTTTTAATGAGCAATGGGCATCAGCTCATTACTAGTAGGCCTTCGCCACTGAAAACAGACTGTGAAGGGAAGAAAGACGATGAAAATGTTAAATACGTTTTTGAGTGTTCAATTTCTTTTAGATGTGCTTCATGGACATTAAGGAATCACACAGAAATGAATGATTGTCTACATTATGTGCCCTTTATAGAGGATGCAGTTAGTGAAGTAGGAATTAAAAGTATAATAATAATCAAGTGCAGTCCTACTCCTACTTGAAACGTAACAAGGAGTGCACAAGGTGCAGTGAAGATTATTATATCAATTCGTTCAGAATCGTAAGATCACCCATTGCTAGGTTGCCCTCTCCAGAACAAACACAATGATGCAAAAAGGTTCTTTACATTATTTACATATGTCTTTTCAATTACCCTGCTCAACTGACGACACTGCAAAATAGTGAGCTAGTTAAATTACCCTTTTAATTAATCATAAAAATTCTCCAAATTAGGTCTACTGCACACTAAGGAGCATGGCACAAGAAAGATAGTATTATTTCATTCAGATATATTTAAACTTAAGCTTCAACCGCCAATACTATTTACAGGAAGACCATTGCAGGATAAAGGAGCATTTTGAACATTCAGTAGCAGTCAAAATGTGTTCCTGTTCTAAATTACCATGTACTTAAAAACCAAAATGTTATATATACATGTAACCCTTTTTACTAGAAGGTACAAAATATAATAACGGTAGACCTATACTAGATACGATATTCACTGGGCTAAATGAATCAGAAGTTCTAGAAATCGACTACAGAGCCCAGATTGATCAAACAATACACCAGAAACGACTCGTGACACAATATTTCCTTTTTGGAAGTGAAACACTTCCTTTTAGTAAATGGATATGTAGAAATAAGAAAATAAACATAGAAAAGCTATTACCCGGGTAAGTACAAAATAAACCTTATCGACATATAAAATCTACAAATTCAAGGTAGCATACAGTTCAATACAATACAAATGTATACACAGAATCAGTCACTTTTATTAGTGACAATTAACTCAGTCCTTGTGTTAACCACACATCAACCAGAACAAGAGGACAGTCTGGTTTACACCGCTTTCAAGGTATGAGTCCTACCGCACTGTTGAGTGAGTTGGGGAATGTGATAATACAAAGTCTGTTAGATCCAGGGTTCCAATCTTCTGCATGCGAATTTAGTTCGCTCCATTGGGTTGTGGCTCGCCATCTAATATTCAATGTGTTCCAAGTTCCAAGTAGATCCCAAAAACCTGACCTATAGTGAATAAGGTCAGAACTCACATTCAAGCTTCTAATATGAAATAGTGGACCACAAAATAAAAGCTAGAATATATATTGTCAATCTCATTGTACTCTACATTACTTGAAGAATAATAATTATAACTTATAAACATCAGCAATTACAAATTCCATTACCTACACGAACACAGTGGCATGAAAATGTAGTTACCAAAATAACTTCTAACTCAATTCAAGAGTAATCAAATATTATTTGATTCCTTCACAAGGCAACTGGCATGAAGTAGCCACACCGATACCAGAAAACACGTGCTTTGTGCCCTGCGCCATGTAATGGCAGCCTACAGTCACATGCACTAAACATCTCATTTAACAAAAGTACAGATTTAAGGTGCTTAAAACAACCAAATTAACCATTCGGTTTAACAGATAAAATATTGATTACTTTGCTAAATATATATACATATTACATTGCACAAAATTACGTTTTCACTTAGCAGTAGCACAGCTAACACTTTTAGCATAAGCGAATGGCATTCGTTCATTATATTAGTTCGCATTAGCAGCTAGTGACGATTAACTTCAGCAATCAAAAAGTGTCTCACCAATGCGGGTATTTTCTCAACAACCAGCGACGATAATGTCCTCTGGTTGTCCTCACATGGGGGGGGATTATGTTTTAAGAAATTATAAAACTTTAACCAACTTATTTTGTAAACTTATTTATCTCTCTCGGACTTAAGAGTTTTCTCGTCACAGCAGCTATGCTCTTTCGTGCTCGGCTCAAAAAGAAATCAAAACGCTTCGCGCGTAGTGCTTGTCAGCTCACGTAATGTAACTGACGCCTGATTGGATAGCCGTTTCAGTTCACAGGTCAAACGTTTAAACCAACTGGAAATTAGTATTTTACACATTTTGTGTTATCTTTATCAAATATAATTGTCTGTTTATTTATCCTCAATATGCATCCATACAATATTGCAATTTCCTATTTTTTAATACTGACAGATTATTGCTTATGTATAGCTTATTTAACCTGGGTTACATACAGTACATTGCTTTCATGTTGGTAATAGGAATTCATATTTCAAAGATACAAAGATACATTCACAATGTTAAAATAACTTTAAAGGAAATACTTTCCCTAGTTTCAGAGCACTGTAGCACTTGCATGTCTGTTACAGGTTGGTTTGTGCAAAAGTGGCAGTGTATGTGCAGAGGCAATGCAGGGCTTTCAACACACAAATCCCAATTTTGCATCAAGCCAGAATAAAATTATGATTATGTATTTGGAAAAAAATGGTTGTAAAGTAGAATATGTAGAATATATATATATATATATATATATATATATATATATATATATATATATATATATATATATATATATATATATATATATATATATATATATATATATACATACACACAGTGCAATCATGAAAAACCTGGCATACTGGGAGTAGTAACAGTCATAAAAAATAACTACGTATAATTTGATATAGAAACCTACTCAAACTTCCCAATCTCATTTCAAGGCAAACCAGTGTCCCGACAGGAGGTTGGGGGCAGCTATTCACATGCAAAATAGTCCTTTAAGGGGGAAATAAGATGACGGATGACAGGAATACTCCAAGACTTCCCCAACACTTTCTGTCTCTGCTGGCGATTCATGTTCTTAACATCCGTATAATGTTTGGGGAATCCAAAGATTCTGGAAAGGGAGCAGAGATTAGACAATTATTACTGATACAAGGTGTCAAGTACAGCTTGTTAAGTAGGCCCTGGGTCTGATTTGTTCATGGCTTGTTTAGCAGACAGTATACCTCTCTATTTCAGTTATCCACAGATTGTCATCCAGCCCGTCCTGTACCACAGGTAGTTTGGAGACATCCTTCCCCTGCCTTAGAGAGGCTGGGTTGGTAGTGATGGTCCTAACCTTTGTGTACTGGACATAATGATATGCAAGTAAAATATCAGCTATATTTAGTAGACTTCATAACACAAATACATACAATTATAGATGTTAGACAGTGCATTTAAATGTCTACTAACCTTAGCCTCTCTGCCAACCTCCAGACAGTCCTGTAGATTAAGTTTGTCATTCTGGGTAGCTATGATCGGTCTGGGGGGCAGGCAGACAAAAAAACACAGAGCTTTTTTATTGCTCATGAATAGTTTACTATATTTCCACTGCTCTGATATTGTTATGCTAGAAGGTCATTCACAGTAGACCCACCTGTTCATCCCAGGGATGTTCCCCCAAAAGTAGCGAGCTCTGTGGGCAGGGCTTACTTTCACAGCATCCAACAGCACAGGATTACACTGTAAACCAACATGCAGCAAAGCAACCTTTCTCAATTTCAGAGAAATACATATCAAATACACCTTGTAAGGAATGTCTCAATATATCTATCAGGGATGTGAGGAAGACGGCAGAAAGTGTAAATCCATCTCCATTGAGAAAGAACATTTGAGGATTGCACACTATACAATAAAATAGAAAAATTGTATCATAGTAGTGAAGGAGTAAGTAGAGGGGAGGAACTGGCTGCTCACCTCTAGATAGCGGCAGATGTTTACTTTGTCGTGGGTGTTCATGAACACCACATTCTCAAACAGCCAGAAGAACGGTCGTGGGTCATTTCCTTTGGGCTTTAGGATGTGAAGGATACGATAGTACTCAAAGAACAGCCTGCCAGTGCCCTCTATGAAAGGAACAGAGATGAAGCACAATGGCCAAATTAAAAAAGACACCTACTCATATTCTGTAAATTAATGATATTCAGGATGGCACTTGGAGAAGTCACCATTAATAAGACTTGACAAAACAACTAAATTGCCTACATTTGATGGTTACAAACAATTCATTCTTCTTGGCAAGGCAGCTAATGCCCTGTCAATTCACAGAAAAAAAACTATAGGCTAGATAATAAGTGTAGGTTATGCTCGTTTTTTCAGGAATCCCTATCCGGCAATCTTGCTACTTTTTCAAAGAAAAAAGTAATTTGGGCGGGCATATGCTACGCGACTTCCACGTTTAAATCAAGTTCCCACATGCAAATTAATTTGAGACCTATGCAGTGATAGCTTATGTTAAACCCTACATTGAAAATGTAGAACCTTTAATAATGGGCTGTAAAGGGCTAAATGCATTAGCACCAACTTATCTTAAGGTGCGTTTCCACCTAAAGTACTTGGGACTTTGTCCCAGGAACTGCTTTAAGGGACTACAATGTTTCTTCAGCCCCATGTTGTCTGTGTTCGACCGCAGTCTAAAGACCTGTGAGGATTATGCAAAGTAGGATTTTAAAAATGGCGGCTGAAATAAAATGATATGAGTACTGAGTACAGGCCCCACCCCCAAAGTTCCTGTACTTTCAAAAAGTACTACCTCTCGAGCAGGGACTTTCTGGGGGTGAAATTTAGACCCCGGAATTAAATTTAGACCCTGGTCCCCGTGGTCGAAACGCACCAAGTTCCTCCAAAGGTTCCTAGTTCCTGGGGAAAGTTCCAGCAGTGGAAACGCGCCTTTAGAGACTACCTCTTGATTGTGTATCTGGCAGGGCCCTTAGATCCTCTATTGCTTCCTCGCTGATAATTCCCAAGGTGAATTATAAGTGAAGCAGAGAAGCATCTTTTAGCTTCTATGCCCCAAAACAGTAGAATTCTCTTCCCAGCCATATTTGAGAGGCTGAATCAGTCATCTCGTTTAAAATGGATCTTGAAACTCATCTTTTAAATCAGACTTTTAAATAACAAAGTCAAAGGGAAAGAGTTTTTTTTATTTTTAAAAATATTTTGTTAGTCTTTTTTATTGTTTAGCAAATATATAGTTTTTTTTTATTACTTTTATTATAGTTCTATTTTGTTTTTATTCTGTCATGTAAAGTGCATTGAGCGGCACTGGTATGAAATGTGGTATACAAATAAAGATTATTATTAAATTAGTTTTTCTGTGTTAGCTTACACAAACTTTAAATTATTAACACATAGCACAGAAATAAACATCTTTGTAAGACCCAGACTTGATAAACATCAAATCTCCACAAAATGCATTTTAGACTACCACAATAGAAACTTAATGAGTGCCTGATTTACCTTTTGTTAGAAATTCGTTAACTTTAAAAGGCGATTCAAGTAAATTCAAAATATTTGGAACTTTGATATCTTTGAAATAAGAAATTATTTCGAACAGTTATAGGATGTATACATTCAAATAACATCACACACATATATAAAATACATACCATATAGACCCTTTCTAATGGGGTTGACAATAGACAAGTCATTACAGGGGCTCCCACCAATCAGCAAATCAAATGGACCCCATGTCTTGATCTGGATTGGGCAAGCGAAGAGAGTATTACATGTTTGGTAGGATACTGTGTCACTCAATGCATTTGGTTTCCATACAAAATCTATGTGGTGGGGGAAAAAATCCTGAATCCTGACATTTCTTTGTTGTATTTGTAACACTTTATCAGACTTACCAATTAATCACATTTTAGATCAGCTCATTATTTTGGCATTTATATAATTTATTTTTCATGATTTTGGCCCACTTCATCGAGAATTATTTTATTTCAGTGACATTTGAGATTAGGTTTAAATGTATGTTCATTTTGTTGTCGTACATATAGTTGTATGCAAAAGTTTGGGCACCCCTTGACTAATAACACATTTTGGTGTTTTTTTTATCGAAAAGATGTAAACACAGTCTGGAAAAAACATGGGAAAGAAAAACACAATATTTGTAGCAAACATTAATGGATGCTTTTTATGTCAAATTGAACCCCCCAAAAATCCACAATTGCGGCATGTGCAAAAGTTTGGGCACCCTACATAGTCAGTACTTAGTAACACCCTCTCTTGGCAGATAGCACAGCTTGCAAACGCTTTTTGTAGCCAGCAATATGTCTTTCACTTCTTGTACTTGGGATTTTCTCCCATTCTTCCTTGCAAAAGGTTTCTTGTTCTGCAATATTTTTGGGCATGCACAGCTCTTAAGATCTACCCACAGATTTTCAAGTTGTCAAGATGTTCAAGTTGGGGGACTGTGATGGCCATTCCAAAACCTTCAGCTTGCGTCTCTTGAGGTAGTCCATGGTGGATTTTGAGGTATGTTTAGGATCATTATCCTGTTGTAGAAACCATCCTCTTTTCAGCTTCAGTTTTTTACAGATGGTGTGATGTTTGCCTCCAGAATTTGCTGGTATTTAGTGGAATCCCTTCTTCCCTCCACCCGTGCAATGTTCCCTGTGCCACTGGCTGCAACACAACCCCAAAGCATGATAGAACCACCCCCATGCTTAACAAGTGCAAGGTGTTCTTTTCATGGAGTGCTGCTCCTTATATCCTCCAAACATACCTTTGCTGATTGTGGCAAAAAAAGGCTATTTTCACTTCATCAGTCCACCGCACTTGTTTCCAAAATGCATCAGGCTTCTGTAGATGTTCCGTTGCATACTTCTGACATTGGATTTTATGATGAGGACGCAGGTAAGCTTTTCTTCAACTGACTCTTCCATGGAGGTCTTGTTTGTGCAAGCATCACTGCACGGTGGAACGGTGCACCACCACCCCTGAGTTGGCTATATCTTCTTATATCTCCATAGTTCCCCTAAACTGCCATCTCTTAATTACATTTCGCACTGTGGAAACTGCAAGCTGAAAACACTTTGCTATCTTCTTTTAGCCTTCCCCTGCATTGTGGGCATCAATAACTTTAATTTTCAGTCTTACACAGCAGCTTAGAGGAATCCATGGTTGCTGAGTGTTGGCAAAAAGTTTGAAGAGTCAGAGTATTTGTAAAGCTTTGAAATTGGCACCAGCTGACATTTCCTAATGACAATTGTTAACATGCCTCAGGCCTAACGAGCTGATTAAGGTCTGAGACCTTGTTAAAAGAATCTTAGGGTGCCCAAACTTTGCCACAATTATGTTTTTTTAGTTTTTGTTCAATTTGACATAAAAGTAACTATGCATTAATGTTTGCTACAAGTATAGTCTTTTTTCCATGACTGTTTACATCTTTTCAATATAAAAATCACCAAAACGTGTTATTTGTCAAGGGGTGCCCAAACTTTTGCATACAACTGTAATTACATAATTCTTTGATATAAAACGATATTACTGTCCGTTGAAATGTTAGTTTGTTCACACTACACTACAAAGAAAAATCGTACATAACTGAGCCCCATTAAGAGTTATTATTGAGTTCCTAAAATGTTCACATATTTTCATCCCCTTCCTTAAAAGTCGTACGCTAGAGGTAATATTATGTGCGATGTAACTTTTCTGCACATGGACCAGGACATAATCCAATAGTTAAATTGAGCATATATTTTGTTGCATTAGATATTTATACAGCACAATATCAAACTATGGTCCTTGTCTCTTTGTAAGACCCATATAAAAATACGAACTACTTATTTTTTTTCAGTTTTTTTTTTTTTTTTTACTTTAAATGTTCCCTGAGTGAGTAGAACATTGTTTTGACTTATCTCCTTTACTTTTCTTAACCTACCATTGCAATCAAAATTATTCAACCCCCATTGCAAATTAGGTTTATTAGCAAAATATACAAACTTTCATCTGTTTGCAAAAAAATCTATCAAACAAGAACAATTTAAATAGAGCACACATGTGCAAGTCAGGTGTTGTCTCAAGGGCTTAATTAGTTGAACCCCATAGAAAATCTTTGGTGGGATTTGAAGAAGGCGGTTGCATCACACAAACCCAAGAATAGTGAACTGGTGACCATTTCCCTTGAGGAATGGGCTAAGATTCCTCAGGAACGCTGCCAGATGCTGGTGTCTGGCTATATCACGTTTGCAGCAGGTCATAACAGCAAAAGGGTGCTCTACTAAGTACTGAAGATGCTTGTCATGAAGGGGTTGAATCATTCTGGGACTGTAGTAGTCATTCAAAGAGGCATTTTGTGTTGAATTGGGAGAAACCACTTGTTATATTAGTTGTGTTGAGTTATTGAAATTGTTCTTGTTTGATAATTTTTTTAGTATTTTTTTTGCGAACAGCTGAAAGTTTGGAAATGTTGGTAATAAACCTAATTTGCAATGGGGGTTGAATCATTTTGATTGCAACTGTAAAATTTGATTTTGTTAAAGGTCTGACATCATTCAGTGTCAAGCATATGCAAACGCACAACAAATTAGGCAGGTTGTGCTCAACTTTTTTCTCCCCAGTCACCACTGTACAAGTCATAATGTTATATTTTATATATATATATATATATATATATATATATATATATATATATATATATATATATATATATATATATATATATATATATATATATATATATATATATATATATATATATATATATATATATATATATATATATATATATATATATATATATATATATATATATATATATATATATATATATATATATATATGTGTGTGTGTATATATATGTGTGTTGTAGTAGTAGTAGTAGTAGTAGTAGTAACAACATGTTCAGTTAGTTTAGTTTATTGTCCAAGGAAACTTGGTTCACTCATTTTTGGTTCAGTACTCTATTTCAAATATTCTTTCTGGGGTTTTGATTTGTGATTCCAATCGATTATTGGCACTTAACAGCTTATCCTGGATTTGATAAAAATATTATTTTACAGAGCAAGAATAAATAAATGAAATAAAGGCATACATGATCCTCTGTGACACTTTTGACGTCCCCAACCTGGACAATTTTGCAATCGTGGTTGACTGTCGCCACAGTGATGGATTCTTCACAGATTTCTGAGGCTATATACTTCTCTACCTTAAAACCCAGCTCCTTCAGAACCAGGTAACCTGAATACAAACACAGAAACACACAGATATATGTAGACCTGTCATAATTTTTACACAATACATTTTTTTTTTCTCCAGCAGACTGTAATAATTTTGCACAATCATCAAAATTGTCATTATCAAGGGAATTTGAAGCCAATGTTACACATGTCGAAACATATAGCTATCGTACATTGTCATTCAGGTGCGTTTCGATGTCAATGTTTCCGCTTTTAATTTTTGCAGTTTTACAGCTATGGTAAAAATCCTTTCCAAACAAACTAATGGCCCAATTTTTCAAGTAAAGATATGAATTACAATCAGCTCTGGAAAAGATTGAGTGCCCTCTTGTCAAGGCATATATATATGTGTGTGTGTGTGTGTGTGTGTGTGTGTGTGTGTGTGGTTTATTTTTTTATTTTTTGGGGAAGGCCTGCTCTTACCAAGAAGATAATGTAACAATTTATAATAATTTAGCTATAATAAAACGACCTGGCTGACGTCAGTCAGTTTAAGCCACATGATGACCTTTAACCTGACCTGACGTGCCCTGACGGAAGATGGCAGCTGCGACCGAGGCCGCTGCAAATAGACGCTCAGCGGGATAAGTAACGATTCATTTCACTACATAAGTGAGGTTTGCAGCGGTATAATGTGCGCGTTCTCTGTGTATTTTTACAAGACGAAGTGAGCATGCACATTTGCATTTATTTTCTGCGCACTATCTTCACAGTACAATCAGCCGTTAGCTGGCAGCTAGCCTCGGTTCCAGCATTCGGTTTGAAAGCCTGGGGATGTTCGATAGTGAAAGTGCGCAGTATTCTCGCAGTACGGGTCGCACGGAATATATTTTTGTAAAAAGCGTCTTCCATGACACAATACGGCATTGCACGCGATCACTGAATCGACATTGATGCAGACTCGCTGTGAAGGGCTTTATAGCGCACTCCACCCCCATTGGTTTGGGATGGCACTTAATATGGTGTACCCCCGCGCTAACGCGCAAGGGGAAGTGGGTAGGGAGAGGGAGAACCATGTTATATTGCTTCGGGATCAACAGACAGTGCACATCATTATTAGCGAAATAGTCTGAAACAAATTGGACAGCAGGACATAATTAGCCTACTTAGACTACATCATTTTTGTAATACTATTAAGTAAGCAAGCACAAGACATATAAGGGCTTCTCACTTATCGGTACGATGATGACCAACCATGATCGCACCGAAAATGGAGTGGACTCGGTGGTAAATTATAAATTAGCTTATTCAAGTCAAATACATTTTATTTGCATAGCACATTTCATACATGTAGGCTATTCAATGTGATATACAAGGCAGTGATTTGATTTGAAGGCAATAGCTAGCTGGTCGCAAAGTCGATGCTTCAGCAGCAGTCTCGGTCAATTAGCTGCGTTAGACAGGCCTACAGGTACGGACTAAACCATTTGGCGCCTTTTGTAGAGGGGCCTCAGAGATTTTGTTGGGGATACAAGGTTCAGTCTCAAACGATTTATTTAGCCAATTTGAATGCAGTTATGACACTTAACTACTTGAAAATAAAATCTTGCAAAAAACTAAACAAAACCCTTTTTCCATGCTTTTGAGGGCCCTGGGTACTCAGTGCCACCTTTTCCCCCACTTCGATGCTGCTGATTGGAGGAATTGGATCTTCAGCTATGAAGAATATTTTGGTACACAATTTTACCTCAACAAACGATATGCTTCTGGATTTGCCTGGTTTTATTTTCATTTTAGCCCCATTAGATTATCATTTAGTTTGCTTAGTAGTCTTTTAGTACAAGGAGCAGTTGTTTGTCCATATATGGTCGATTAGGAGGGAGGCGTTACCTTAACTTTTGCCCGCCAACATCCCATTTTGATGTCCGGATTAAGACTTCCATGGGCATGATAAATGCCAAGGGTGAGATTGTACATTCGGCAATTATGTCAATCTCCGGGCACTGCCATTCCGTGGTAAACTTCAGTTTATTAAAACACGAATGTCCTGAAAGTAAGCTTCAACTAGGTTTATAATTACATTTGGTACCTTGATTAACTAAAATGCAGTCCGCAATAGATTGTGCTGCACGGACGCAGATGTGTTTGCCAAATCCAGGAAAATGAGATGGTGTTTTTTCTTATGTTTCACCACTTGAATTTGATGCCAAATCATGCTAGTTTGCTCCAGACACCCAGAAAAGCTGGGGATGCCTGCTTTCTGTATTGAGGTATCGATTAACCTTGCAAGGTCAGTCTGCCGCTATGCCAAAAAATATTTTTCCCTCAACATTATGCAAGCAAATTAGTCTGAACTTGCTAATGTTACAAGAATCTTTCTCTTTGGGAAAAAGCACTCCACTGGCTCAACGCAACGCTCTGGAAATAATTTGTTGTACGTTAGTATTGTGTCGTTTAAAAAGGAATATGAACTTGTTTTCTTTGCAATATTTGAGGTCTGAAAAAACTCCATCTTTTGTCATTTTGACCAGTTGACAGCAAAGGCTCTAAATTGCAATATTTATCTTTGAAGTTTGGAAGAAATGTTGTCAGTAATCTATAGAATAAAACAAAACTGCTAATTTTACTATAATAGTCAAACCAAAGGCACTGATCATTTTGCAGTGGTCTCTTAAAATCTTTCCAGAGCTGTATTTCTGTCTGAAAGCACTTAAATGCTATACTGTCTCTTCCACAGGCCTGCTAATATGTATTTGTGTAGCCCAGGAGGTGGAGATCAATTCTGTCTCCTTCCGAGTCCTTTCAACGTTTTATACTTCCGGTGGTGATGCAAGAGGAGACCAGACACTGCAATCTTCTGTGACGCAAAACTCTCACTGCAAATTTGCAGTGTTTTCACCATTGGCGTGGCGCTTGATTTTCTTTAGTAGTGGAGGACAGTGCATTACTTCAGGTTTAAGTGGCTTAACATAAGCCTGAGGTGGCAACATTTTGTCTAATTGCAAAGCCATCCTTTATTGACAAGAAAGCCTAAATCCTTATTTATTTAAATGTTCTCATGTTCAATAAATGCCTCTTCTTTTTTAGAAGGTGCATGTGTCTATTACAACAATACTATTAGGCTTATACTATAACGGTAACATAAAATGAACAAAGACAATTATATTGTTAATCGTAATTGCAAGCATCTAAACGTCATGATAGTGACAGCCCAGATACTCATGTCAAAGAGAAAGGTAAAAATAAATCAATTGCAACAGCACAAGACAAAAGCCCTAAAGGGTGTATCTGAACCTTTGAAAATAAATATCATAAATTAAAATCTCATTAGGGGTAGTTCTTCCCTGGTTCTGCAGTTTACCTGTTGCTATGCCATCAAACAGTGAGAGGACTCTGATAGGTTGGCGCCGACTTGCAGCGATTGATGGATAAACACGATGAGGCTCCTACATGGGGCAAAATATTTTCACTTAGTGAGAGCATGCCAGACAATCAGGAAAGAATTACTCCGAAATTATTGTCCATCTGGAAAGTACATTTTATTTTAAAAAGTCACTCACAAACTCCATGGCACTGTTGTTGGCAAAAAATTCCTGAACTCGTATGCTCCAGTCTTGGCGAGGTGTTAAAGCTCTGTGGGATTTGAGAGGCTGACAGAGAAAGCAGATCCAGGGGTCTATCTCCTTCAGGGACTCGAAGGTATCCTCCCCCACCATGATGTTGAGACAGTCCCGACAGTAGGACCTAGAGAACCAGTGGAGGAAAGGAAATAATTGATGATGAATGATTGTGTAAGTTTGAAATGAGTAGAGTGAATGAGATTAGGCAGAGAGACAGACAGCATTCATATCAGATGTCTCACCTACAGCAGCTGTCATTTCCACACAGAATGACCTCCAACCCATAGCAGCAAACCGTACAGTAGGACTGGAAACCATCCTCGTCATAACGATACAAAGTCTCTGTAAAGTTGTTCTTAAGAGAGTAAAACATCCAATTATGACCAATGGGTAACTTTGAACATATTGCAAACATGTTTCAATGGTAATCTTGGTTTATTTACGCTAAAAAGCACTGCCATGTTGTTCTTTCTTACTTTGCATTTAAAGCAGAGGCCTCCTTTAAACAGAGGATGAAATATCTCAATGTCATTAGTTCCACAGCACAAGCAATAAGCTTTGGGGGGGCAAAAGAAAGGACAGGTAAATAAGGTATTTAATCGTGGAAATCAATCAATTTAATTAAATAGAACTATAGTGAAAGCGGCTATTGTAAGAGTGACGTTTCCTTTATGAACTCAAACACCTGACACTCGCCATATGAATTAAATACAAATAACAAATTGATATAATGGTGACCATCCTTTTACCTTCCATGTCCAATTCAAAATCAATGATCTTAGCTACCACCTCAGCTGAAAAACAAAGATGTACGGAAAAAATAAGGTTGAACATCGCAATTCAGATACATGGTATTTGGTGTTACCGTAGTATGCACACAAACTAAAATGACAATACTATTTTAAGGGGTTACGCATTTAAATAGAAAAACCTGAACACTTGTTTTTAAGGAGAATTTATTTCTTAAAAGCTGCATGGTCATGCTTATCCCAATCTTTAAACCAGGCACCCACAATAATCTGTTACATACCTCTCACTCTTTGGTTGGGTTGTACGTATGTGTTTTCTTCCTTGGACTTGCTATTGTTACAATTGTTGTGTGTCTTTCGCTTCTGAGATGGGTGGTAGTCAGGAGACGGACAGTCATCTCCAGTTGGCAAACTGATTTTTTTCTGCTTTGGCACTTTACCTATTCCCCATCTTCCTGTTATTTTTCCTCCACGACAGCGTTTCCCTACTCTTTTGCCTCTTCCACCTTGCCCTTGCTCACTAAAGTCATTGTCCAGGCTAGAGGAGCCATTTTCAGTTAGGTTGAGAGAGAATTTCTCCAGAATTATGGACCTTGTTTGACTTGATTTCATATGGTCCTTGTTGCGGCTTGGAGTGCTGGTTGTGGTAGTTGTCGGGGTGGATGTAGCTTTCATTATGTTGAATCCAGGTTTGTTTATCTTTGGTCTCCCATTCTTTTTGGATATGCCTGGTAGAACAATAGAACACTGTCAAGGTGTCTATCTACCTTACCTAAACAAGTAAGTAAACAAATCTGTGATTTATGATTGAATGGAGTGGCAATTAATCCCCTCCACAAATATCTACAGTGAATCAATTATAACATGTATAAAATTATTGTTAGTTTTTGTACCTTCAGTGTATGAAGGTGGTTGGAGGCCTTCAGGTCCCAAGGGTTTGAACCCTCCAAAGGCCCAGTCCAGCATAAGTCTGAGCTGGTCTTCTTTTCCCTCCGTACTAAGACAAAAGTGCATCTTACAACGGTCAGCAGCTACCTGCAACCCAAGCACAAAATACACAAGAACAGTAAGTCGATGCAGAGCTGCACATATTTTAAATATTTTTTCCTCTCACTCTCTTACCCACTCACAATGCATTCACACAGTGAAAAAATCATGATGAGACCCTTAAATATTCACACATCTGACAAGTAAACTGCCATCACAGTCTATTGAACTTCCAAAGGCTGATTAGGCCAAAACGTTACTATGTATTGTTTGATGGCCAAATGAAATTAGTGAAATTGAGGCACTGTCCCTGTCCTTTTTTCCTTAATTTTTAATTATTTATTTATCCGATAATGCACAAGAATAAAGCATGGTATCATCTGCATAGAAATGTACTTTACAGTCTTCTATAGAGGCACAAATATCATTAACATAAAGTGTAAATAATGCAGGACCTAAAACTGAACCTTGTGGCATACCATTCTTTATTGTTACAACCTTGCATTTCAATCCCTTAACCCCTACGTACAGTGTTCTTTCAGAGAGGTAGTCTGAAACAAGTTAAAAGCTGCATCATTGAATCCCAGAAAGGCTAATCTGTGATTAACTCTATCAAAAGCCTTGGACAATGTTTGCAAAATGTTTCTTATCAAGAGCGTAACTAGATCGTTAACTAAGAGTGGCCGCTGAAACACTACTATGACCATCTCTGAACCCAGACTGAAAAGGACTTAAAATGTTATTGGTGGACAAGAAAGTACGAAGAAAGTGACAAGACTCTGTACATTCTGGCATTAAATCAAAAAGGATCATTCTCTTGTGGAAAATATGTACTACTGCGATGTTAAAATCCCTGTTCCCCATAACAGGCTTTAAAAAAAAATCCAGATGAAAAATATCTTGTTTCAAGTTCACATTTATACACTATTCTGACAAACAATAACAAGCTCTATTTACTAAATAAATTGACCAATACCTACTCACCATTCTCACCATCATTTGAAAAAAATTCTAATGCTAAATTATTTCATATCTCCATCACTTATGACGTCACAATAATTTAAATATTTTAGGTTCTCCTCCCTTCTATCTTAGGACAACATTTGACGTCTCAGCTAGCTCGCTCACAAGAGCAGCTACCATGGTAAATGTCTTAGTACCAGATAACTTTCTTACAAAAAGCAAGATTTTGCAGATTATCAATTTGACTTCAACCATCATCTTTAAAGTCTTCTTTTTTGTCCAATCGCTGCGTTAAATATGAAATGTGAAGTTTTGCTTCCAAAACTTCCCAATTTGTTCATTTGACGCTTCTTGTCATTCATCAAACCAAATCCTGGAGAACGTTTATAATATTTCAAGGACAGACTATCTCTTCCATTGATTCAACATTCTCTACAAATAGGACTGAGAGAAGCCTAGATTTGTGCCAGTGCAAGGTTTTCATTATCAATTTTAGTTTTCGAATACCTAACTTTTTCTTAACTTTATTCCGATGATCCTTTACGAAAGGTATTAATTATATTAGGTAAGAAACAATATTCATGTAAATCAACATTGGCTGTGCCAAGTTATACTCCCAAAGAAAGGTAACTTTCATTAGTAATGTTAGATTGAAGGATTGTGTGCCATTAGTTAAGGACCATGGTATGGCTGCATACACAACAAATATTCAATAGGCCTATTTACAGGATCTCCACCATACTTAACAGTGGGGATCAGGTTCTTTTCGGTATAGCCATCCTTCTTTTTACGCTAAACTCACCATGAGTGTTTGTTGCCAGAAAAAGCTAAATTTTTGTTTCATCTGACCATAGAACACGGTTCCAGTAAAAGTTCCAGTAGCATTTAGCAAACTGCAGGGGCTTACGTTTTGTGGTGAAATGACAGGAAAGTCTTTTTTATGGCATGCCTTTCAAATAATTTGTTGGCATGGAGGTGGCGTCTAATGGTTGTTTTGGAGACTTGGTGACCCCCCCAAGATGCTACTTTCCTCTGTAATTCTCCAACAGTGATCCTTGGGGAATTTTTTTTGCCTCTCTTACCATCCTCCTCACTGTGCGTGGGGGCAAAATAAACTTGCCCTCTTCCAGGCAAGTTTGTGACAGTTCCAGTTGCTTGGAACTTTTAAAGTTTTGCCCTAACGGTAGATATGGGTATTTTCAGGTGAGTAGCTATTTTTTATAACCATTCTCTGACTTATGAATCAACACACTTTTCCCTCATTTGATTTGTGTGTTCTATAATCTTTCCCATGTTGATGTATGAATATGGGAATATGGCCTCTGTTTCACCTCATATTTATACCCCAGTGAAACAGGAAATCATGGATTACTGCTTGAAAGTTCTTAAACACTCTGATCAACTTAAAGTAACATATAAATTGAAAAAATGCTTGTAACATTTTGTCCATAAGAATTTCTAGGGGTGCCAATCATTGTGGCACACGTGGTTTTGTTAAAAAAAAAAAAGGGGATTTTTTTTTTTCTAAATATATTTACTTAAGTTAATGGTTGGATTTTTCTTGTTTTTTCAGTGTAAGATTAAGCTAATTCACAAAAAGAGGATTTTTTTAGAACCCTTTTTACTCATCTTTACCAGGGGTGCCAATAATTGTGGAGGTCATTGTATATCACCATGATATTGTAGCCAGTCTCTTACGACTTCTATTGTAACTGCTGTTTGGTCCATTAAAATAGAGCTTATCTATAATGTTTTCAATGAGCTTGGCATTTGCCCCCTTCTCAAGCTCCTGTAACAGGCTACTGTAACAAGCTTTGTTTAATGTACTGTATGTCCATTTTAGCTGCATGTCTAGTAGTACACAATTGACTCATGAATTAACAAATCCAACAGAAAATGGTTTAATTAGCTTACGTCGTGGTTATTTCATTATTAGTCTTGCTAATATTACCTTAGCATAAAGAAAATGGAACCATGTCTAACGTTGATGTTTGACTTATGTTGTAATTGTCGGCAAAAAGTTAACGTTAAACAAATAGCCTAGGCTAGTCCCTGAGCCCAAACGTCAGTAAAGTTACGTTATTAGTGGGATTTGGAATTATAATAACATGATTTTCACCGAAAGGTGACAAGTTTGCTTCCCTTAATGCTAATTAGTTAGGAGGTCAAACCCTGTTTTCATTTATTTTTGTATTAAGTGATTAAATAGTCTAATCTTCCAATTTGTTGTTCTTAGTAAGCATTTATCAATATAAAGTCAGTTTGCCTGATCGTGATCGTTTTATTGTCGAAAAAAGGATTTTAAATTTACCGGGATATTACTTCCGTTTGGACAGACGCTGGGTCTGTTATTACTATACTTCTTAATTGTGAGAGTATTAATAGACACTTCACAATAGATACCTTAAAAAACGAATAACCTATACATTTGATATAATTGTTTACCCAAATTAAGCGTGCATTGTTGAAAACTTGTACTCTGAAAACCGCTAACTTGTCAAACTGCTTAGCTTTTTTAGGACGCGGGACCAAACGTTCTACAGGCCAAAGTCTGCTCGCAATAGCATTCGTAACATATCGCTGTGTCTAAAATAGTGCCACAGTAAAATATGAATATATATCTTTTTATATTATACAATGAGTCTACTTGTGAGTAATTTAAATAATCCAGGGCAAGATTATTCATTAACACTAGCCTAACAGTGTTGATTGGATTGAGACATCATACCTCTTAATCTAATCTTAATCATCGGCAGCTCTGATCCATACTTAGAAATGGATACTAAACAATTAAATTATTGAATGGATTTAGAAGTTTTCTTACTGTAACGTTGATAAAAGATTTTATGATTCAGGCTAAGCTACTACATTTCTAAATGTGCTGGCAAGTATCATGTTTCAAAACATCTAAGTTAGTAACCTATATGAGACAGGTAGCCTACAGACGTATCATTTCAAATTCTACTGAAATAACCACGTTATCTTCCCGGACATGAAAAACCAATGAAAACATAAATGTTACACAAAATGTCTAGTGTGGTTTTTCCGTCACGAGCCAAATCGAATTAGTCACACAGTGGAGAAAGACATCGCTCTAATGCAGTTCAGCGACACTGAAGCCGGCTACTGCAAGGAGCATGCCTCACATGAGGGGGCGTATCTCCAAAGTCCAGCCAACCATTTCTTTGATATTTGGATCACAGCGCAAAGAGGCCTCCTAGGTCCAGTTAAAAGCGCTCATGCGATGGCTGTATTTTAGGGTAGTAGCAACACAATTAAAGTATTTGAAACACATTTCAAGTAACTTATTTATGAACAATCAGCGCCGTCGCTCAATGTTCCGAGAGGGGTTGTCTTCAAAATTAACCTAACTTTCATTAAGTTTTATGGGAAGTGCCCTGCATTTTTGCTTAAACACTAGGGGTGCTCCAATTTTCAGGTCCCGTTTTAGCCAAAATATGAGTGATTCTAACTAAGTCCGCTCTCGACCTGCGCTGTGGTGAGTTTTAAAATAACAAAGTGATTTTGTTAAGTTGTTGAAGTTGTTAATAAGTGTTCTAAGCAATATATGAATGGCTATTCATTAGGCTTTATAAAAAGTGTAATAGTGAATATGTTCAAATTAAAAAGGTTTTCCCAATCAAGACAGAGTAGTTTAGCTTATGAATGTTGTAATAAATCTTAACCTTTCTAATTAGCTTTCTAACTGTATTTAATCCAATATAATAATGTGTGTATACTACAATATATAATCTATATTTAAACAGCCTAACAAATGCTTTAGAACTGATAAATTAACCACTTCAAGTAAAGCGCTATAGTTATACAGACGTGTTCATACCAGCAGCGATTGGAATATCGCATCTCTGTAGTTGAGGATAGTGGCGAAGGAGTTGGAACAGAAGCTTTGTGAGAAAGCAGAGAAGGGGAGAAGACCCTGGGTGCTGATCTAAAAACACATAAAAATGGGTGGTTAGTGCACCAACCCCAAATAATAATTTTGCAAACCTGGCACAGTTGGAAGCAACAATTGAAAAAAATGGAAATAAATAATATCTGCAGACTAGTCACTGCCTGGCACCTTTACTTCTGAAAACATTCCATCTCCATACCACTCCACCCTCCTCATCCCTGGCGGTGTGTGTCGTGCCTTCCAGGGAAAGATGATGCCAGGCCAAAGAGAGTAACCCTCCACCTGGCCCCACACCAACTCTCCCAGCTCATAACCCCTCCCATCCTGTAGGGTGAGACAAAAAGACACAAATAAATCCATGAAGTATTATTGTTGACTTATTTCATCATTTTTGTTATCATTAAATATTCCATAATAGCCAAACAGAGTTTCCATTCTAAATGTTTTATGTTTACATGGTTGTTTGCCCGGTAACTGCCAGTGGTATTCAAAGTTCTTTCAGGGGTTGATGTAGCATTCGGTGGGACAATGTCAACTTTGGGTGACTGGGGCTGGAATTGAAAAAGACTCACAAAATTATTAATTTCAGAGATAAAAATTAGCACATTTATTCCCTGTGCTTCGAATACAGCATTAATGCAATATGACATTGACACACATACCAGAAAAGTTTACTTGTTCAAACATTTTACCATAGATTGTGGGTTCACTGTGTCTGTCCAAATTATGTCTTCATCACTGTCATCAATGACAATAGACCCTGTTTGTGTGACAAACAAGGCTACGGGCCAAAAGAGCAATAGGTTAAAAACATTTTAGGATCTATCATGCAACTTTCATTTACTTGTGACACGGCATAAATTATTTACTTAATATATTAGAGAAGTGTACTTTCTGAGATTATATTACATGATTTTCACATTTAATGGAAAAAAAGCTCACAAATCCATTGCTTGATTCATAATTATTTTGCCAACCTGTTATCTTCTTCGGCTCCACACAATCATCCGTGATTACAACCTCATCTGTGGAACAAAACGTAACTTACACAACCTGGTAACATGCTTTCTAATCAAATGACAGACTTTTTAAATAATAATCAAAATAACAATATTTTGTTTTGATTGTAAAAATCCAGTGAGGAGATCCAGCCAGTCCAAAATAAACTTTATATTGCATCGATTCAAGCCAATAACGTTGAAAGAAATATGCAAAAATCCAACTCTAATGGTCATTATAACCATGACTACTGTTTAGCAGAAATGTAAGTCATAGCTAAATGACAATTGTAAATGGTTGACCGCAGTTAGTCAGCAATCACTCAAAGTAAAGCAAAACCAAGGAAGGCTAGGAGTCTCACCTGAGGAGTTGGCAGTGTCGCTCTCTGCCCTCAATATAGTGGGATGGATGGATGGATGGACTACTGTCTCCTCACTGTCTTCTGTCCGCCAGGCTTCCCCAGCATCTACTACTACATCAGGCCTGTTTTTCATCTTCTGGCCAACCTCCTGTCTGTGTCTCGTAGTAGGGTTTGGATCAATATTAGCAATGTTTTCCCTCCTGCTACTCTCAAATGCCTGCGCACATACACATAAACAGACAGAAACAAAGTCAACGTCAGGTTCTGTACCCAAATTATGCAAACGAACAGACACATTTGTTGAGTATTAACAGTCGATAAGTCTTGAATAAAGGACATAATCAATACATGTCACAACACAGATGTTGGTGAGTTACCCACCTGAGAGAAAACCCAGTCTCTGTGCAGAGACCTCGGCAAAGCCAGCAGGGTAAGAAAGAGCTTTCGCAGAACAGAGGTCTTGTCCATTGTCTGCAAAATCTGTATGAAAATTTAGCAGTTTTTCTTTCAGAGAAACCTGTTGCAACATGTTGCAATGCGTTTAGATTTTGAATGTGTGGAAATTCAGAGTGATGCCATAGAGGTTAGGATGTAAACTTGAATAGGTGGCGGTTAGCGGTTTGTAATGTAATTGTACATTGTAATTGTAGGTTGCACTTCTTAAGCATTGCAGAAGTATTTGGGCAAAAAAAAGCATTATGCCTTGAAATTGAACATATAAAACATGTATTACCCTGTTATTCATGTGGAGATGATACATATTATGTCTCTTAAATTCAAACAAGTGCAAAATTTTGAGTCACCAAGTTGCAGTAGCAAACAAAATGTAAATATGGAGCAGTCTAGCAGAGGGATTAGTAGCCTAGTAGGATGGTAGCCTACCTAAGCTTTCTGAAATGCCCACAGTGCTATTTCCCCCTCACATGCCCCCATCCATTATACTTGTAGTACCCTACTCTCCCCTAAAATAACTATCTGATCCTCCCCTTTATGTTCATAGCATCCTACTTTTCTCCCAAGGAACCTTTCAGTTGCCCCACCCTTCAGATCCTTTAGCCCAATACTTTTGTTTCCGCGAGCTCCAGCAAGGCGCTAATCCAGTCAAAAGGACAGGAAGTCGGGAGCTAGCAGTAAACACGGTGTAAAAAGTAATTGCCCCTTTAGACCGTATTGAAGGTGACACTATTAAAGTCCCCCTCCGATTAAAGTTTTGAACGCAGTGCACCAAGGACAGTCTCAAACTGGTGAGTTCAGACAAGCCACATTTGTGTCGTCACAAGACGTTAAAATAACCAATTTCGTTCATGGGCGGGGTCCAATAGTGAGCACGTATGAGTGGCGGCAGAGAAAGGGGTGAGGGCTGGGTGGGAATTCGCATCGAGGGGGGTGGGGCGACTCGGATACAGCCATTTTTAATGAGGCAGAAGGAGAAGATTACATATCAATGATTTTAACAAGGTGATTGAACATATTTTGCAGAAAAAACATAAGACTTGATTTATACGTTTAAGCAGAAAACTTTGTGTTTTTTTATAAAATGACTGGAGGGGGACTACATGACTGCAGCCGAATGTTGCGCGAGCGCGAGCGCATGATTTGGCCATGATGGCCCCTTAAACCTGTTTGCTGAAAACTTCACAAGAATGTTATGGGCCACAAGTTCTATCGCATGGGAGAGTGGACAAAAATCATTCCACAAAGCTGTTAGAGGCAGCTCTTTTTTTTAAGAATAAATATCTACATTTGGTTTTTCTTCTTCACTTAAGGTCGTTTTTTATTAGTATTACATTTAGGTTCAAAATCCGACCCTATCAATGGTCAAAATGTGATGGAATACAAATACTATTTCCCAGGTCTGCATACATGACTTTAGCGGATACATTTGTTCTAGATCAAAGATATGCGATGCATTTAATTTAACGGCACCCAGCAATGCACATAAGGAGAAGTTGGTTATTTTCTTGGTACCTTCCCCCAGTGCTGCTCCTCTGTATTCCTGAGTATGGAGGTGGGTGAGACAAGTCCAAGGCCAATCCTCCTTTCCTCTTCTCTCCTATCCTTTTTTAGCATGAGGTACTCCATGTACTCTCTAGCCAGGCAGGAAATGTCTTCTGAGTTGCCCAGACCCAGCTGTTTGCCAAGCTCAGCCACAACCTTAACAGTCACCTGTGACTAGGAACACAATACATTAAGCACTGGAATGAAGTAATTGGTGTACCTGTGTTACCTTAAATGTAATTTTGCTGTTTGTCTAAAGAAATACATTTCACTTGGTACCATATAGAACATTTTACTGCTGAAATACCTGTTGACAAGGGCACACTGACAACCGTAATCTCATTTGGCAAATTGAGATTATTTATTTCATATGGTTATATGGCATAATTTAATGCATATGCCTTGTAATATAAGTACAAATATACATACAAACATATATTATATATCATAATCAATTTTCATCATTGACTTACCTGCATCTTGCCAACCCGGGTCCTTCCAAAAGGATTCAACAGCAGGCCTATGTTCCTCAGTGCCAAATAATCCAACCTTAATGGCAAACTAGCTGTTATGCTCTCTGTTACTGCTGTATAGAAAGCAAATGCTCTCTTGAAGAACTCCTCCCTCTCAATCACCGTTTCTTGTTTGCATAAGTAGTCCCGCACCCTTACTCCTACGTGGACATCTGAACCAAGAAGCAATTCTTTTTCACTGTGAAGGACGTTAGGATCTTGGGATCTAAGAAAACGCTCTGCAGCTGAGGGGCAAAGAAGGCGGATGGTGTAAGAGTGAACAAGTGTGGAGGCTAGTTGTAGAACCCTAGCTAAATCCCCTGTGCTGCCATCCTGCACCTCTTGGAAGGCACATAGGGGCTCCAGGGCATGTGCCAAGAAGAGGATGTCGAGATGGAGTTTGGGGTCCTGCAGTCGGACACAGATCTGTTCAGCTTTCCCTGAATCACTTACGGATTCAAAATAACTGATTAGATCTTGCCAGGCATTTATCATCCTCTGCACAGTCCTGCCAAAGAAGAGGCACTGTGTAGAGAGGGGAAGGCAAGAGTTGTAGGGCCCCAAATCAGCAAAAACATCCTTCAAGTTATCATTAGTAGAGGAGCAGGTGGAGTAGTGGTAATGAATGTCCCTGACTAGCTCTAAAGCCTGATCTGAGAGCGCCCTTATGCCGGCTTGACAAGCCCGTCCAGTCAGTCCAGGGAGACCACATAAAGACACTAACCCAGGATTGTGAGTCTGAAGTCCAGTAATAAAAACCTGACACACCCCTGGTTCAGGAGAGTCACAGAAGAAGACGGCCATGTTGGATAACAGCAGACCATACCACTTTAGTGTTTTGACAAGGCAGTTGAGCTCATCTTTCCATGAGTCTAATATGGTGCCTTCTTTTGTGTTTGCTTTTAAGCGTACCCCACCTTCTGAGTTGGTATGAGTATTTGTTTTTGTGTTGTTTTTGTTTTTGTCAACAAACGTGTCCTCAACTAGCTGTAAGGTATCCAGCAGTCTTATCATCTTGACCCCTGAACTTGTATTAAAGTAGCAAATTAGGACCACACTAGCAGTATGCCCGTCCCCCAGCTCTACTCCCCTGTACAGGCAGAGGCAATAAGGTGTGTGTGAACAAGTAGAGATGATGTCCTGGGGGTGGTTAAGGCCCAGAATGTGCCTTGTGGCTTTTGACCTGGATGTCATGTCGGAGTCTTCGTGCATGTCAACACAGTTAGTGTGTATGCCTGCATTTAAGTCCTCTTGTGTCACTGAGCTGACAGGCCAGTGTTTGCATATGAAACGTAGGATACTGTCACTACAGAAGAAAGGACCTTTCTCAATCTCTCTGCTCTCCCTCATCCCCTCGCCCATTTTCTCCTCCTTAAATCTTTTTTTTTTTTCAGTAAGCCCCATTTCCTCATCCAAGCCCGTCTTGTTTGATTTCGATTCTATACCAATCCTTGCCCTTTTCACCATTCCCTCTATATCTGTGGTTAGGTAGTCATCGGTAACATACTTTTTAGTCTTCTCCCATATATTACCCTTTTCTGTTGCAAATAACATAACCCTTTCATCTTCTGTCTTAAGCTGCATCTTAATCACTTCCTCATTTGTCACTGCTAGCTCCTGATCTACTTTCAAATATTTTTCCATGTTTACTTTCAAATTGGGTTCAAAGTTTTTCAATTTTACTTCCTTCTCTTTATCATCCATTTGTAGGTACTTTTCCACATTCAAATCTATTTTGAATCTATCAGCTTTTCTCTCCTTCTCCCTTCTAGTAACTTGCGCACCTGATGCATTTTTCTTTTTCACCTCTTCCAAGTCTTTCTTCATCCTTACTTCCACGACAGTGTTCAGATCTGTTCTGATGGGAGTGATATATCCTTTAAGACTGTTCTGTTTGGTTGGATAGCGGCTTGCTGAGGGGGACATATGGTGGACTGCAACAGACAAAAAATATTTCATAACTGAATGACTTTCGAGTTATGATTTTGAAATTATGAAATAAACCAACTTAATTTTATATTTCTACAAATACCTTTTTATTACAGGTTGCAATCTCTACTAAAGATCTGAAAGATATAATGCAGTAACTAAAGAAATGTTAAGAGTAGGTTTCCAAAACACATAATATTCCAGTCATTTAACAGTAGTTTATGTGTTTATGTCTATCATAACATTTTACGAAATACTGTTTTGATTAATTCATAAAGGAAATCATCAATTTCCATCAATGTCTTCTCAAAGATTTTGGGATAACTTACAATAGTTGAGTTGACTGGGGAGTACCATGGTTTGTGTGCCATCCTTAGGTTTTACTGTGTTAGTAGTGTTGGCAGAAAACATGGCCTGTCCTTCTCTAGCCTTCATAGCATTGTAGTCTCTATCACTTTGGTTGGCATCAAAGAATAGCTTGAACCAGTGAAGAAATTCCAAGGTAATGGTTGGGTTCCCTTTCGTCAGACTCTCTGTTGGGATAGACTGGGTAGAGAAACGGACAGTCAGTCTGTTTTGGTAATACAAACTGTTACCATTTCATACATTTTACAGCGAGTATGCTTAATTAAATTGGTATGTGTAGGGCTGTTACGATCATGATATTTTAGTTGACCATTAATTGTCATTCAAACAGCGATTAAGGTTTTATTTGTCTTTGTCTTCATTTTAAGCAACTAAACAAAATGTTGCTCTCTGACCACCACCGAAAGCATATAACGCAGAATTGAGTTTACACGGGGCGGCGTTTCCTGGGCTATACAAATTAGTAGGCCTATGGAAGCATCAGTATAGCTTAAGAGCATTCCCGAAATATATACAGCTAAACCTAAACGTTTGGAGACTGCTTTTCCTTAATATATACTTAAAAAAAAAAATGGATTTTACGGTGGTCATGTGCAACTGCAAAACGTTACCAGCGGCATGATGGAAACACTCGTACATTTCTTTGTATGTTGCGACGTTTCTAACATCGTCTTAAAATTCCCTTTATAATGGTTATTATGAAAAATTATTGCAGTCACCTAAAATAATTATGATCGGGCGATCATGCGATAATCATGACATCCCTAGGTATATAACACACACAGATACAAATACACAAGCACTAAGAGCAGCCTGCACCTACTTTAACAACACCAATCTTTGTGAAGGCTGATTGTAGGAGGTTGTAGTTTAATGTGACGTCAATCACATCTCTGCTCTGGAACCGGACTTTGGACAGAGCCACAGAACCAGGGAACAAACAATCCATCAGCTGGCAGAATGCAGCACCTGGTGTGCGCATAGACAAAGACAAATCATTGAAATGGTCATACACAGGCACACATATAAAAAAGAAGAAAAAACAAAAACACCTGCTTTAATGCTAGCAACATTTTCAATTTGCATGCTAAATAATAAAGATGTTTCTACATTCATTTATAATACAAATAAAAAAACTGTTTGTAGCCAACAGTGTTTTTATTCATAACCCTTGTGCTTGCGAAGATTGACGCTTCCTCCCCTGAACACCCTACACTGAAATCCAACCCGGGGTCCTGTGCATGCCAGTGTTTTAGTAAAATACAATTGAACAGTTTTTTCTTTAATCATAGATTGACTCTGTGTAAACTAGTGTAAAGAATGTTCAAACCTTCTGTGTGTGTAACAGAATGCCTGGTCCCCTTACTTGAAAGATGCTTGACCTGATGGCTATAAGATGCTGTTTTGAACAACCAGTTGACTCCAGACTGACTTGAGCAACTATATGCCATAAATTGACTGTTGCCAATAGCTTTGTCCACGTTCATTGCCATACTAGGGGAATTCTTCTTTGTCAGTGTGGGGTACCTAGGCATGTATAAAAGCAACGGAGTTCAATCTTGGAATTGCTGCTTTGTGAAGAACTTTTTGTTTTTGAAGCGCCCACCTGCAAGTGTACTAAAACCCAAATAAAAAGAAACTCTGGTTCGCAAGTCATTTGTTCAGCAATTTCCACCATAGCCAGCACGAAAGTCAGTGTCCTTAACCACTCGGCCGTGGGAAAAGGTACCTCTATACACAATCAAGTGATTCTGCTTATAGCTGATTTGGCAAGTTAATGATCACTAGTCGGTGACCATTACATATGCACTTTCCCAATATGCATAAACAACATTACCATTCCGCAAAACAAGAAAACCTGGAAATTAGCCCAACCTGAACATATCTGTTCCACCTTTGTGAAACGTGTCTGTAGAGATTAATTGAGCCAGGCCAGCAGCTCATAGCGGTTACACGTCTCTCCTGGTTTCAACTGCACGTTCAAAGTCATCTCCTGGTCCAGGCCTGGAACCAAAACAAAATATAACATCCACCAACTCATTTCAAAAGTATATGGTGGGTGGTGGGTAATGTCAGAACAAACATCACAATTGAATGTATTTTGAATTGTAGTAGGAAGGACGCTGTAATAATATTTAGGATTGTGATCAGGGCAAATATCCTACAGATGTAATAATGGTGTGAAATGCGCAACACTGTATACAGCCTAATAATTACTCCAAAATAATTTTTCTCAGGTGTCAATAAAATTGTCAACTCAAAAACCATTTTAAATAATTCACTTAATGCAGCTCAATGCAAGTTGTTCTTGAAGTTTTACTCTCATTTTTAAACCAGTGACCGAAGGCTGTGAGTTGGATTATTATCACATATTTTTGTTGCACAAATTGTATCATGTCATTCCCAATCTATCTCAACAGAATCTCTGAAATTGTATTACATGGCAGAATGAGTATTGTGTTCAGACCAACAACTCACTTCTGCCACAAGTATAATTTAATTGAGAAATCAAAGAGCTATGTAGGTAACTGTAAAAAAAAAAAAAAAAAAAAAAAAAAAAAAAAAAGAGATGGTAATGCTGTGTCTCTGTTTCTGGAAACACAAGAGAAAAACTGTCACACAAACAAAAGGTGTTTTAGATGTTGAAATTTTTACACAATTGAGCCAACTTCGCAGTTTTTAAATTATGCAATTTAAATCTTTGTCATTCACCAGTGTAGTGTCAGAGCAAGAAATTCAGTCGAGAGGGCGGGGACCTTGGCCCCGAGTAGTGATGGCGAGTTATGTTCAGTGTACTGAATCATTAAAATTAGTTCACCAAAAAGATTCATTCAAAAGATTTGTTCACCGAATCGTTCAGTGCTTTTCGGAGCTCCGACTAGTGATGGGAAAAGCAGTTCTTTTCAATGTACTGAATCATTAGAATCAGTTGACCAAAAAGGTTGGTTCAAAAGACTCGTTAACTGAATCATTCAGTGCTTTTCGGAGCTCCGACTGCGTAGTCCCACTCACTGAACTGAAACATGGTCGAGCGTTCAGGTCCGCTCGCTAAAGTGATCTGAACGGTAGTACGTGAAGGATAAGACTTTAGTTGGATAGTACCGTTTGAAAACGAAGTTACAAAAACTTAGTCCTACCCTATTATGTAACAGCAGATATTTTCGCGACACCTAATAAAAAAATCCAATAGCTGGTAGTACTATGCTACTTTCTACTTCAAGCCAGGAGAGAGAGGTAGGAGCGAGTTTGAGCCAACTATCTATCATTGAACGATACACACACATCCACCGTCCCTATAGCTAGTTTCTCAGCCAGTTCACTCGTTCAGTAAGTGAACGAATCACTGAACAAATATCCTTCACGTACTACCATTCCGATTACTTTAGCGAGCTGAACTGAACACTCGGCCGTGTTTCAGTGAGTGGGACTATGCAGTGAACGAATCTTTTTGGTGAACTGTTCTTCACAAAGCAGAAATTCCAAGATTTAACTCAGTTGCTTTTATACATGCCTAGGTACCCCAAACTGACAAGTTATGGCAATGAACTTGGACAAAGCTATTGGCAACAGTCAATTTATGGCATGTAGTTGCTGAAGTCAGTCTGGATTTACATATCACTAGTTTGGGTGCAGATTGGTCCAGATAACCACAAGTGGAGATGTATGTGTTTTATGCTATATCGTAAAGCTGCCACTGGTCTAATAGTCAACACCGAACATTTAATGGTCAAATATACTGTCTATATTGGAGAATGTTGCACAATGCTCTAGCTACGGCTGTCAAAAATGTGTAGCGTTGAAACAAATATGCGTTATTTGCAATTATCGTTATTGTTTGGACGCATTTGTAAGTCGGATGGCAACATGCAAGCAATGGATAAAGAAAACGGTATTTTTAATGGCAAGTTCAGCTACAAAGCCCAGTCAGATCTGTCGACAAGCCCAGTTATTTGCAGAAACTGTCGATGTGAATTACCACCGGAAGCACACAGCTAATGCTAATGCAGACAGCCCCGTGAGCCCTGAAACATCTCACTGGTGGCAGACCATGCTTGATAAGCGTGCCATGGAAAATATTGTCAGCAATGTACCTTTGAGTCTGTTTTTTTAGACGTTTCTTGGGCTTGAGTTTGTCATGAGTTGTGTATGGAGCATATTGGTAAATGCTTAACCTGTGTGGGTCCCTGGGTTGTTAAAGTCATTATGGGAGCAGGTTCATGTTCAGTAATATTAATGTTCAATAAATGTTGCTACTATTATTTGGATGTCATAAAACATAAAATGTTGTGTCCAATTCAGTTCCCCCTCGGATTCCCCCTTGCGCCGCTGACCTTAGATTTCAGTAATCATTGGAAAGCACGCAAACTTTGAAACTTTGAAATCACTGAACGAATGCTAATGCTCACGTATTTATACAGGATGCTAAGATGATCAAACAGTATAGAAAATAGTTTGTGCTGCCTCGTCAATAATTCCCAACACATGAAATGCTACCTGTTGTCTAATACATCTCTCTATAGATAGATCCATTTTTTTTAGACATATTTAAAAACGGTTTTATTTGGCAAAGTGTTAACTCTATAGTATCCACAGGATACTTTCTCTCTCTCTCTCTCTCTCTCAAAAGAAGAGAGAGAGAGAGCACACTACACTAGGTGGGGTTCCAAGATAATTATTGTAATCTAAATGTTTGTTTCCTGTGGATACTATAGAGTTGGCTAGCTGGTGAGCATCAAAAGTAGGCCATCTAGGTCATATTGTGGTTATTAACT
>CM030174.1:19172497-19304758 GCA_017639675.1 Aplochiton taeniatus | reverse complement strand
AATTTATTTGTAAATTATGGTGGAAAATAAGTATTTGGTCAATAACAAAAGTTCAACTTAATACTTTGTAACATAACCTTTGTTGGCAATGACAGAGGTCAAACGTTTCCTGGAAGTCTTCACCAGGTTTGCACACACTGTAGCTGGTATTTTGGCCCACTCCTCCATGCAGATCTCCTCTAGAGCAGTCATGTTTTGGGGCTGTCGCTGGGCAACACGGACTTTCAACTCCCTCCACAAATTTTCTGTGGGGTTGAGGTCTGGAGACTGGCTAGGCCACTCCAGGACCTTGAAATGCTTTTTACGGAGCCACTCCTTCGTTGCCCGAGCGGTGTGTTTGGGATCATCGTCATGATATTCTCCCAATCCTCTTCTGGATCATCCATATGCTCTCTGGCAAACTTCAGACGGGCCTGGACATGTACTGGCCTAAGCAGGGGGACACGCCTGGCACTGCAGGATTTGAGTCCCTCTCGGCGTAGTGTGTTACTGATGGTAGCCTTTGTTACTTTGGTCCCAGCTCTCTGCAGGTCATTCATCAGGTCCCTCCGTGTAGTTCTGGGATTTTTGCTCACAGCTCTCATGATCATTTTGACCCCACGGGATGAGATTTTGCGTGGGGCCCCAGATCGAGGGAGATTATCAATGGTCTTGTATGTCTTCCATTTTCTTACAATTGCTCCCACAGTTGATCTATTCACACCAACCTGCTTGCCTATTGCAGATTCACTCTTCCCAGCCTGGTGCAGGTCTAGAATTTTCTTCCTGGTGTCCTTCGACAGCTCTTTGGTCTTGGCCATGGTTGAGTTTGGAGTCTGACTGTTTGAGGCTGTGGACAGGTGTCTTTTATACAGATGACGAGGTCAAACAGGTTCCATTAATACAGGTAACGAGTGGAGGACAGAAGAGCTTCTTAAAGAAGAAGTTACAGGTCTGTGAGAGCCAGAAATCTTGCTTGTTTGTGGGTGACCAAATACTTATTTTCCACCATCATTTACAAATACATTCTTTAAAAATCCTACAATGTGATTTCCTGGATTTTTTTTCTCATTTTTGTCTCACATAGTTGAAGTATACCTATGATGAAAATTACAGACCTCTCTCATCTTTCTAAGTAGGAGAACTTGCACAATCAGTGGCTGACTAAATACTTTTTGGCCCCACTGTATCTCACAGCTGAATTCTTTTTTTAATTAATTGTGATTATCTGGATGTGCTGAGAGCGGATATGGAGGGGATGGCTCATCATTGCTCAACGCTAAGCCTTCTGGAGGGGTTGTGGGCTCAAAATAACTGAACATCTGGGATGGAATGTGCCTACCTGACAACCCCAATGACAAATCTACACTCAACCGAAATCCATTCTAAATTGGTTTCTAAATTGTTCACGGGGCCGGTTCTAGCTTGCTATATTTGGGTGGGCAGATACCAACTTGGTAGATAGTCCAGAGGTTAGAGAAGCAGATTAGAGGTTGAGGGTTGTCGGTTTAAATTTGGCTAGAATAAAGTTAAACTAGTATTTAAAACACTAATTTGTTCCAATCTGTACACGAGCAGAGCACGGTTAGAGCAGGTTATGCGTTTGAGTGTGTGATTTTTCATGAGTAGTGGGACTATGTGTGGTTTTACTTGCTTGGTCTTGCCCTGTGTGTGTGTGTGTAATCTGAGCCATCAGAGTTCATAGCAGCACCCCTCCCCCTCAGCGTGCTCCGAGAAACACTGCAGCGGACGAGTCTGCTTTAGAGCTCTGTGTGCCTGAACACGACGAGAAGAGGGGGTGCGGAATGGGCGACTTTGGAGGCGGGCTGTAGGTGGCCTACCCAATCAGTAGTTAGAAATAGTACCGGTATTTTCTGTGCTATTTTCCAATTGGCTGGAGAAAAAAAATCTTTACTTTTGATTGGGAGGGCAAGACACAAATTTGGGTGGTTGGTTTCTGAGACAAAATAAAAGGTTTCTAGACAATTGATATACCAAGTTGCAGATTGAGTAGACCAATAGTCAGAGGTCAACATTAAATAATTAAACTAGGGCTGCCAATCAATTAAAAAGTCAAATCACGATTAATCGCATGTGTCCATTGTTAATTGGTTAGCTAAATTGTCCATTAGGCTACTTCAGTATAGAATGAAATTGACAATCCATGAGGGGTTAGACTCCTCCGTCCAACTGGTGAGCAGTTACAAATCAAAGAGGTCACTCGTGAACAGGTATAGCACAAATTGACTGCTGTGGCATCACCACGGGTGAAATACATCGGCTATACATGGGAGAATAAATTATTATTACTCGAATACTATCAAGCGTGATCTACCACCAGCGATTTGCCTAATTGGCTAATGGAGCTGTATGCATTAACTGTGTGCTTGGCTAGTAAGTAAGAATCTCGACCCGTCTGGCAGGGCTTTGCAGAAGAACTTGTCATTCAAATTTGGCCATTGCTTGCAAGTTGCCATCCGATTCACGGCTATGGCAGGCCAAAGGGGCAAGACATCAGCTCTCATTAAACGTGTATTGCTAGTAAACGCCGTACAAACTGTAGGATGCTGCTTTTTACACCGCCCGATGGTATGACAGCATTTTTTTACGCCGTATAAATCTGTGAAAAGCAAAACTTTTTGAGGCGTTCTAGTGAGGTGTATTGAAACATCACTTTTTATACGTGCTTACGGCGCTTTTATAAGCGTTAAAACCCTGTTCAAAGGCAACCATAATAATCACACTTTAAAAGGCCACGTCCAGCAGCCCGTGTCACATTTTGACCTGAAATTTTGTATGAAGGTGCCTGTGATCATAAAAAAATATTAGATCTAGATCACATAAAGTGCGCCATGATGGGTTTTCGGCCATTTTGGATTTTGTGATAAACAGTCAAACCTCATCTCCTTGTAGACTGTTTAACCGATCCACACGGAAATTTGGACACAGCATCTTTGTTAGTAGAGCCATGAGGAAAAGTCTGTACCTTAAACACGATGGCCGCCAGGGACCAATGAAATTGCAAGTGGGTGTGTCTTCAAACTACAAAACTAATAAAACTGTAAAAGTTGCAGTTATGAGGCACAAAATTCATTTGATAATTCATAATACAAAGGGTCAACTTGTCAAGCCACACTCGCATAGCCCTAATGGGGGCGCTTGCAAATCACACGGTGAGTCCAAGTCATATAGCGTCATAGATATGGCCTTTCGAAGTTTGATATTTGTAACATTTGTTATAGCGCCACCATGTGGTCAATTTGGGTCTTTTTTGTTTTGGAGGTAGTGGTTACTCGTACGGAGCCGCATGCAAAGTTTCAAGTCTCCGGCATAAAGCAGCTTACGAGAAATTGAGCGATGGCTGACCAAAAATAATAATAATTCAAGACATATGTGAATGTGTCTTTGCAGGTATTATCCAAGATGTCCCTACAGTGAGTGACCGAGTTTCATGAGGATTGGAACGAATAGGACTGAGTTATAACAATTTTTTTGAGAAGCAACTCACACTGCAGATTTCATTGGCTGATAGCGATCAAGCGCTTCGACCAGTTGGTGATTAGTGTAACGACATTTCAATGCTTTGCAGTTAAAGCGCCCCCTTAGGGCAGATGTTAAAATGGCTTTGCTTATGTGACCAATTACTCCTTTAGAGGATGTCTACCAAGTTTTATGAAGATTAGGCTAAGATTGAAAGTTATTAACATATTTGTGATTAGCCACGCCCACAAGGCCTACCATTGGTCCAATCACAATCTCCTTGTAGACTCTCCCTTAAAGCATAAATGTGAAGTTTCATGATATTTGGACTTTCAGGTCAAGAGATATACAAATGTGGCATTTAGAGCACCCCCCAAAGGCAACTGTTTAAATTGCTTCTAAGTTGCTGACCAAGTTTCATGCAATTTGGACTAAGTTTCACTGAGTTTTGTGGGAGGCCACACCCTCTTCAAATTGCATTGGCTCATAGCCCTCACACTCTTTGGCCGAAATGTCTGGTGTATACAAAATTTGCATATCATGGTCGATTGATGTTACATACCAAGTTTGGTGCAGATAGGTCAAACAGATCAAAAGTTCTATTCATAATTTTTTACAATTTTTATGACAGACCTTGGGGGTCCTGGAGGCTTTTTTGATTGTCATGGGGAGATGGACCTATGCACCAAGTTTTATAATTCTATGTCATATGGTGTAGGAGATAAAGCCTTTCAAATTCGTAAAATTTGGAGCACTTTTTATTGCGCCACCATGAGGTCAATCTGGGTCATCTGTGGTTTGGGAGTAGCGGTTACCGGTACGGACCCGCATGCAAAGTTTCAGGTTTCTAGCATAAAGCAGCTCACGGGAAATTGAGCGACGGCAGGAAAACAATAATAATTAAAACTGCCGGGCAGCCTTTGACGCTTCCCAGCTGTCTGAAGGTCTTGAGATTGTGAAAACATAGTATTGGTCGAGGGGTTGTGAGTGACGACTAGAAGTGAGAGATTGAGAGAAGATACATTTTATAGAAATGTGATTTAACAACCTTTGGGGAATTAGTCAGATAGAACTTTAAAATGTCAATAGCTCTTGAATATTCAAATCAATCAATTGGCAATAGCTAGAGAATGAAATCAGGATTTACTTTTGCTTGTTTGTCATGCAGATAGCCACACGGTAACTCTTTTGCTTTGTGGCGAGTGCTTTGTTTCCCCCCACGGCGCTGTGGCTTTCTGCACATCAAAGAAGCAAAAATAAATCCTGATTTCTATCCCGATGGATTTGAATATTCAAGAGCTCTTTCTCTTATTTAGCATAGAAGGCATTGACTTTTGCTCCAGCACTGTTCCAATAGTAGGCTAAAAAAGCTGTACGGTAGGCTAGTCTTTCCAAATTAGCTTCTGGAGTCCGTTTGTGAATCATCATCATAAAGCTAGCCTCATCGTATGCTTTCCCCACTACTGGAATAGTGTTAAATCCAATGGCTTCTATTCCTTCTTTGAGACATTTGAGGCACACATAGATTCTCTCTGCATTTCTAGATTGTGAACAGTCCCAAAATAAGTGAAAGCGTTCGTGCAAATTTAAATCAGGCAAGTGGGTTGCTGCACCAAGTGCACAAAACAGATTTTAAAATCAGTGCTGTTTTTGAAAAGCTTCTAGCATTAAATCACGTCGCTCACATAGCACTACGCAGTAAGAGTAGGCAATTCAGCTAAAAATACCGCTACTTTGGAAAATATGAAAAGCAAACAAGCTTGCAGTGCCACGAGCCAGTTTTGTGATGTGTGTAGCTTCTCAAACGTATCAGACTATTTTATTGTGGTGAACTTGTTGTAAAACATGCCCAATGATTATGACTACAAAATGAAACATGGAATTGTATAAAACGGTATTGCTGTTGCATAATGTACAAAACCTGCAATAGCGATAATGGTATGTATTAGCATAGGATGATCGGCAACAGCAATAACGTTTTATTTTATGTTTTTAGTTTAAAGCCCCCCAATGAATGTCCCTACAGATGAAATGTTCTATATGTTTAAGGGTTTTTCACAAAATTAATAATGATGGAAAATCCAACAAGGAAGGCCTCAGGGTTTAAATAGATTTTTTGTTCATCATGGGGAGCTTGACGTAGGGCCATCATTTCTTGAATCCAGGTCATATGGTGTATGAGATATGACCCTTCAAAGTTCTCAAATTTGATCATTTATTATAGCGCCACCATGAGGTCAATGGAGTTAATGTTTGGTTTGGGAGTAGTGGGTACTGGTACCTACCAGCATGCAAAGTTTCAAGTCTCTACCTATGCCAATTGATGATTATTTGGCATTTTTACAATAAGCACAAAACAAAATGTGGCTGTTAAAGCGCCTCCTAAAGGCAGATGTGAAAATGTCTCTGCGGATATGATTAATTAAACCTATAGAGGATGTCTACCGAATTTCATGAGGATTGGACTAAGATTGACTAAGTTATTAGCATAACAAGTCCAACCATTGGTCCAATCAAAATCCTCTTTTACTTGTTCACATACTCTCCTCTAAAGCATATATCTAAAATGCCATGCTATTTGGACAGTCACATCAAGGGATGTGAAAATGTGGCATTTATAGCGTCCCCCAAAGGCAAATATTTAAATGGCTTCTAAAGACAGTGGACCAAGTTTCATGCAGTTTGGACTAAGTTTCACTGGGTTAGAACCCTTTTTGTGGGAGGCCACGCCCTCTTTAAATTCCATTGGCTCATAGCCCTCACACGCTTTGGCCGAAATGTCTGGTTTATACAACATTTGGATATCATGGTAAGAAGAAGTAAAAATGGCTTCGCTGATATGATCCATAGTCTTTAAAATGTGATCACTTGACGTCAATGTGGGTCATCTTCTGTTTGGGAGTAGCGGTTAACGGTACCAACAAGCCTGCAAAGTTTGTAGTCTCTGACATAAAGAAGCTTACGGGAAATTAAAGGAGGGGAGGAAAACAAAAATAATAAAAGGGAAGAATAAAGGAGCACAAAAAAACAAGCTTCTATGCCCTTCGGGCTAGGAACCTTCATTAAAGCTGCCGGGCAGCCTTTGACGGTTCCTAGCTGCCTGAAGGTCTTGAGATTGTGAAAACATGGTAATGGTCGAGGGGTTATGAGTGACGACTAGAAGTGAGAGATTGAGAGAAGTCTGATAATTAGTCTAATTAAAAGAATCATTTTTCCTTGCCATTTCAATATATAATTGCAGGCACTGACGTATACAGAACTGTAATTTAACTGCTTTAAGCAGCAAACAATGGGCTATTCTTTTGCTATACTGAGCAATGTTATCTAAATTTAGATCTTCAACAAAATTGCTGGTAGACCCGGTGTCAATAATCACCTGCGAAACAGGAGTACTCATTAATGCATACAGTGTGTGGAGTGATGTTCTCACAACATCGAACAAAATCCAAGGATCGCACACTGAGGATTTAAAACATTAACCTGCAAACGTCAACATTGGTAGATAGAGGGGTCGGGTTCACTTTTTACGTTTATACCCTCAGACTATTGTTTTAGAACAATAAAACATTTTACATTACAAATGGTACATTTTCAATGAAAACAAAAATCTTTAGTCATTACATGTCCCCATTAATTAATGTAAGTGCAAACAAATAGTAAAGTCGTTTCATATATATATATATATATTTTTTTTTTCCCCGTTAACAACGTTAGGCCTCTCTCCGCCGGACATTCTTGCTCGTTGTTCACTGACTTTTTTTAATCTATCCCACTCAATTTCTATCCCTCAATAACTGCACTAAAGAAATTCAAATTTATAAAAGCCTTGGCTGGGATACAAACCAGGGTCTCCCGTCTGGTAGGAGACAGTGGTCTGCCTATGCGTTACCCTTAACTTAACCCACGGTTGAACACTCCCGCATTGAGAGCAATATCAGCTTATATTTCTTATTTACCCATGCTAAATCACATTTATCAACAGAAGTGTTAGTTGTTTATTAACCACCATTCATTTCTATGGGCCAAATATACAATTAAAAATATTAATAGAAAAATAATTAGAGGATCGATGACTTAGTTGGATGAAATGGCAATGCACGGTGTTAGGCCGAAATTGCTGGCATTGTTACAAGAGTCATAGAGGCAAGACTGCGGGAACTAGCAACCTCTAATAGACAGGCAGCGCAATGACATAGCCAAAATTAGACAGTGTTTGCTTTGAGCGTCAAGCAGCGTGATCATTCGGCTAACGGTTCACCTCTCGTTAAACTTTTACCGTGCTATGTGTACTTTAGCACCACACCTGCTCTGAGCGGCAAACCTGTTAACAATAAAAAAAAAAAGTGAAAGAGGGGTAGTCTTTAATGCATACATTAAAGGGCTATAACCCCTTAATAATAATAATAGGGAAGAATAAAGCAGTTCAATAACTATAAGGGCATAGCCCTTTGGGCTATGACCCTTAATTAAAGCTAAAGGCAGCATTTTTACGGGTCATAGCCACATGGCAAGAATTTGTGCAAATTCATTGGTACATTGCCGCCATATGTTGTGTACAGTAGCTCTGGTTTTTACAACATTTACTTATCATAGTCTTTTTATGGTAAACCAATGCCAAGTTTGGTACGGATTGGTTAAACAGATGAAATGTTCTATAGGTGTAAGGGTTTATCACAAAATTCCAAACAGCGGAAAATCCATCAAGGAGGGCTTTTGGGTTCCAGAGGCTTTTTTATTCATTATGGGGACATGGACGTAGGGACCAAGTTTCTTGGCTCTAGGTCATACAGTGTATGAAAAATGGCCTATCAAAGATTGTAATTTAAATCACTCATCATATCGTCACCATGAGGGCAATGTCGATCATCTTTGGTTCCGTAGTAGGGGGTATGAGTACCTACCAGCATGCAAAGTTGCAAGTCTCTACCTCTGACAATTGCTGACTTCTTGGCAATTTCACATAAACATAGATCATTATGTAGCTGTTATAGCACACTCCAAGGGCAGATGTGAAAATAGCTTTGCAGATATGACCAATTACGCCTCTAGAGGATGTGTATCAAGTTTCATGAGGGTTGGACTGTGTTTGACTGAGTTATGAGCATATATGTGATAAGCCACGCCCACAAGCCCAACAATCAGGTCAATGTGGGAGTAGCAGTTACCGGTACGGACCAGCATGCAAAATAATAACGAACAATAATAATAATAACAATAATAGTAGGGAAGAATAAAGCGGTACAATAACTATACAGTTTAGCCCTTCGTGCTATGACCCTTAATAATAGGTCACCATGAGGTCAATTGGGGTCATATTGGGTTTTGGAGGAGCGGGCTTTGCTACCCACTAGCTTGCAAAGTTGCATGTTGTTATCAATGCCAATCGCTGAATTTAGTATTTTCCGAAACACATATCAATGTGTGCCCATTATAGCACTCCCTAATGGTAAATGGCAAAATGGCTTTGCTGATCCATAAAGCCTCTAGAGGCATCTACCAAAGTTTCAGGAGGATTGGACCCAGTTTGACTGAGTTTAACAACATTTTGTGATTATCCACGCCCATCCATGCAAATTTCATTGGCTTATAGAAGTCACGTGTTTTGGACTGTAGGTCTGGTTTATACAACGTTTACATATGATGGTCCATTGATGCTACAAACCAAGTTTGGTACAGATTGGTGAAACGGATCAAAAGTTCTATAAGTTTAAAGATTTTTCACAAAATTAAAAATGGTGGACCTAAAAACCCAGGAAGACCTTGCTTTTTTGTTCATCACGTAGAAATGGACCTACAGTGCATCCAGAAAGTATTCATACCCCTTCACTTTTTCCATATTTTATTATGTTACAGCCTAATTCCAAAATGGATAAAAAACAAAAATGTTCTCAGCATTCTACACACAATACAGCATAATGACAAAGTGCAAAAAATATTTTAGAATTTTTTGCAAATGTGATTTTTTTTTTTTTACAGTATTAACACCCTTTGCTGTGACACAAACAAATGTGCTCAGGGGCATCCCGTTTCCACTGATCATCCTTGAGATGTTTCTACAACTTGATTGGAGTCTACCTGTGGTAAATTCAATTGATTGGACATGATTTGGAAAGGCACACACCTGTTTATATAAGGTCCCACAGTTGACAGTGCAGGTCAGAGCACAAACCAAGCCATGAAGTCCAAGGAATTGTCTGTGGCCCTCGAGACAGGATTGTATCGAGGCACAGATCTGGGGAAGGGTACAAAAAAATTTCTGCAGCATTGAAGGTCCCAACAAGTACAGTGGTCGCCATCACTCGCAAATAGAAGAAGTTTGGAACCACCAGGACTCTTCCTAGGGCTGGCCGCCCAGCCAAACTGAGCAATCGGGGGAGAAGGGCCTTGGTCAGGGAGGTGACCAAGAACCCGATGGTGACTCTGACAGAGCTTTAGTGTTCCTCTGTGGAGATGGGAGAACCTTCCAGAAGGACAACCATCTCTGCAGCACTCCACCAATCAGGCCTTTATGGTAGAGTGCCAGACGGAAGCCACTCCTCAGTAAAAGGCACATGACAGCCCGCGTGGAGTTTCCCAAAAGGCACCTACAGGACTCTCAGACCATGATAAACAGAATTCTCTGGTCTGATGAAACCAAGATTGAACTCTTTGGCCTGAATGCCAAGCGTCATGTCTGGAGGAAACCAGGCACCGCTCATCACCTTGCCAATACCATCCCTACAGTGAAGCATGGTGGTGGCAGAATCATGCTGTGGTGGTGTTTTTCAGCGGCAGGAACTGGAAGACTAGTCAAGATCAAGGGAAAGATGTAATGTAATGTAATGTAAATGTACAGCAATGTACAGAGAGATCCTTGATGAAAACCTGCTCCAGAGCGCTCTGGACCTCAGACTGGGGCGAAGGTTCACCTTCCAACAGGACAACGACCCTAAGCACACAGCCAAGATAACAAAGGAGTGGCTTCGGGACAAGTTTGTGAATGTCCTTGAGTGGCCCAGCCAGAGCCCAGACTTGAACCCGATTGAACATCTTTGGAGAGATCTGAAAATGGCTGTGCACCGACGCTACCCATCCAACCTGATGGAGCTTGAGACGATCTGCAGAGGAACGAGAGAAACTGCCCCAAAATAGGTGTGCCAAGCTTGTAGCATCATACTCAAGAACACTTGAGGCTGTAATTGCTGCCAAAGGTGCTTCAACAAAGTATTGAGTAAAGGGTGTGAATATTTATTTACATGTGATATAAACGTTTTTAATTTTTAATACATTTGCAAAAAATTGTAAAAAACTTTTTTCACCTTGTCATTATGCGGGATTGTGTGTAGAATCATGAGATTTTTAAAATATTTAATCCATTTTGGAATTAGGCTGTGACATAATAAAATGTGGAAAAAGTGAAGGGGTATGAATACTTTCCGGATGCACTGTATGTGCCAAATTTGGTGACTTAAAGTCATATGGTGTCTGAAAACCGCTAACGTGTCAAACAGCTTAGCTCTTTTAGGACGCAGTCCCGCGGGACCAAAGTCTGCTCGTAATAGCATTCGTAACATATCGGTGTCTAAAATAATGCCACAGTAAAGAAATGAATATAGCCTATATCTTTTTATATTATACAATGGCAAGATGATTCGTAAACACTAGCCTAAGTGTTGATTGGATCCGATCCAATGAGTGCTGAAGGTCGCAGGCCGATGGCGCCATCAGTACCACATAATCCGCAAAAAGCAGTGACGTGATCCCAAGCTCACCAAGCTGCAGCCCTCCTCCCCCGCGGCTGCGCCTTGAAATCCTGTCCATGAATGTCACAAACAGAATCGGTGACAAAGCGCAGCCCTGTAGGAGACCAACCCTCACTGGAAACGAGTTTGACTTACTGCCGAGAACCCGGACACAGCTTTCGCTTTGGGAGTACAGAGATTGGATGGCCCTAAGTAGTGACATCCTCACCCCATACTCCCGCAGCACCTCCCACAATAGCTCCTGGGGACCCGGTCATACGCCTTCTCCAAATCTACAAACACATGTAGACCGGATAGTCATACTCCCAGGCCCCCTCCAGGATCCTTGCGAGAGTAAAAAGTTGGTCCGTTGTTCCACGCCCTGGTCGGAAACCGCATTGTTCCTCTTCAATCCGAGGTTCGACTATCGTCCGGACCCTCCTTTCCAACACCCTAGAGTAAACTTTCCCGGGGAGGCTGAGTAATGTGATGCCCCTATAATTGGCACACACTCTCCGGTCCCCCTTTTTGAAGAGGGGAACCACCACCCCGGTCTGCCACTCCTTAGGTGCTGTTCCTGACCTCCACGCAATGTTGATGAGACGTGTCATCCATGACAGTCCCTCAACACCCAGAGCCTTCAGCATTTCAGGGCGGATCTCATCAACCCCTGGGGCTTTGCCACTGTGGAGTTGTTTGACTACCTCAGTGACCTCCACCAGGGAAATTGGCGTTGATCCCCCACATCCTCTAGCTCCGCCTCAACCATAGAGGGGGGATTTGTCGGGTTTAGGAGTTCCTCAAAGTGCTCCTTCCACCGTCCCATCACCTGATCAGTTGAAGTCAGCAGCGTCCCATCCTTGCTGTATACAGCTTGAATGCTCCCTGCTTTCCCCTCCTGAGGTGCCGGATGGTTTTCCAGAACAACTTTGGTGCCAGCCTAAAGTCCTTCTCCATGGCTTCTCCGAACTCCTCCCACACCCACTGCTTCGCCTCTGCCACCGCCGAGGCTGCAGTCCTCCGTGCCTGTCGATACCTTGCAACTGCTTCCGGAAGCCCCCGGGATAACATATCCAGGAAAGGCTTCCTTCTTCAGTCGGATGGCTCCCCTGACCCCTGGTGTCCACCAGGGTGTTCGGGGATTACCGCCCCTTGAGGCACCCAAGACCTTGAGACCACAACTCTCAGACGCGGCTTTAGCAATGGAGGCTTTTGAACATTGCCCCACTCTGGTTCTATGCCCCCAGCCCCCACAGGGATGCAAGAGAAGCTCCACCGGAGGTGTGAGTTGAAGGCCTCCCGTACCGGGGCCTCCTCCAGACGTTCCCAGTTCACCCGCACTACACGTTTGGGCTTACCAGGTCTGTCCAGAGGCTTCCCCGGTCACCTGACCCAACTCACCACCAGATGGTGATTAGTTGACAGCTCCGCCCCTCTCTTTACCCGAGTGTCCAAAACATAGGGCCTCAGATCCGATGACACGATAACAAAATCTATCATTGACCTTCTGCCCAGGGTGCTCTGGTACCAAGTACACTTATGAGCTTCCTTACGTTCGAACATGGTGTTCGTTATGGCCAGTCCATGACTAGCACAGAAGTCCAATAACAAGCCACCACTCGGGTTCGGATCCGGGCGGCCGTGCCTCCCAATCACGCCCCTCCAAGTGTCTCCATCATTGCCCACATGTGCGTTGAAGTCTCCCAGTAAGACTACGGAGTCCCCACCAGGAGCCCTATGCAGGACTCCATCCAGGGTCTCCAAGAAGGCCGAATACTCCACACTACTGTTTGGCGCATAGGCGCAGACAACAGTCAGAGTTTTCCCCCCTGCGACCCGCAGGCGTAGGGAGGCGACCCTCTCATCCACCGGGAAAAACTCCGACATAGAGGCACTCAGCCGGGGACTTATAAGTATCCCCACTCCCGCCTTGCGCCTCGCACCTTGGGCCACTCCGGAGAAGAATAGAGTCCAACCCCTGTCCAGGATTGAGGTACCAGAGCCGAGGCTGTGCGTAGAGGTAAGCCCCTTACTGTAACGTTGATAAAAAGTGTATTCATGCAGGCTAGGCTACTATGTTTCTAAAGGTGCAGGCATATATCATGTTTCAAAAGATCTAGGTTAGTAGCCTATGATACAGGTAGCCTACAGAAGCCTCATTTCAAATTCTACTGAAATAATCACGTTATCTTCCCAGACATGCAACAGTCTAGAAGCCAATGAAAACATAAATGCTAACCAAAATGGATTGCATTGTTTTCCCGTCACGAGCCAAATCTAATTAATCACACAGTGGACATAGCTCTAATGCAGTTCAGCGACAATGAAGTGGGCTATAAGGAGCATGCCTCACATGAGTGGGGGTATCTCCAAAAGTCCAGCTATCAAGTTCTTAAATGTTTGGATCACAGGTCAATGAGATCTCTTTCTAGGTTCAGTTTAAAGCTCTCATGCGATGGATGTAATTTAGGGTAGTAACAACGCAATTGAAGTATTTAAAACACAGCATCAAGGGCATTACATGATTTGAGGGGGCGTATCTCTAAAGTCCAGCCATGGATTTCTTTCTTAATTTGATCACAGCTCAATGAGACCTCCTTCTAAGTCCAGTTTAAAGCTTTTATGTGACGGATGTTATTTCGGGTAGTAGCAACACAATTAAAGTATTTGAAAAACATGTTAACTAAGTTATTTATGACCGATCGGCGCCATCAGTATCAGTTCCCGAGAGAGGTTGTCTTCAAAACAAACCCAAGATTGATCGTTAATTAATATTGGAAGTGCTCTGCATTTTTGCCTAAACAATAGGTGCGCACCAGTTTTCAGGTCCCGTTTTGGCCAGAAAAAGAGAGATTCTTACATTTTTGGATCACAGGTCAATGAGACCTCCTTCTAGGTCCAGTTAAAAGCTCTCATGCGACGGATGTAATTTAGGGTAGTATCAATGCAATTGAAGTATTTAAAACACAGCATCAAGAGCATCACATGATTTGGGGGGGAATATCTCTTCAGTCCAGCAGTCGATTTCTTTGAATTTTGGATCAGAACTCAATGAGACCTTCTTCTAGGTCCAGTTAAAAGCTCTCATGCAACGGATGTAATTTAGGGTAGTAGCAAGGCAATTCAAGTATTCAAAACACAGCATCAAGGGCACATGATTTGAGGGGGAATATCTCTTCAGTCCAGCTATGGATTTTTTAAATTTTTGGATCAGAGCTCAATGAGACCTCCTTCTAGGTCCAGTTAAAAGCTCTTATGCGAAGGCGTTAATTTAGGGTAGTAGCAACACAATTTAAGTATTTAAAACACATGTTATGACCGATCGGCGCCGTCGCTCAGTGTCAGGTCCCGAGAGGGGTTGTCTGCAAAATGAACCCAAGTTTGATTTTTAAATGTTATGGGAAGTGCCCTGCATTTTTGCTTAAACACTAGGTGCGCACCGTTTTTCAGGTCCTGTTATGGCCAGAATAAGAGAGATTCTAACCAAGTCCGCTCTCGCCCTCCGCGCTGCGGTGAGTTTTACAGTGACAAAATGACTTTATTAACGGTAGACATATGGAAAGATTTAATTGTCAGGGGTTTAAGAATATATGTTTAAACCAGATCATCAATCGTTTGATGATAAATAAAACGTATGTATTTTAAATAAACTGCTTAAAGTTAAGGCTTTTTTTCAAGTAATAACAAAACCTACGCTCTTTGGATGCTAACTATGAATTAGCAAGCGCTGTATGCATATCAACACTAATATATCGTGAAAGTAGGTATTACTTTTGAATGACTTAAGCAATTCAGACCAACAAAAAACACTATTGATGCAAAAACTAAAATGCTGTCAACACAGAGTTAGATTGCGCACCACCTCTGCATACCATTGTCACTTGGTGGTGAAGGGCAACCATAGACTACATTAATTCTCGACAGAATATAGTGTGTAGTTATTTGGAAAATGTTTCCTTTCATTGTTCACATAAATAATACTGATTACCTGATAAAAAACGGTATTATTTGTGATTAAAACAATGGTTGGTGGTAATGTATTAGTGACCCCCACAGATTTATGAATTTACTGCTTTCATGGGAACTCAGACCCCTCCTCATGGGAGCTTAGCTCCCACTGGCTCTCACGTAACTCAAACCCTCCTTACTGGCTATGTAAAACAATGGCTCATTACCCTACTGGACAACGCCGTAAATAACAGAGTTTTGGACAGGTTTTTAACGTGTATAAAAGCGGCATTTTAAATGAACTCCACCAAAGCGCCGTATACAGTGCAACAAACATTGTTCAATCATTGAGTGGGGTGAAAAAAAGGCAACCTAAACTTTGTATGGTGTATTTAAAGCGTGAATTAAAGAAAGGAGAATGGTGCTTCTTGCCTAAGTGTCAGTCATGTAAACTAAATTGGTTTGCCGGCACTTACCTGTCCTGGTCTTTGTGTTGGTCAGTATTTCCTGGAGTCGCTCCTGTAGTTTGTCTGCTCTTTTCCTCTCCACAAGTAGCTGTCTTTTTAAATCTTTCAGCTAGGTACACAAACACGGGCACACATACACAAATTGTCATAAAAATTGCCCCAAAAATGGCATTGTGCTAGAGACCAGCCACCTATTAAGAAATATTAAGCATCTGTTCGAGAGCACTATTGATGCAAAAAAATAAAACATTTGAGGCTTTGTACTTCAATTGTACACAATTTAGACCAATTGGACATAAAGTACACCAAATGGACACTTAGAACACAATGTAAGGCAAGTGTAAAGGGCCAGTACGATATCTGAGGGACAGTCAGAGGGGCCTATTCCAGCAGAAGAAGCGTACGACTTTGAGCTTCTACTCGATAAAACTAGACCTCGTAACGCAAGATTATTTTCCAGACATAGGCCTAATTATTCATTTTCTAATCCAAAAGTTCCCGAAGCTTTTGTGTGTCTTGCGCGGGCAGAAGTGTTGGAGTGTTCTGTGGATGAGATCACATTTCCGTTTGAGCATTTCCAGCATTCATTTTGAGATCTTACATCGTTCTTATATCGTTTTAGCCAAATTGTAGTATGAATAATTGATTCCAACATTTAACCTGATGCATTACCACTAATTTATTCTAATGCCTACTGATATGGTTTCAAATGTATTGTTATAGAATTTTTGCTCTCCCAATATCTTAAAATGCACTAGTTTTGACCTCTATATTTGAAAAATCCTGGGTTCGGTCCTGGGCCCTGTATACCTTGGCAGGAAATAAAGCTGGCTCGGCCATATCAAATGTCTACATGATTGTTAAAGAAAAACGTACTGACTATATATCTTACTTGAGTGCCCACCAAAACAAACACTAGTTCCATGTTTAATAGAAATACAAGCATCAATTGCTAATTTTCACCTCTTTTGGTTTTATTCTTGGACCCCACTAGAGTAGCTTTTCCTGATTCACAGTTAAAAAAAATCCTTATTTATCTGGCCATTTATGTAGCACATCATTGTCTCCTTGTCTGAAACAAGTCTTTAATACCTCCTCCCTAATAATCCACTTTCTTCTGATTGGCCAACTTGGAAGCAGCACCAGGGGCAGCACTCAGTGACATTGTAACCTTATGATTATGTCAGAAAATACGGAAAAGCATAATAGGTCCCCTTTAACTACAACTTTTGACTGTTTCTTTTAACGTGGGAGATACTTGAGTGAAGTCATGTGGCACACCATGTACTCCTGTCGAAGGGCAGTTGGTAAGTTGTTGGGGGGAAAGGTTTAAATCCTATCTCCCGCGCATATTGACTCAGTGAGTGCTTGCACTCGTCAGTGAGTAATTGCACCGCCTAGCAATCGGCTTTGGAAAATTGTTCCCGCCTCCTGTTAACCCGGACAGTTACAAGCACGGTGGCAGTGGAAAGTAAAAAGAAGAGTGATCAAACCATGTAGAACTTTAAGTTAACAACTGTCTTCACTGTCTTCCTTGTCACGTAATGTTAACTAAACTAGTACTACTAGTAGTAGCCTGGCTGAAAGCCACCAAAGATTCTTTTGGTTGTACCTACATTTTTATCCAAATTATTGAATACTATTCAGTTTCTTCCATTTTCACTTGTGTAGGCTCTTTCGCTAAGGCCATTACACTGTGGATACTAAAGGCTGCTTGAGATGTGCGTGAAGTCCCATTGTTTGGCCAAGTCACTAAACAGCTGACTTATAAACTGAGTGTCATTGTCATAGTACAGTGTTTGAGGAATGCCATGAAATGAAAGATATCTCTGTAGTTTTGAATTGCATTCTGCGAGATCAGATTATTTAGTTGGTCCAGTTCAATCCACCCGAAGTATGAGTCGGCCAGTACAATGTAATGACAGCTGTTCCACTCCAAGATGTCCACGGCAACTATGGACCAAGGAAAATCAGGAATCAGATGGAGCTTCAGGGGCTCCCTTTGTTGGTGTGGTTTCTGGCTGTTGCATGTACTGCATGACTGGACTGTGTCTTTAATGTCTTCTCCAATGGATGGCCAGAAGACAGTTGCATGCTCTCCGCTTGGTGGCCTCTGCTCCAGGGTGGCCTATGTGCAGCAGCTTGAGTTGGGAACAACTGCACTTGTGGATTTTATGACAATGTTGTCATTGATACAGAGTTAATTACCTCATCAGGTGTGCTGCATGTACGGCTAGGCCATATTTTCTGTATTACACTGCATAGGGCCTTAAGTGTGTGGTCTGCTGCTGTGTGACAGCGCAGCTCTTCTATACATTGTTGAGAGATCAATGTAACAGTCTTTACCTCTAACTCATCGTCTTTGGTGTGGTGATGGACGGTATCCTTCTGTGGAGCTCGAGAGAGTGTTAGCCAGGTAAAGGTGTTTCCCTTTTATTTTTAGGTCAGCCCCAGGTTGAACTTTTGTAACCTAAACATAATTTGCTGCAAGCGAGCCAGAGTTGTATGGATGGGCTTGTTTTGGATGGTAACCAGTGGCTGGCACTCCGTCTCCAATGTGACAGGTTTTCCATATATATTTAGCTTCATCTCACAGGCCATAGGACTGTTGAACTCTTGTCACTTTACTAATTATTACCAACTCTCTGTGTGTCAACTGGACCAACTAAATAAAGTATAAAGTTGTATATGTATATCTATATATATATATATATATATATATATATATATATATATATTACTGCACAATCTGTTTACACCCAGTTTATACATTATTTCATTACACCTGCCTACCTCAGTATTATGTAATATTTTATATCTTATTCTATATTTTCTGTCATATTACATCTTTATTATAGTGTTGCACTTGATTCTTTTAACATATTTGTAATACATAGGTTATTCTTTTTTTAAGTGCATTGTTGTAAAAGGCTGAGACCCAATAATTTCATTACCAACGCCTGCTTCACGTACAGTTGCAGGAAAAAGTATGTGAACCCTTTGGAATTACCTGGATTTCTGCATGAATTGGTCATAAAATGTGTTCTGATCTTCATCTAAGTCACAACAATAGACACTCTGCTTAAACTAATACCACACAAACAATTATATGTTTTCATTTTTTTATTGAACACACCATGTAAGCATTCACAGTGCAGGGTATGTGAACCCTTGGATTTAATAACTGGTTGACCCTCCTTTGGCAGCAATAACCTCAACCAAACGTTTCCTATAGTTGCATATCAGACCGGTCAGGAGGAATTTTGGACCATTCCTCTTTACAAAACTGTTTCAGTTCAGCAATATTCTTGGGATGTCTGGTGTGAATCGCTCTCTTGAAGTCATGCCACAGTATCTCAATCGGGTTGAGGTCAGGACTCTGACTGGACCACTCCAGAAGGCGTATTTTCTTCTGTTGAAGCCATTCTGTTTTTGATTTACTTCTGTGCTTTGGGTCGTTGTCCTGTTGCATCACCCATCTTATGTTGAGCCTCAATTGGTGGACAGATGGCCTTAAGCTCTCCTGCAAAATGTCTTGATAAACTTGGGAATTCATGTTTCCGTCGATGATAGCCATCTGTCCAGGCCCTGAGGCAGCAAAGCAGCCCCAAACCATGATGCCCCCTCCACCATACATCACAGTTGGGATGAGGTTTTGATGTTAGTGTGCTGTTCCTTTTTTTCTCCACACACAGTGTTGTGTGTTCCTTCCAAACAACTCAACTTTGGTTTCATCTGTCCACAGAATATTTTGCCGTGGAACATCCAGGTGCTCTTTTGCAAACTTCAAACGTGCAGCAATGTTTTTTGTGGACAGCAGTGGCTTCCTCCGTGGTGTCCTCCCATGAACTCCATTCTTGTTTAGTGTTTTATGTATCGTAGATTCGTCAACAGAGATGTTAGCATGTGCCAGAGATTTCTTTAAGTCTTTAGCTGACACTCTAGGATTCTTCTTCACCTCATTGAGCATTGTACGCTGTGCTCTTGCAGTCATCTTTACAGGACGGCCACTCCTAGGGAGAGCAGCAACAGTGCTGAACTTTCTCCATTTATAGACAATTTGTCTTACCGTGGACTGATGGACATCAAGGCTTTTAGAGATACTTTTGTAACCCTTTCCAGCTTTATGCAAGTCAACAATTCTTAATCGTAGGTCTTCTGAGAGCTCTTTTGTGCGAGGCATGGTTCACATCTGAGTGTCATTGGTATGTAAAAACGGTGTCCCACTTTGTAAAAATGTAAAAAAAAAAAGGTGTCACACTTTAAGTCATTAGTATGTAAAAACGTGCCCAACATTGTTCACTTGAGCTGAGTCTTGTTCTTTCAAGGGCCTTTGGTAGGTTTTGGTCATGCCCCTGCACACCTTTAATGATTGGTAAACACTAATATTTTAACTGGTATTTTTTCCCCATCGCAGCAGCAGCCTGACAATCAAGTGAGAAGTGACACAGGGCTCCAGAATAAAGGCCAGTTCACACCAAAGATTCGCGACTAGACGAAACGGTTTTAGAACGTTGCAGACAAAAGTCGCAGCGGTGTGAAATGGTTAGTCGCAGAGCGGCTGCTGCCGTTGCGTGGAGTCTCAAAGGACCTAAAGGCCAGTTCAGACCAAAGATTTGCGATGAGACTGGTTGCAACTTGCAGCGGAGTCCCGAACGTCTGATCGTAAACGTTCTAAAACTGAGCAGTTCACACCAAAGCAACGCGCTCCGACACAGATGACCGTTTCCATAACGACGCACTGTCATACCGCACTACTTCTGCTTTGATAAATTGTGAAACTTGGGTTAGCTGGATTTCTGTTCTTGTTTACCAGGTAAGAAAAAAATTAAGAAATGGGTGACAGTGACTTTTTGGCAGTGTTTGCAGTGATACTAATAGCGGTAAAGAAAGCAAGCTAGGAAACCGAGGATCTGGCGCCCTCTTTGGCTACTGTAGCGGCAGAGACGGGTTGCTTTCGCTAAGGAGTTGGAAGATGGCTCCAAATACGCTCTTTTGACGTAAATCTGGCTCCATATACGTCATTACGTTCTAAAACTGCCCTTTCCGATTTGACAAGTTAGATCCTTTGAGACTCCAAGCAACGGCATTAGCCGCTTTGCGACTAACCAGTTAACACCACTGCAACATTTCACCGCAATGTTCTAATACCGTTTCATCTTGTCGCAAATCTTTGGTCTGGCTTTAACGTGTCAAATTGCAAACCGTGTGGAAGTTGTTTTCATATTGGATATTCCAGTTGGATATTCAATTTCCTCGACTCTGAAACCCAATTTCGCAGACTCTACCCTATCAACCCTGGGTTTAAATCTACAATACAACGGCTTCACAACCTCCCACTTAGTCAATGCAAATCGTTAGGAACCGTCAGCAAACTACAGATGACTAATTCTTTAAATGTCAATAGCTCATAGACAAAAGTACCCTAGAAATTTCAAACCAGTTTTAGATCGTTCATGAACAAACAATAAAGGATGCACGGCCTTTGCTTGGACCATATTTATCTCTTTTCAATTTATATGAATATTTATAAGTTTTAAAATTCAATAGCTTTTTGCTCATATGACTTGTCCACCTCAAACTACCTTCATAGTTTCCACTGACCATGCACACATGTTGCACAGCCTTTGCTTTGTTAATATTAATCCCCTATTTTTTTTATTAACATTTTAAAGTTTTTAAATTCAATAGCTTTTTGGTCACATTTGAACCATTTATAATCATTATTTTATATTATTATTTGCAAGATTTCTTATGTATATGTCTTGTCTTAGTCTTAGTACGCACCTCAAACTACTTTCATAGTGTCCACTGACCACGCACACGTGCTGCACAGCCTTAGCTTTGTCCTTATTCATCTCCTTTAATTTTATATGAATATTTAAACGTTTTGAATTTCAATAGCTTTTGGGTCACATGACTTACACTTTTCAAACTACTTTTATATTATCCACTGACCATGCACAGCTTTTGATTTGTTCATATTCCTCTCCTTTCATTTTAATTTCGATCTGAAATTCAATAGCTTTGTGGTGTATAATTAAAGGAGAGGAATATGGACAAAGCAAAGGCTTTGCAACATGTGTGCATGGTCAGTGGACACTATGGAAGTAGTTTGAGGTGTGTAAGTCATGTGACCACAAAGCTATTGAAATTCAAAACTTTGAAATGTTAATTTAAACGAATAAGATATGAATATGGACAAAGCAAAGGCTGTGCAACATGTGTGCATGGTCAGTGGACACTATGGAAGTAGTTTGAAGTGTGTACATCATGTGAACAAAAAGCTACTGAATTTCAAAACTTTTAAATATTCGTATAAAATTAAAGGAGAGGAATATGGGCAATGCATATAAGATAAAAGGAGATGAATATGTATATATTCTTTATGTAATATAACTATCTATAAGTGGTATGAAGTTCATAGCTCCATTTGTCTATGAGCTATTGAAATTAAAACAATTTGGAATCTGTAGTTTGCTGACGGTCCCTAACCAAGCGGCCGTAAGACTTGGGGAAATAAGACGATACTATAGTGGTGTCTGAATATCTTTCTGAGGGTTTGAATATCCAACTCGGTCAAGACCGTGCATTGCGTCTCTAAATTCGGGCACAAAACGGGAAAGGGTCGGCGAGACTGGGTGTCCGAACATGTGTTGAATATCCAACGTGAAACCAACTTCACTTCGGTAAATTGCAAAGGGCAGTTTTAGAACGTAGTGACGTATTTGGGGCCAGATTCACGTCTAAAGCGCGTATTTGTAGACGCTATATTACTCTGAGAATAGGTGAGCGAAATTTGAAAGAGTCATCTTCCAACTCCTTACATAAATTAGCTAAGGCACCCCGTCAATGGCTGTCATCCATTTCTTTATTTTTTTCTTGCCAGGTAAACAAGAACAGAAATCCTGCTAACCCAAGTAATACAATGTATCAAAGCAGAAGTAGTGCAGTATGACAGTGCGTCATTAAGCAAACGGTCATCGGTGTGTGAGCGCGTTGCTTTGGTGTGAACGGCCCAGTTTTAGAGTGTTTACGATCAGACGTACGGGACTCCATGGCAAGTTGCAACCAGTCTCGTCGCGGAATCTTTGGTCTGAACTGGCCTTTACTTTTCCATGGGTAGCACTGGTGCGACCAACTTTCTCAGTTGGTCACATCAGCACATCATTTGGTCGAACCCTTTTTGGTGCACCTCCAAAAGTCCCAAAAGGAGATTTTTTTTAAATCTTGTGCGCAATAATTATTTATATTGTGTGCAAAAGTTATTATCTAGCCGGTGATAATGCATGAAACTGAAATACATAAATTCATGAAAGACATGTTATGCAGTTGTAGAAGCACATTAGCAATGCTTAATACTGCTGCTGGCTGTGTGCATCTGAAGTCGTGAGACGCATATTCTTTATAGTAAATTATCTTGTGCGCACAGGATCATTGAAAATATCTGTATCAGAAAAAATATCACCTTTTGGGACTTTAAGGGGTCCGTACTGCGTTAGTAATTGTGGTTAAAAGGAGTTATTTTTCATCTTCTTAACCTCCAGTTAGCAGTGGCACCCCCAAGGGGTGGCCTGGGGTGGCACATGCCACCCAACAAAATGTACCGGCCACCCCAAAGGCCACTTCACGTCCCATGCGTTTCCCACCTTTTTAAACTTAAGATTCTGTAAATATAGGCTACATTTCTATACTTGCGAAACTATCAATTGGAGGTTTTAAGGCATACCGGTTGTTCATTATTCTGCTGGTAAAAAACAGAAACAGTTGCATATCAAGAGCAAAAACTTGAACAATGTTTGGTGTGCCACCCTAAGATTATTACTGGCCCAATTAGGCCACCCTAAAGAAAGCTTTCTCCGGGCGCCACTGCCAGTTAGCGCACACCGGCACGGCACGAAGCTCTCTTACTTCGAACACTATGTTTTTTAATGATTTAATGATTTTCCTTATTAAAAGCAACTGAAATTACCACATGTAATGTATGTTTCGAAAGGATAAATCCTCATCTTGTGAACCATCAAGTCCGATTTGCCGTCATTGGACTGTTAAAATTACCCACGTCCTTGCAGCTAAGAGAAAACTCGGTGCGCTGTCCTTGGTCGACTTATAGAGAGCAAGATACAATGTATATGACAATCTAATTGAGTCTCCCTATTCCACTGAAAGCATTAGTCTTTTAAAAAAATTGCACATGAGACATCGCAAGATAGTTGGAGTTGGAGTATTTGTTGTGATTTCGCCTAGCTAGCTGTAGCACTAAGACATATGTAAACCACCGGAGTAGGGCTGGGCGATTTGGCCTAAAAAATAAATCACATATTTTTTCTAAGTTATGGACGATTTCGATTTGAATCTCGATTTTTCTTGTTTATTCTGTAAACAAACTTAAAAAATACCAAGAAGTGTTTTAAATAAGTATTTTCTTTATAAATGAAATTAACATTTTGATTGTGTTATGTCTAGGCATACATTGCATTGCATTGTATTGAAACTAACCCCTGCTAAGATATCAATCAGATATTTCTATTCAAAATTGCTGCTAAATAGGAAAACGTAATTACTCAAAAACGTTGAAAATACAATGGATGTAACTATCTGAACAAGTTGGAACATTTTCACGAAACTATATAAAAAAGAACTATTCCTTTAACTGTTGTTACGCAACCCTCCCTCCCCGCTTTCAATCGCTCGTGCAGCGATAGTTGTATGCCTAATTTGAAACCAAACAGAACTAACATATGTTTCACTTTGTGCAGCCTACGTGGTGCGATAATAAATGAGACCACTAGCTAGACCTAGCTTGTAAATTGGAGAGGGCGCAGGGTATAGTCTGATACACTTCTGCGTTTGGCGTGCGGCGCCAAAAGTACAGCAACACCGATCACAAAAATGTTGCTTATTTGTTACACAGTAGGCCTACTCCCCTCGCAGAAGACGAGTATTCTCTTTACTAAAGCAATGAATTCCGTTGGCGTTCATAGAAGTAGATCAATCACAAGATCAATGGAGCCGCGCAGCTAATAGAAATCGCGATTTGGTCGATTTAGACTTTTTACAAATCATGCAAACTCAAAATTTGAATTAACCGATTTTATTGTAAAATCAGCAAGCCCTACACCGGAGTAAACGAAAAGTTTCACTTTTTTTCACAGGAATGTTTAGTTTGTAAACAATGCCGTTCTCGAGGTAATTAGACAGATACTGGCCGAGCAGCCCACCCAGATGGTCAGACTGTCTCTTAATTTACACCACTACCAACTGAACATCTAGTTGGCCTGCTCGACCAATAAATATAATTCTGTTCCCACTTAAGTAGGGAGAGGCAGGGGCATCACATTGACCTGTACTTTTTAAAATTCCACGTAAGATTGAAACTGGTGGCTGGACACAAACCAAACTGTGCAGGACATCAACGACTCCAGCACTGAGCAGGCAAGTACTGCAAGACGAGGGAATCAGGTGGTAGAGCCGAATCAGCCAACAAAAATATCCAAGGAGGAGATCAATGGCTAAAAGCTTAAAGTGGCAATCAGCCACTGAAAATAAGTTTTGGGACTCCATTAACATATATCTAAAAAAGACACTAGAACAGCTCAGAGGCACAGTCCAAAGGAAGTTAGAGAAAATAGGGGATGTCATATACGACCATGGAAAGGAGAGATTTGGACTTTTGGAGAAACTTCAAAAAACCCAGATGGAACAAAACAAACAAAAAATTAAGACAACAGCAAGAGATAGACAAGCTAGTAAAAGAAGGCTATTAAAAAGCTATGGAAAAATGCGATGGAAGTAGAAAAGGCAGGCATTAGTGATTTACAGGACAGTTTAAAGAATTGGCTGTCAACATTTAGGAGAGGCGAGAACCTATGCAGGAACCAAAAGATGAAAGAACAAGCAAATAATCAATTTTACAAAAATCCCTTTGAGTCCTTGTCCTTGAACACTTAAACCAACAAAACAGGAACTTGACAAACACTTGAATGCACAAGCCATTCTCAATTCCGATGGACATCCCACCAATTGAGGAACCAGCGGAGTGAATGGACGCCATGGAGAACATGCATGGGCCGATGCAGCCGAGCAGCATCGGCACCAGGACCTAATGGAGTACCTTACAAACTGTATAATAATGCACCTGATAACATATGTTTCCTTTGGAAACTACTGAAGGTAGAGTGGGGAAAAACAAATAATTCCATGATCGACGACAGTGGAGTGCTTATTCCCAAAGAGAAAGATCCTAGTGACATTAGCGAGTTCTGACCAATTTGCTTGCTATAATGTTGAGGGGAAAATATCTTTTTGAGTAGTGGCGCAGCGACTGACCAATACCGCAATACAGAAAGCAGGCACCCCTGGCTTCTCCGGAGGTCTGGGGCACACTTGAATGATTTGACGCCAAATTCAAGTGGCAAAAAGTGAGGAAAATAAAAGACCTTCGTGTCATATTTTAGGATTTGGCAAACGCATATGGGTCGGTGCTGCAGTAGGCTATTATTAACCGCATTTGAGATTTTAAAGGTACCAATTGCAATTTTACACCTGGTTAAGGCATACTTTCAGGACATTCAAATGTGTTTTAATATACCAAAGTTTACCACGGAGTGGCAGGTTCTGGAGATTGGCATCATGGCTGGATGTACAATCTTACCCTTGGTAACTATGGCCATGGAAGTATTCATCCGAGCATCCAAGTGGGTTTTTGGCGTGCCAAAGTTAAGGTCAGGGTTACGCCATCCTCTTATTCGAGCATTTATGGACAATATGACAATATTGACAACAACTGCTCCTTGTACTAAAATACGTTAAGTAAGCTAAATGATAACCTTAAAAGCGCAAGAATGAAAATAAAACCAAGCATATCAGTTGTCAAGGGACTATTGTGCAACTAAATATTCTTCATAGAAGATGATCCAATTCCTACAATGATCAAAAAGCCTGTTAAATGTCTTGGTAGATGGTATAAGGCTACCCTTACAGACTCCAAGTTGAGGAATTAAGGCCGGATTGAACAGATGCCTAAAGAGTATTGAGAATTTAGGGTTACCAGAATAGCTAAAGCTATGGTGCTTACAGTTTGGACTCCTACCCTGGCTCACGTGGCCATTGACAGTGCATGAAATTCTTTTATGCTAGAAAATGCTCAGGGGTGCATCAATTTCTTAGTGGCCTGGCTCTCTACGGGAAAGATGATCTGGAGCAACCACTTACTGGACTTAGAGGAATTTAAGTGCACCAAATCTAAATTAGAAAGGACACATAGCAAATTAGTGATGGAGTAGATACGTAAGCAGGAGGAAGCAGTAAGGAGCGCCAAAACGGCCTCACAAACTAATAAATGGCAATGGATATATTGGGAAAGTGTAGAGCAGAGAAAAATTACCTGGAAGGAATTGTGGGGAATGGAATCTACAAGAGCTTTATTGTTAGAGTAACCTACACTACCAACACCTAAACATCTCAGCCAATGGGTAGGTGAGGACCCAACATGCCCCCTCTGTCGGGGGACAGCTTATCTCAGACACAATGTTTGGGTGCAAGACCAGCTTTCCTCAAGGAAGATATACCTGGTGCCACAATCAGGTACTAAAGTGCTTGGCGGCAGCAAAGAAGCATAGGCGGTCAATAGTTAACTCCTTTCCCAGTGGAGCAGAGGTCGACGCACACCATATCCGCTATGTCAAGGAGGGAGTGCATGGAAGGAAGTTATTTCGGCCAACGCGAAGCTCAGGGCAGCTAAAGAAAGCCTGTGATTGGAAAATGCTAGCAGATGTCGGCCAACGATTGAGAGTACCATCAGAGATTGCAACAACTAACTTAAGACCAGACCTACTACTTTGGTCCAACACACAGACAACTGTGTACTTTGTTGAACTAACCGTCCCGCAGGCAAAAGCGATAGAAGAGGCTTACGAAAGAAAAAAACTCCGCTATAGCAAACTAGCAGCCAAGGCACAATAGCAAAGCTGGAGAACAAAGGTGCGATCTGTGGAAATCGGATGCCGTGGATTTGTGTCAATATCAACAACCAAACTACTTAAGGAAATCGGGATCTGCGGCAAAGAATTGCGCCAAACTATAAAAGCTGTATCGTATATAGCAGAAAGAAGTAGCCAGTGGCTGTGGCTAAAAAGAAAGGGTCCAATAGGGCCGCAAATGTAAAGTACGTCATGTCAAACTAAAAATAAAATAAAGTTAGTTCATCTCAGGGCTAAGGTATAAAGGTAAGCTTTCCTGCTGAGTGTGATTTTACCAAGCCTTAAGGAATAGAGTAAGGAAAATTGCAAAATGCAATTAAGGCATAATGGGTATTATAACACCATATCCTGTGTGTTATGAAATTCTATGCAGAATCTTTTGGAACAGAAAAAAGCGTCTTCCACAATAAAGGTCCATCTGGCGGCTATTTCAGCGTATCATATAGGATTTAACGTGAAAATGGTTGATATTTAGCGAATTTTTTGGAAAGGTATAGGCAGTCTTTGTCCTATATTTAAATCTATTACCCCATTCTGGGACTTGGGTATAGTGTTAGATGGAGACTATTAGCAAAAAAGCTTTGTCAATGTATTGGAAAAATCCACTTCAACTGCTTCTTGCTTCATGGACAGTGTGTACCTTTGTGTGACAAGGCAAAGAGGGCCTCTCTCTGTGAGTAATAGGAACGTATAGGTTCCTGGAAGAGTAGGTTGACCTCCAACCTCGGATCTATATGCAGTGTTTTACCGCGACTGACCGACGCTTGGACTGAAGGGACGAAGTCATAAATTCGATGTTACCAATAGTTACCATATAAGGAGGAAGTTAATTTGGTACCTAAGGAATGCATAAAAGGCAAGCTACAAGCATGTGAGGTTGCCGGTGTGTGAAGACATTTTAGCTTTACAGCTGCATCATCCGAGGATGCAATAAACTGTGCGGAAGACCCTCTTGGCTTTTGTAGTCCTTTTGCATTAAGAAATTGCCAATACAATCTGGTGTCAGAAGTGGGATTGACGTGAGCCGACAGCGGACTCAGTGCTGAAGGAAAGTGTATACCGCCCTAATACCTCGCCTACAAACACAGGATTCCGAGACCTGGGCTCCAGAGGCCTGAGGACGAGGTTGACCCACAGTCACATCCTTGCCAGAAGTGTCTTCCGGGTAAGAAAAATAAATAAATAAATAAAAGGGAAGGAATATATCTACATTTAAGAAGGGCCCATCAATTCTACGTGATCCTTAAAGTCTAAATAAGCTTTGGGAAAAGACTGGGGGAATTAAATTCGACGTGATTCTCATAGTCAAAATAAGCTTTATGGAAAGACCGGGGGAATACAATTCTACGTGATTCTTAGGGTCAAAATAAACTTTAGGAAAAGACTGGGAGGATAATAATAAAAAACGACTATTTGAACCGACGGCTTCACTAGGGAAGGTCATGTTAGGCAAATTTGCTAGGGCTGGACCGCTATTTGATAAGATCAGTAGGACAGGTTTCCGCTAAATTACGAGTACTAGGGCAGTTAGACCGCTAGAATGTCGATATGGGTGCCAAACATAGTAAACAAAAGTTTGCTAATACTGAACAAAACCCAGATCCAGTTGAATTAGGAGCACCTAATATACGATATATGATATCTCATTATGGTAACGTATGCTGTAACCAGATGAATGAATGGGTGGGTGAGTGTGGTCTCCCTTCTGGGGGTAGTTTTAGCTTGAGACAGTTAGACAAGTTGAAAAGTAAATGAGAAGAAAATGAGGAAGCCAGTCAGAAATTAATGCATGGATTGAAAGGAAAAAAGAAAGCAAAATGTATACCTTTTAAAGCTAATTGGAATGCGTATGATTGTTGGCTGGCTGAGGAAAATATTAGGGACAGACACACACAAGCAGGGATAGAGAAAAACATATCTGCAAATAATATATCTCCTCAGTGTCTTAGGTATTTAGCTGACCCTGCTCTGAACTCAGCTCCACCAAATAGACCCCAGGCATCTGCCACGGGATCTTCACGGCCTCTGTCTCCAGCCCCAGGGCTGTCCACTCCAGAAATAGCACCAGCACAAACCTCACCACCGCCGTATGCAGAAGCAAGAAACGTGCTGGATGGGGCATGGAAGCAGATGCAACAAAGAATAAGTAACATGGATAAATTGATTGCAAATGTAATACCACCGTCTGCTCCTACTCTAGATTCCAGTACTCCTCCAAGTCACAATTCACCCCAGACACCTGCCTTGTCGTGTGCCAGATACCAACTCCCTATGGTAGAGGTGGCTGATGGGGCTGGGGGAAGTCAGCATGTGTTCAGACCATGGACAATGAATGATATGAGAGAGGTGGCACAGAGTCTTCCCAAGGTCGAGGAAGTCGGAGGAGAGGAATATGTCGATCAACTTGGCGTGCTGATACAGCAGTTTTTACAAACCACTTATGAACTGAAACGTCTGCTTGGCCTGCAGATGGGTCTTAAATTGACTCAAGTGCAAGGACATTTCCCAGATAAAGATTGCGTATATAGCTGGGGACCACAGAGCCATTACAGAAATCAAGTGATGGAACTGTGTGGAAGAATAACCAGACGCTTTGTGCAGCGAAGGGATTTGAGGAAGACTTCCACAGGCGGAAGAGACAGTCTCAGATTACTTGGCTCAATTGATACTGATACATGATACCCATAGTGGGCTAACGAGGCCACAAGCAGATGGAGGGGGAAACATTCCCATGAGTCCCTGGGAGGCGCATCTCAGGGATAGGTTAATTCAAGGTCTGAGGCCATACATCCAGGACTATGTGAAGGAACAGTGTGTGGGTTGGGACATAGAAAGAGTGCAAACTGTTGAGAGTCATGCCATTCATGCCGAGAAACTTATGGCAGAAAAAGGCAAGACAAAAGCAAGAAAACAGATAGAAATTACGTCCAGACTCCAGTTGGCACAACTGCGAGCACTGGAACAGCCATACCGTGGACAAAGAAGAGGGCGAGGCAGATGCAGTTTTGCGTTTTGATGCAGACGCTTGTTTTATATGTGGGGAAAGAGGCCACTGGGCTAATGAATGCCATAAGGCCCAGAGACTGAATCGCAATACAGGTGGGGATTGATTGGTGGTGGAGCAGAGGGAGAGTGGGGGTCATCCTACAGTTGCTAAGACACGTGAGAGCACCCACACAACTCAGACACCTAATAACAGATCTGAACACACACCTGAACAGTAGTTAAGTCTATTACCGATGCAATGGAACACTTAGAAAACCAACAAAATTCAGAGTTAACATCATCGTATTTCACCATGTTGTCGCATGAGGCCTATAAGGTCATGCCCACAATGACACTACAAATTTCAGGACAGATAATAGTATTTTTGGTCGATTCGGGAGCTACAGAATCTGTGATAAGAAGTAATGACTTCAATCCAAAACCTAAATTAAGTGGCAGATTTATCAAAACCATAGGGGCTTACTGGCGATATGGCCAAAGAAAAATACACCGCTACTAGTGGAAGATGACTTGATAGGAAGTTTCATTCTTATTGTCTGGTTGTTGTCCTGTTAATCTGATGGCCAGAGACTTGATGTGTATTTTGGGGCGTGTCCTTGGTGGCAAGTGAAGCAGGCCTAGAAATTGTTAGGAAGGGAAAAGAAATTCCACAAATTATGAAATATGATGCTTCAGAGCTGCTGTATGGTTACGAGGTCCAGAGTCCATAAATAGATTCATGCTGCAACAGGCACACGCATGCATGACACAACAGAGCATTGATTTCATGAATGGAACTTCATTACACTGCATGGCACATGCTATAGCAGGAGCGGATGAGAATTGTATGGAGTATGAGAATGAATGGTTTAAAACAGGACAAGAGAATGACAGATTGGAAACTGATTGGCTGTTTTGGAAGGATGATATTTGTGCTTTAGGAATTTGCATGCCAGAAGACTTGCGAAAACTATTTTTCCAGGTGTATGATTCATTCCCACACATACCCTTAGCCAAAGCTCCACGTAAAAGCTGGATGGATTTGGGTTCTTGGGTGAGTTTGTGTGAGAAGGACCACCGGTGGCAGGAGAGTGAAACCTCAGGCCTACACTATCATTTTGGGTTAAATTCCCATAAACAGCACTGTCAAAATTCTTTGCATGCACGTAGAGGAGTACAATTAATGTCAGAAAAGCTGACACCTCGACCTAAATATAATCTTGTACAGACATGTCTAAACCCAGATTCCCCTGAACTTGCACAGTTACCTCGTAAATTGTGGGCCCAAAGTAAATATGACATCGGATTAATAAAAGGGGTAGCACCCGTGGAGATTACGCCAAAATCTTCATTTCGCCTGTGCCGCGAACAATACCCTCTTAAACCTGAAGCCATTAAAGGCATTACACCAGTTTTTAATTCATTGTTGAAAGCAGGAATTATTGTGAAATGTGAGACATCGCCCGTCCGGAGGCCAATTTATCTGGATAAAAAGATTTGAGATGCTGGCCAACCAGAGGAGTTGCGTTTTGTGCAAGACTTGCAGGCAGTAAATCCTGCGTTCCATGCGCGTGCACCTAACATTCCAAATCCTCATACTATATTATCTCAAATACCAGCTAAAAGTAAATGGTTCAGCGTAATCGATTTATCTAATGCTTTCTTTTCAATACCCGTACATGAAGATTCCCAGTACTGGTTTGGTTTTTCCTCTCAGGGTAAAACTTACTGTTGGAGTCGTTTAGTAATAGGTTATTGTGAAAGTCCGGCTATTTATAACGCGGCCCTAAAGGAAAACCTGGAAAGTTTAATTCTTCCAGCAGGGGGCGCTCTTATTCAGTATGTCGATGATCTACTAGTCGCTTCTGAGACAAAGGAGTCGTGCGAGGAAGATACCTTAGCACTGTTGCAACATTTAGCAGCTAATGGTCTTAGTAAACTGCAGTGGGTACAACCACAGGTGACCTTTTTAGGGCATGTGATCACAGCTGAGGGCAAATCCCTCTCCCCAAAGAGGATATCTGCTATTATAAATATCCCTAAACCTTTGACGAAGAAACAATTAATGTGTTTTTCAGGTATGACGTCATACTGCAGGCAATGGATTTCAAACTATGCTGAACTTGAATCACCATTGTCTGAAATTGCGCATGGCCAAGGACTGACTGCATATCAAAAGGTGACTTGGACTGACCAAGCTGAAAAGGCTTTTGTTGACTTAAAACTGCCCTACAGTCTACACCTACTTGACGACTACCTGACATGAACAGACCGTTTACACAGACTGTAGACGATAAAGACGGACATATGACATCTGTTCTACAACAAGAACACGGAGGGAAACAAAGACCAGTGGCTTATTTTTCATCTAAGCTAGACCCAGTAGCGGCTGGGTTACCAAAATGCTTGAGGGCTGTAGCTGCGGCTGAAAAAGCGGTACTAGCATCAAGGGATTTAGTGGGCTATCAGGACTTGACGTTGTTGGTACCACATGCTGTCTTTTATTTTATTGGAGCAGAAAACTGCTCACTTGTCAGCAGCACGATGGTTAAGATATCATACCATCTTGTTGGATATGCTAAATATCACAGTAAAAAGGTGCACAGTTCTAAATTCAGCTACATTGCTCCCGACATCTGTTGACGGTGAGCCACATGATTGTGTCGCTGTAATAACGGAGGTCTGCTCTCCCAGGTCAGACCTGCAATCTACACCATTGCAAAATGCTGAGCTAGAACTTTTTGTAGATGGTTCAGTCTCACGTGATCCAGGTACAGGTAAAATACAAGCTGGGTTCACGGTGGTCACTCAACATGAGGCTGTAAAAGCTCAAGCACTCAATGCTAATTATTCTGCACAAGCAGCAGAACTTAAAGCCTTAATAGAAGCATGCAAATATGGTAAAGGCAGGGTCGTTCTTTACCGATAGTCGTTATGCTTTTGGAGTTGTGCATGATTTTGCAGGAATATGGAAAGACAGGCAGTTTCTTACTTCCACAGGAAAACCCATAGCACATAATGAACTTGTGGCAGAGTTGCTGCAAGCTGTATGCAAGTGCAGTGCTCATACTAATAACAAAGATCTTGTTTCACAGGGAAACGCCAAGGCAGATGCAGCAGCAAAGGGGGCAGCTAAACAGCAGCAATAATACCACAATTGTCTGCAGCTTCCCTGATTGACACAAGTAACATGACTACTTTACAGTTCCCCAGTGTCCAACAGGTAGAGACACCGGATGCAGATTTACAGGAACTACAAAGCAGGGCCAGACCTGAGGAAAAAGTCCTCTGGAAGAAAGCACAAGCTTACTTCAAAGATGGTATATGGTTTGGTCCTAATGACAAACCATGTCTGCCAAAATATCTATTTCCTTTTTATGCTAAGTTGTCACATGGGACCATGTGTCAAAGGGGTTGATGGTGGCTGAAGTAAATAGATATTGGTTCACTAAAGGATTTTCAAATTACTCCCAAAAATTTTGTGAAACATTTCTTGTTTGTTCTAAACACAATGTTGGAAGGGGTCAACAGATGCCGTTGAGTGCGCATCCAGCACCCGACGAGCCATTTGATCATTTTCAGATGAACTAACATTGAGTGAAGGCAAAACATACTGTTTGGTCATTGTAGACATGTTTTTAAAGTGGGTAGAAGCTTTCCCTACTTCCAAAGCAGATGGGCCACATTTTGTAAGTGCCGCACTATGGCACTTAGGTGAGTAGGTGAGTGAGTATTTCGATATTGACATGAGGACTCACTGTGCCTACCACCCAGCAAGTGGGGGTGCAGTGGAAAGGGAAAACGGTATAATAAAGAACAAATTGTCGAAATGTTGCAGCGAAACAGGTCTTAGCTGGATAAAGGCCCTTCCCCTGGTGTTAATGCAGATGAGAGCAAGGATTAGAAGTAAAAATGGGCTTAGCCCTTTTGAAATACAGTTTAGAAGACCACTAAACACAGGGTTAGGGCCCCGGCAAAGACAGCTGCCAAGCACGGAGTTATGTGAGGATGAAATGTTGCATTATTGTACTAGACTTACTACTGTGCTTTCTGACATCCACAGGCAGGTGAAGGACGCACTGCCACAGGAGATCAAGGGAAAACTACATAGCCTGGAGCCTGGAGATTGGATCATGGTGAAGGACTTCCGGAGACAAGGGTGGAGAACGCCTAGTTGGCGGGGACCGTTCCAGGTGCTACTGACGACGTCTTCAGCTGTAAAGACCGCGGAAAGAGTGACCTGGATTCACGCAAACCACTGCAAGAAGAATCCGGATCCACTCAACGATACCACACCAATTGCACATCAGAACCTTGTCTGAACGGGAAAGTCCACGAAAGGGCGGGGTTGTGTTCTTATAGTGACCTTCGTCACACCTCTGTGGAACAGCAAGAGAGAACCCGACGCTTAGGAGGGCTCACAAGCGTAGGAAAGGCAATGGAGAAACCACAACCATGGCATCCCTTCAGACGACTCGGATGTGGAATGCGAGGCACGATATGTTTATTGCTCATTTTCAGTCTTACCGTGGTCCTACTATTGTATACTATGGACAAAAACCAAGAAGAAAGTGACTTTCCCCATCACAAAATTCCGCACCTATTAGGGATAAAAGGAGTCTGTTTAGAGACACATCGTGGAAACCTTGGGGTTTCGACGCCGACTAACATATACCATGTCTGGTTTTGCTAATGAAACCATAAAGGGTTTTAGACTACTTTCAGACAACGACAAGTCCCATGGGCTCACCCTGTTAAAACATGAGATGGCTTTGGACTATCTGATGGCGAGGACAGGAACTTTGTGAAACATTGAATTTCACCGGGGAAGCGTGCATAACAATGATTCCTGACAACTCTGATAACATCACCAGTGTCATAACAGCATTGGAGAAGATACGAGACGCTGTTGGGCCTTCAGGCTCAGCAGGATTCAGCTTTAATGTCTGGTTAAGCAGTAAACTGGGGCCCTGGGCTGCAGCATTAGTGCAAGTCTTACTTCCACTGTTAATCATGTTTGGAATTCTACTCTGTTTCTGTACTTGTGCCTTAACCTGTGTTAGAGCATTGATGTACAAGTGGATAGGCGGAGTAGTGGGAGGAGAAGTCCAGCAATACATGAAAATGAGCGTAAAGGATGATGCCCATACCTGGATTCCCCCATACAAGGGGCATGATATTGAATGCATATGATTACATTGTGTATTGTGTGTTTCAGAGTGAAAGCATGATCGATAGAGTGAAAATAAAATAGGACGATCATTCTATAATCAGTACTGTCCAATGCTAAGTTATGCATGATAGCTTGATAATTTCATTATGTTAGAAGTGAGTTTTTCTGTTTAGATGAGCATAAAAATGCTCAATGGGTGGAAGTGTATTGGAAAAATGCACTTCAGCTGCTTCTTCCTTCATGGACAGCGGGTACCTTTGTGTGACTTTATGTGACAAGGCAAAGAGGGCCTCTCTCTGTGTGTAATAGGAATGTATAGGTTCCTGGAAGAGTAGGTTGACCTCTAACCTTGGATCTATATGCAGTTGTTTTCCGTGACTGACCGACACTAGGACTGAAGGAACGAAGTCATACATTTCTTGTGACCCATAGTTACCATATAAGGAAGAAGTTAATTTGGTAGCTATGGAGTGTATGAAAGGCAAGCTACAAGCATGTGAGGTTGCCGGTGTGTGAAGACATTTTTGTTTTACAGCTGCCCATCCGCGGATCCAATAAACTGAACGGAAGACCCTCTTGGCTATTGTTGTCCTTTGTGTTAAGAAATTGCCAATACACCATACTAGACCGCTGTTCTCCTAGCTCAAGACCTAAAGTCTTGAGCATCGCCTATCCCAGCAATGCAGTGGAGGTCCTCCTGTTATGTCCCGAGACACTGGAGTGTCTGTGTCAGTGTCGGGCAATTACGTCAACAGGACGCAGGGTTGCCGAGTAGTGGATAAGCTCTTTTGTCTGTTTCGCGCAACCCTTTAAAGGAAAGGTGCTATCTGAAAAGGGGCTGTCTAAGTGGTTAGTGCAGGCAATTACTATGGTGTGTAGCACTACGGGACGCAAGTCGCCATTGGTTGTCCGCATTCTCACGAAGGTATCACTACTATTTGGGCCTTCTCAAGAGGAATTTCTGAGTCTGGAATCTGAGCAGCAGCTAGCTGGCCTATGCCTTACACACTTATGGCGTATTATATGTTGGATATGACGGTACCCTCACTGGTGCAAGTGGTGCGGTACGTGAGCAACACTGAGTAAGGGAAAGGTTTGCCAGTAATTCTTGGGGTTACATGCTCACTTGTCCAAGGGCGTCATTAGAAATGTCTCACATTGAGTTGACAGTATTGAACGATAAAGAACTGTAAGGTAATGTACACATAACCAGGTTCTTTGAATGTAAAGTGGGAGACTCCTTACCACTCCTGCCCTGAAGAATGGCTGGTAAACTTTCTGAAAAGGAGACGCATGCACGCTCGTTATATGGACCGGGACATGAAAGTGCCAAGAGACGTGAAATGTCGCCTTGACTTCAAGGCAATGTGGTATTTGCGTTTTCAGAGAATAGGGCAGCCTTAGGGCTTTCCCATAGGAATTCTCCCATATGATGGATTCTCTGTCATTTCACTCAATAACCTTTTCGTTTTTACAACAGATAGTCCTGAGAAAGAATATGAAGAAAAATCTCAAGCAGAAATCCCAGAAATAATTTGGAGTGTTGCAGAGCTGTCACACTAATAGGCCTTCCTAACATAAGTTTGGATGCTTTCATGGATATTTTAAAGGGACTCACCACTGCACTGCCCTTCTTCTCCAGAATCCTCTGCCCATCCAATGTATCCTCGATCTCCTATTGGGTGGGGGAGAAAGGGTGAAACCTCAACACTTACAAGTATGCATGGATATGAGAATTAAAGCAGCTGGGTCAATGACGTGACGCTCATTATTTTGTGTCCTTAGAGTTTTATCATATTTAAAAGGGTAAAATTTGAAAATGAACGGACAAATTACTTGCATAGATACTTTCTTTGAGAACCTACTGTACAATTTTTAGTTTTAATCCATTTTGGGAGAAAATTTGGCGTATGATTGCAAAAATGTCTATGTGGTGTAAGCGTAAAAACTTTGAACCAAAAAATTTAACTTGTATGAAAAAGGTGAAATTCTCAATAAAACACCCTATCAACTAGTTTGGCATAATCTTACAAGTGCAAGAAAACCATGTGACAGTAAATTATAATCGTATGGAAGGACCACTAATGCCCCTAACTGCTGCATGCTAAGGCAACTAACTCTTTAAATTATAAATAGATGGATCATTTGATCTACGTATTAGGGTATGGTCAGGTATGCTTAGGTTTACATGTCAAATGGTATGACCCCAGGAAAACATTGATCATACATTATTATTATGAAAATTAGTATTTACTTTATAAATTACATTTGAAATATACACACCAAGACCTTGTGCTTGCATATGTGTCCATGATAATGCCTGTCAAATTATTTTAAAATTGAATTATTATTATTGAAAATTATTTTAAATTGAAATGTCAAATGGTGTAACCGGTTACACCACTTGACTCATATTACAAGCTTTTCTGTTAGTGGCCAATTTGATCAAATATCAGTAGTTTGTGATGCTGATTGAAGGTGTAATATGACCTAACTTACTATGTTTAACTATTTTCAAGTGTTCAGTGTTATATTTTTTTGAAAAATAGATGATTTATCCACACCACCTGTATTGCGGATACAGCAGACCAAAGAGTCACTGGCTATGTTCGGAACTACATACTTCAATACTATACCATATACTCAATGAGATCTAGTATAATACTTTTTTCAAAGATTTGCCTAAATTGGTAGTATACTCAACTGGAACATGTGGCACCACTTTGTGTTCTGTCAAAGCCAGAAAGAAAGTGGCGCATTGCATTTTGGGGCATGAAGCATAGTCTATTCCCAAATATATGTAATCCGGTAACTTTTTCCATACTCAATTTGAGCTTACTTTGTACCGTTGGCATACTGCTTACTATTTTTCGCCAAATGTAGTATGTTAAGGATGCATAGTAGGCTATTCTGAACACAGCCACTTACTTGCAAACAATGGAGGAACTTTACAGCTTCCACCCAAAATCCATCCTCTTATCAAATACTATTGGATAACAGAGGAAGCCGTTGCAAAGTATGATGAATCAGTCCCAACTAATATCCCAGTCAGGAAAGTACACTGAAAATTCACCTGAAGTGAAGTGAAACGCCTGTGATTAATATTCATCCATCCTGACGGCCATTACACTTTCGGATGTGACTGACATTCTGGTCAGATATGAAAGTAAGCCTTTTATGGGACAGGTCAACCAGGTGGTGGCTGAAGGAATGGAGGTGAGCTGCATGTAACAGCCAGGAAGAATGTCTTCACCTGGCCCCATCCACCCGGCTTCCCACCCGACCCGTATTATAAGTCAGTGCTACATAGTCTCTGAGCCAGAACCTTTTAACTTGTATCATCAAAAACTCATGACGGAGGAATGGAAACATTTACAAGCACACACTGCTTGAAAATTGACCCTGACCGGCACTTTTCTGGACTAGAATGGGACTTCACTGGACAAATTTCAAAGTGTGCACACATTCCTAAACACATACGATTCCTCTAGATGAATAAAATATAGAATATTTCTTATTCTTTTGTGGTTACACCACTTGACATTTTCAGGCACAATCAGTTGTACCTTTTGTAAAAAATGGTGTAAATGTAATTTCAAAATACATAAACCAACATAAATACAAGATGTACATTTTAACAAACATGATGCATGCTTTCAAAACAAGTTTTACATTTTTTTTTGATTGATCATCTTGCTAACCCTTATTTATCACTGACCAAGCTACTGGCAACTTATAGACGATAAGACTAGATTTCAATTTGCATTTTTGACTGCCATGAAGTACAAACTTGCAGGAAAGCGAAAGCAAAGTGATATGTTTGCTTCACTGCACAAAGGAAGTGCAGGACCAAATCCAGTCATATTAGCTTGGTTGTTAAGGTATTTAAATATATAAAACGAATGTCATGAGTAATAGTCCTATCATCTCGAGCTCAGACCATGAACCCCTTCTAATTAGCATCCCAAAGTGTGGGGTTACAATGTTTTATTTAAGGAGTGTAGTGATTAAAAACCTCTCCTGGGGACCATAACCTTAACGTGGTGGAGAGGTTTGTGTGCCTCTGTGAACCTGAGGGCTGTATTGCCTGGAACCTTGTGTTCCTGGTAGGGTCTCCCATGGCAATTTGGTCTCAGGCGTGGGGCCAGACAAAGAATGGTCCCAAATACACCTCATGGACAAGCGAGGAAGAAGAGTAGATACCCGGCCCGGAGGAAGCCCGGAGGAAGCCCGGGGTCCCCTCCTGGAGCCAGGCCCAGGAGGAGGACCCGTCAGCGAGCGCCTGGTGGAGCCTGGCCGGGCACAGCCCGAAGAAGCAACGTGGAAAACAACATCACCGTCTCAACTTCTCCATCCCGTGGGCTCACCACCTGCGGGAAGAACCAATGGGGTCGGGTGCGCTGCCAGAAAGGTGGTAGTGAAGGTAGAGGGTCGCGACGGACCAGACCTGGGTGGCAGAGGCTGGCTTTGGGGACGTGGAACGTCACCTCTCTGGGAGGGAAAGAGCCGGAGCTTGTGCGGGAGGTGGATCGCTACCAGTTGGATCTGGTGGGGCTTACCTCTACGCACAGCCTCGGCTCTGGTACCTCAATCCTGGACAGGGGTTGGACTCTATTCTTCTCCGGAGTGGCCCAAGGTGCGAGGCGCAAGGCGGGAGTGGGGATACTTATAAGTCCCCGGCTGAGTGCCTCTATGTCGGAGTTTATCCCGGTGGATGAGAGGGTCGCCTCCCTACGCCTGCGGCTCGCAGGGGGGAAAACTCTGACTGTTGTCTGCGCCTATGCGCCAAACAGTAGTGTGGAGTATTCGGCCTTCTTGGAGACCCTGGATGGAGTCCTGCATAGGGCTCCTGGTGGGGACTCCGTAGTCTTACTGGGAGACTTCAACGCACATGTGGGCAATGATGGAGACACTTGGAGGGGCGTGATTGGGAGGCACAGCTGCCCGGATCTGAACCCGAGTGGTGGCTTGTTATTGGACTTCTGTGCTAGTCATGGACTGGCCATAACGAACACCATGTTCGAACATAAGGATGCTCATAGGTGTACTTGGTACCAGAGCACCCTGGGCAGAAGGTCAATGATAGATTTTGTTATCGTGTCATCGGATCTGAGGCCCTATGTTTTGGACACTCGGGTAAAGAGAGGGGTGGAGCTGTCAACTGATCACCATCTGGTGGTGAGTTGGGTCAGGTGGCCGGGGAAGCCTCTGGACAGACCTGGTAAGCCCAAACGTGTAGTGCGGGTGAACTGGGAACGTCTGAAGGAGGCCCCGGTACGGGAGGCCTTCAACTCACACCTCCGGCGGAGCTTCTCTTGCATCCCTGTGGGGGCTGGGGGCATAGAACCAGAGTGGGCAATGTTCAAAGCCTCCATTGCTAAAGCCGCGTCTGAGAGTTGTGGTCTCAAGGTCTTGGGTGCCTCAAGGGGCGGTAATCCCCGAACACCCTGGTGGACACCAGGGGTCAGGGGAGCCATCCGACTGAAGAAGGAAGCCTTCCGGGATATGTTATCCCGGGGGACTCCGGAAGCAGTTGCAAGGTATCGACAGGCACGGAGGACTGCAGCCTCGGCGGTGACAGAGGCGAAGCAGCGGGTGTGGGAGGAGTTCAGAGAAGCCATGGAGAAGGACTTTAGGCTGGCACCAAAGTTGTTCTGGAAAACCATCCGGCACCTCAGGAGGGGAAAGCAGGGAAGCATTCAAGCTGTATACAGCAAGGATGGGACGCTGTTGACTTCAACTGATCAGGTGATGGGACGGTGGAAGGAGCACTTTGAGGAACTCCTAAACCCGACAAATCCCCCCTCTATGGTTGAGGCGGAGCTAGAGGATGCTGGGGGATCAACGCCAATTTCCATGGTGGAGGTCACTGAGGTAGTCAAACAACTCCACAGTGGCAAAGCCCCAGGGGTTGATGAGATCCGCCCTGAAATGCTGAAGGCTCTGGGTGTTGAGGGACTGTCATGGATGACACGTCTCATCAACATTGCGTGGAGGTCAGGAACAGCACCTAAGGAGTGGTGGTTCCCCTCTTCAAAAAGGGGGACCGGAGAGTCTGTGCCAATTATAGGGGCATCACATTACTCAGCCTCCCCGGGAAAGTTTACTCTAGGGTGTTGGAAAGGAGGGTCCGGCCGATAGTCGAACCTCGGATTGAAGAGGAACAATGCGGTTTCCGACCAGGGCGTGGAACAACGGACCAACTTTTTACTCTCTCAAGAATCCTGGAGGGGGCCTGGAAGTATGACTATCCGGTCTACATGTGTTTTGTAGATTTGGAGGCGTATGACCGGGTCCCCAGGGAGCTATTGTGGGAGGTGCTGCGGGAGTATGGGGTGAGGGGGTCACTACTTAGGGCCATCCAATCTCTGTACTCCCAAAGCGAAAGCTGTGTCCGGGTTCTCGGCAGTAAGTCAAACTCGTTTCCGGTGAGGGTTGGTCTCCTACAGGGCTGTGCTTTGTCACCGATTCTGTTTGTGACATTCATGGACAGGATTTCAAGGCGCAGCCTCGGGGGAGGAGGGCTGCAGCTTGGTGAGCTAGGGATCACGTCACTGCTTTTTGCGGATGATGTGGTACTGATGGCGCCATCAGCCTGCGACCTTCAGCACTCATTGGATCGGTTTGCAGCCGAGTGTGAAGCGGCTGGGATGAAGATCAGCACCTCCAAGTCTGAGGCCATGGTTCTCAGCAGGAAACCGATGGAGTGTTTACTCCAGGTAGGGAATGAGTCCTTACCCCAAGTGAAGGAGTTTAAGCATCTTGGGGTTTTGTTCTCGAGTGACGGGAAAATGGAACGTGAGTTGGGCCGGAGAATCGGAGCAGCGGGAGCGGTATTGCAGTCGCTGTATCGCACCGTTGTAACGAACGAGAGAGTTGAGCCAAAAGGCAAAGCTCTCAATCTTCCGGTCTATCTTTGTTCCTACTCTCACCTATGGTCATGAAGGATGGGTCATGACCGAAAGAACGAGATCACGGATACAAGCGGCCGAAATGAGTTTCCTCCGGAGGGTGGCTGGCTTCTCCTTTAGGGACAGGGTGAGAAGTTCAGTCATCCGGGAGGGACTCGGAGTAGATCCGCTGCTCCTTTGCGTAGAAAGGAGCCAGTTGAGGTGGTTCGGGCATCTAGTTAGGATGCCACCTGTCCGTCTCCCTAGGGAGGTGTTCCAGGCACGTCCAGCTGGGCGGAGGCCACGGGGCAGACCAAGGACTAGGTGGAGGGATTATATCTCCATGCTGGTCGGGGAGCACCTTGGAATCCCCCAGTCAGAGCTGGCGGATGTGGCCCGGGAAAGGGAAGTATGGGGCTCTCTGCTGGAGCTACTACCTCCGCGACCCGATCGGATAAGCGGACGAAGATGATGATGATGATGATTAATTAAGTAAGTTAATTTGTATATTTGGAGGATAAATGATTAGCAATTGATTAATAAACTTCAATGAAAAGCGAACAATTTTTTTTTCAAATCATATTTACTTGTGCATGTGTGTGCATGAACTGAAATGTAGGTGGACTTCCATTCTTAGGCACATTTGCAATCAGCACACACGAGAGAGAGAGAGAGAGAGAGAGAGAGAGAGAGAGAGAGAGAGAGAGAGAGAGAGAGAGAGAGCGAGCGCACATTCATACACACACAAACACACTCACACAGAAATAGAGAGAGAGCACAAACACATTCACTCACTTAGATAGAGAGAAAGAGAGGTGAGGGCCTCCGTGGCCACAACATCACCTGCAATACGTTTTTTTCACATCGTACAGCCTGGGACAGGGACTTCACAAAAGAAAGCTGACAATGGTTAGAACAAGTAGAAAAAACGGCAATTTCATAACTGACTTTGTGATACTGACAAGTATTATACATACCCAAAAATAGCAAAAATGTACTTATGAACACTCTACATAAGGATGGAAGGATCAGTGGCTGGGAGCATTGTAAGCCAGAAGTCATACTTGAATATAATGCCAACAAAAAAGTACATCTGAAGTGCATACACTATCAAATTCGATGCATCATTTGTTGTGTAGAAAGACATGCCTATTCACACATTTTGTTCATGTTTTCAGTTTCTATTTATTGTAAATAACCGGCATTTGAAAATCATTTTTCCAGAGATGTATTTCATATCCAGTAACTAAAACAAGTTACATTTGGTTCTCGTCTTTCTATTTTCTTTTTCCATCACCTGTAGGGCTATTTGCTTTACGGTTGCTTCATTGATTATAATAAGATAAAGGTGGAATCAATTGAGACTACCAGCTCAGAATAATAACCATCAATGAATACACTGTTTTATGTAAATGTGTCCTACATAAGCATGATTTACGCATCCAAGTCTTAACTTTAGTGGATTTTTTGTATAAATTGTAAGATTTTCACAAAAAACGAGTAACACTTCCACTGTTAAATGTGATCTAGCAGACATGAATTGGCAAAAAATAATAACAGATTGTATCTATATTATTTACAATTAAGATAAAGACAATATATGTTAAGGAGATTTAGTGTAATGTTGTACTTCTCTATTGCTTTTAAACCCCCAATAATGCCCCGGGTCAATCTGACACAAACGGTACCAATGGGACCAAAATGTGAACATAACACAAGAGTTAACACAACGACAAAAGCTTACTTCGAATTATTAGGACTCCTCTACTGCGCTTCTTGAGGGTTAGCTGTTGCCTATGGCTGATCAGCTGTTTCCCCCAACGGAGTCCCATGTTTGTTGTGGCTGCATAAACAACGCTCAGCAGCGCATCATTTTGAATCCACTGACCACACACCAATTGAAACTGTGTTAACTCTGGGATATCTTTATAAAGCTTTTCAGCTCCTGCGTCGTTGAGAAAAGATGGATCTTGCCTTTGTGTAGCACTCTAAGCTTGCAGGGGTTATGTTGGAATCCACAGAAGGCGTTGATGTCAACAAATAACTTCGTAATCGCATTCAACCCTCATCGGACCTGAACAGTCTCTGCTAAGAGATCCTGTGAGAATGATAACTTGACCCGTCGTGTGTGATGTCTCGCCGCCTTGATTCACGATAGACAAACAGCTTCTCCTGAAACTTAAGAAAGCAAATGAGGACCGCTTTGTTTTAATTTGGCTTCCCCGACCCTAGCGTAGAATGAACCCTCTCCAGGGTGAACGATCTATCAGGATTAAGCCCCAGCCATTGTGTCATTGATAAGTCGAAGAGTGTTTGTTGGTCTTCGCCCCCCTCTCGTATCCCAAAGAACCTAAGGTTCGTTCTTCTGCCCCTGTTCTCAAGGTCGTCTGTTTTGGATTCAAGGTAAGCAATTCGCTTGTTGGCCAAGTCTAGATCGGCTTCTGTTTTTTCACGTGTTTTCTGGATCGTGAATGAAGAATTCAGCCTCTTCGATACGATTTGACAATATTCCCTTGCCTATGGCTGATAGGTCATTGACTTCGCCATACCAGACGTGGTCAATATGGTCCAACTTTGTTCTGAAGTCTGCTTGGAGTGATTTCAGCTCGCTTAGAACTTCGGCTATATTAGCCATGTGGTTAGCTTCTGTGACAGTCAATGTTGGTGAAGCTGTTTTAGTACTTGTCTTGCGTCCTCGAGTAAAAATCTCCCAGTTTGGTTGCAGAAGGTTTTGACATATCCACACCGAGGTTCTGTTTGAAAAGTTAGGCCTATATTAGGGGTTTTTAATTAAATTGTGCACGGTTGCTTGAGCTCCTTCGCTAAACTGCCATCCCGGTCTTTGCCAAAGTCACTTCACCAAATTACATACTTAGTTAATAGTAATTTCCAACAATTAAATAATAGTTGTGTTATTTTCAATAAGTTAAAAGGGAATTTCACTCTACAAATTAATGATTCTCCTCTTATTAGAGGAGGCCACTTCCATTCCAATAAATAGTAGCATATATATAAAAAAAACATTATATGAACAACTAGACAAGTGAGTCACATAGTTTCATAATGGTGTTCTATATTCCGAACACTGATAAAGCGCATTCAGATGATCATATTTCTGATTTGCGAGCCAGAAAATGTATGTAGGCCTACCTTTCCAGTTTTGCATTCCGTGAAGAATTTGTACTAACACGATCGCTGTATAAACTTACAACTTGAACAGATATATTTGTCTTCTTCTTAAGGAGCCATTTGGCATGTTTCAACAATATGTCTAATGTTCGTTATATTAGAAGATGGACACGCTCCTCTAACAGTTTTTTTCTAAAACACTACGACCATTGACTTTCTCTTAACGTTCCACCAATCCGTGGTCATTTCTTTCACTACCATTGACAGTATATACGAGCCACCACATGCCAATTTGTGCTTGAAACTTTCAGAGCAACGGAGAAAAGCATCCGTGTAACCATGGAAACTCTCCCACTCCTGCAGCGCAAACTGCGTAAAGCCTGGTTATGCTTCTGCGCAGATGCACGTAAATGTCTCTGCGTTGCTCCGCAGGGCAGGGGTTTCTGGGTCACCTTTGCTCGCAGAGCCTGAAAGATGCGGATACAGGGAGTCATACCAAACCCTAACAGCCCGTCGGCCGCAACGTTTACTCCTGTGCGTTAAAAAATTGCTGATTGGTTGAGCAGGGAAGGAAGGAGGATGCGAGAAGATTTTGTACGTCACTTGCACCCCCTCCCCTCTTTATGCAAAGAAGTAACCAGGGGGGGATGTCCATATTTTTGGGATCAAACCGTAAGTGAGTGTTCATTTAAAAGATGTGCGTGGAGCTCGGCTATGAAGGGGTCAGAAAGCTTTAGCAGATACGTGTCTAATAAACCTGCGCCCATAGACCTTCTCATGAAATTGCCGTTGCATAAATAAAAATAAAGGAACATGGTCACAATGTTGGGGTACTCATACAAGTATTTTATTTGTCTTTGTTGCCCAGTTATACCTGTTTGCAAGTACACCAAAAAACTCAATAAGTAACATTTAAAGCTCTTCTCTGCTCAGCGGAATATTGCCACAACAGATCCTCCATCAAAGTATACATGAGTATATTACTAGGCAGGTCAAACACGTTTTAACTTTTTTTTTAATTAAGTGATTAAATAGTCCTATCTTCCAATTTGTTGTTATTTCGTAAACGTTTATGGATAAAAACGAATTAATAAATTGTCAGTTTGACCAAAAGTGACAGTTTTATTGTTAAAAAAAGGATTTAATATTTACCGCGATGTTACTTCCGTTTAGACAGACGCTGGGTCTAGAAGCATGAACATCCTACGGCCCACTTCGTTGTTATTATACTTCTTAATTGTGAAAGTATTAATAGATATTTCACAACAGATACCTTAAGAAACGAGTTGCCTATACATTTGATATAATTGTTTACCCAAATAAAGTGTACAATGTTGAAAACTTGTACTCTGAAAACCGCTAACGTGACAAACAGCTTAGCTTTTTTAGGACGCGGGACCAAAGTCTGCTCGCAATAGCATTCGTAACATATCGGTGTCTAAAATAATGCCACTGTAAAAAAATGAATATAGCCTATATCTTTTTATATTATACAATGGCAAGATGATTCGTAAACACTAGCCTAAGTGTTGATTGGATCGAGACTTCACACCTATATCTTAAATCATTGGCAGCTCTGATCCATACGGAAACTAAACAATTAAATTATTGAATGGATTTAGAAGTTTTCTTACTGTAACGTTGATAAAAGTGTATTCGTGCAGGCTAGGCCACTATGTTTCTAAAGGTGCAGGCATATATCATGTTTCAAAAGTTCAAGGTTAGTAGCCTATGAGACAGGTAGCCTACGGACGCCTGATTTCAAATTCTACTGAAATAATCACGTTATCTTCCCAGACACGCAAAAGTCTAGAAGCCAATGGAAACATAAATGCTAACCAAAATATATTGCATTGTTTTCCCGTCACGAGCAAAATCTAATTAATCACTCAGTGGACATAGCTCTAATGCAATTCAGCGACAATGAAGTAGGCTATAAGGAGCATGCCTCACATGAGTGGGGGTATCTCCAAAAGTCCAGCTATCAAGTTCTTAAATGTTTGGATCACAGGTCAATGAGATCTCTTTCTAGGTTCATTTGGGGTAGTAACAACGCAATTGAAGTATTTAAAACACAGCATCAAGGGCATTACATGATTTGAGGGGGCGTATCTCTAAAGTCCAGCTATGGATTTCTTTCTTAATTTGATCACAGCTCAATGAGACCTCCTTCTAAGTCCAGTTTAAAGCTTTTATACGACGGATGTAACTTCGGGTAGTAGCAACACAATTCAAGTATTTGAAACACACGTTAACTAAGTTATTTATGACCAATCGGCGCCGTCGCTCAGTGTCAGTTCCCGAGGTTGTCTTCAAAACAAACCCAAGATTGATCGTTAATTAATATGGAGAGTGCTCTGCATTTTTGCTTCAACACTAGGTGCGCACCAGTTTTCAGGTCCCGTTTTGGCCAGAATAAGAGAGATTCTAACGAAGTCCACTCTGAATGAATTACTTTATTAACGGTTGACATATGGAAAGATTTAATTTCAGTGGTTTAAGAATATGTGCTTAAACCAGTTCATCAATAGTTTGACATTAAACAAAACATACGCATACATTTTTAACTGCTTAAAGTTACGGCTTTTTTCAAGTAAGATCAAAGCCTACGCTTTTGGAAGCTAACTATGAATTAGCAAGAGCTGTATTCAAATCAACACCAATATATGGTGAAAGTAGGTATTACTTTTGAATTACTTCAAAATTGATTGTTGATTCAGACCAACAAAAACGTTACATTTGTGTCGAATTAAACCGGTTTAAAGCGCTACGCAGTCCAATTTTCGTCAGCGCTGAGCGTAGAAGCTTTCGTGTTGATTACGTCATTGGACAAATTGGATGCTCGGAGCATAAAGGTCATCACATGATTTGAGGGGGAATATCTCTAAAGTCCAGCTATGGATTTTTTTGATTTTTGGAACAGAGCTCAGTGAGACCTCCTTCTAGGTCCAGTTAAAAGCTCTCATGCGACGGATGCAATTTAGGGTACTATCAATGCAATTTAAGTATTTAAAACACAGCATCAAGGGCATCACATGATTTGAGGGGGAATATCTCATCAGTCCAGCAGTCGATTTCTTTGAATTTTGGATCAGAGCTCAATGAGACCTCCTTCTAGGTTCAGTTAAAAGCTCTCATGCGACGGATGTAATTTAGGGTTGTAGCAACGCAATTGAAGTATTCAAAACACAGCATCAAGGGCACATGATTTGAGGGGGAATAACTCTAAAGTCCAGCTTTGGATTTTTAAAATTTTTGGATCAGAGCTCAATGAGACCTCCTTCTAAGTCCAGTTAAAAGCTCTTATGCGACAGCGTTCATTTAGGGTAGTAGCAACACAATTGAAGTATTTAAAACATGTTAACCAAATTATTTATGACCGATTGGCGCCGTCGCTCAGTGTCAGGTCCCGAGAGGGGTTGTCTGCAAAATGAACCCAAGTTTGATTCTTAAATGTTATGGGAAGTGCCCTGCATTTTTGCTTAAACACTAGGTGCGCACCGTTTTTCAGGTCCCGTTTTGGCCAGAATAAGAGAGATTCTAACTAAGTCCGCTCTCGACCTCTGCGCTGTGGTGAGTTTTAGAGTGACAAAATGACTTTATTAACGGTAGACATATGGAAAGATTTAATTGTCAGTGGTTTAAGAATATATGTTTAAACCAGATGATCAATCGTTTGGCAATAAATAAAACGTATATATTTTAAATAAACTGCTTAAAGTTAAGGCTTTTTTCAAGTAATAACAAAACCTACGCTCTTTGGATGCTAACTATGAATTAGCAAGCGCTGTATGCATATCAACACTAATATATCGTGAAAGTAGGTATTACTTTTGAATGACTTAAGTGATTCAGACCAACAAAAACGTTATATTTGTGTTCATTTAAACAGTTTTAAAACGCTACGCAGGGCAATTTTCTTCAGCGCTGAGCGTGGTAGCTCTCGTATTGACTACATTGGCGTTCGAATGTTCGACCTGCCTAATATTACTCCACAACGCATCTGTGATCATCGTTCCCCTATCCATTTTTGGGATCTTGTGAACACTGCAACAAGCTAGCGAAATATAAGCGACGAGCACTCTACTGTTTTGTTTGTTTGTACTTTCCTGGGACGTGACCAAGAGTTTCCGCATCCGTGTTTCTTCTTCTGGGTGTTCTATACATTCCGGATTAACTAAATGCGACAATGCCCCCTAGTGAACGCGTGGTCGGCACCCAAGGGACTTGGAAAGGGGTGTGGAGATCTGCATTGCCTTTAATGCATGCTTTATTGTGCTCCTCTTTTAAAACAAAAAAATATTATAGTCAGCTATTGTTTTTGATTTATTCTCTAAGCATTAAGTTAAGGAGAGGGAAAGAGTGACGCTCACTGCGATTACTCTGCACAGCATGCGTTGGAATAAATTAGATTTTAATGGAGTTCTTGCTTTTCCCCGATTGTGTGAAAAAAAAGTTTAAATTAAGTCACTAGGGGGTCTGATAAGTCACTAAAACTAGCAACAATTTCAAATTCAAAGAGTTAGGGAGTTTACAAGTACCAGAGCATTTTAATTTTTACTACTACTCATCCTGCAAGCATCTAATATTCCCTAAAGAATTAAAATAAACTATTTACTGTAAAAAAAATAATAAGACGACTGCCAGTCAACGTTAAAGTGCAAGCATTTGGTGTTGACATCGTAAGTGGCGTTAAGTATTGTTCATAACCATATTGTCCGTAATAATCATAAAGTGACGTCCAGGGTTTCTTGTTTACAAATAGTACACAGTGCGCGCACACTCTAGGGGCAAAACTGCGTTGGCCATGAGAGGCCAACGCATTGCAACTTAAGAAAACACATGCAAATAGACAAAACAAGAGCAAATTAAGAAAACTTCTTCATACATTATACAACACATGCGCAGCATTTAGAAAATGCTCTGCAAATTCAGACAACTCAACACTACTGAAACACGCTGCAAATTCAGACAACACAACACATTATTGAAACACGCTGCAAATTCAGACAACACAACACCTTACAGAAACACGATGCAAATTCAGACAACACAACGAAAGTGTTTTCAGAGGACACCTGAAAGTAGGGATGGGTACCGAGAACCGGTACTAAATTGGTACCGGTCCCTAATTGGTCAGTACCGAAATATCAATAAGCTTCTGGACAAACGGTGCTGCTATCTGTATTTGCATAACGTTAATTAATTCCGATAGCTAGCAAAGTCCTAACCGTCCCCTAATGATGACAAAGCGCCAGGCGATTACGCAACGTAACAGAGTGTTTACTCTTGGGCATGTTTTACTGGGCAAAACGTTCAAATGTGTGGGCTCACTTTACTAAATTGAATGAAAATGCAGATAAATGCAATATATGTAAAAAGGTAGTTGCATGTAAAGGGGGTAACACCAGCAACCTCACAAAACACTTACAAATACAACATTCTCTAAATGTAAATCATTGCACCGTGGTTGACTGCTTTAGCGAAGCGGCTGCATCACCTACGTCCACAGTAACCTCTTGGCTCCGGTGCAGATGGGATTTGGCAAATAACACGACTGTTGTGACCTCGTCAAGTCAAGGTAACACTGGTTATCATAATAAACTTAGTCTGTGGTGGTGTGATGGTAACTCAGGGTAGTCAGTCAGGTATATTTTTGTAAGCTCCTGAGAAGCTCAAGGACTGTAGTTCTTAGGTCATTTGGAAAATTGTTTACGTTTAAGCCATGGGCGTGGGAAGTGGGGGTGCTGAGGGTGCGGCGTGTGTTGGCGTGGCGTGCGTATATTAGACTTAATGTAGTGATGTATTTCGGCCGCTAGGGGGGGGGGGGGGGGGGGGGGGGGGGGGGCAATTATATTTTGGCCTTAATGTAAGACTATGAGCAGAGCAGAGAGGCTGGAGATTCCGTTTTCGATTTTTCTTTTGCGATTGACTCACTACTCACGGAGGGACAACGTTTCTATTACAGACGCTACACAAACGTATTTAGCTAGTGAATTTCAAAATGTTGTAAAAGAGAAGCTTAAGCGCCCTTAAGCGAAACAATTCAGAGCCTTTAGCTATAGATATACAGTTATAGCTGTGCTTTATGACGGCCAATAACTGCAAAACTGTGACGCCGCAATTGTGTTTTCCCATAGTAGTGGCTGCGGTCGCCCCTAACTCTGGCGTGATTTTCGGTTTTCATTGAACAGTGCCGATCATTCAGCGGTGGCACGCACTGCGCCGCCGTTGAATGCATTATAAGGGGAAACACAGCTTTTAGGCATAGGCGGAGTTTGCCGGGAGGCAGGCGGGGCATTCCCCCCCCCAGCGGCCGAGATACGTCACTACATTAAGTCTAATATACGCACGCCACGCCAACACACGCCACCCATTGACATCAATAATAAATGTCTGCTCCCCCCCAGCGCTAATGTCAGACTCCAGCCAGCCCCCCCCCCCCCCCCCCCCCCCGAAAAAAAAAGTTTGCCCCTCCTAGCGCTAATGTCAAACTCGGCCTATGCTTTTAGCCCTATGTATGCCACTGAACTTCAGCACCCTCAACTCAAAATGCATTCCAGCATCCCTGCGTTTAGCTTCTGTTAGTGAAGCAGCATTACGGAATGAAACCACCAGACATTTGAGGCAGTTGCTCCTCCCTTATATACTGGTAACTCAAGAAACTGAACTTGTTATTACTGCATTACTGTATCTTTTCACATATTTTCATGTCATTTCTTTATTTTTTTCAACAAATGATGGAGACAAGTATCAATAAGCTGAGACGTCGTGCCCATTCAAGCTGGGGTGGCACGTGCCCCACCAGATTATTGATATCTGGATTATGGTTTATATTTTTACTTTATTTCCTTTATGTTTTTTAATATGTAGTTATGGTCATTTTATATTATGAACCAAATGTATTGTTCTAATTATGTCACAGATCATATCTCACACACAACCTTTCCCTATGTCATTGGTTACTTCCAAAATGTACAGGGTGAAATTGGTTCGCCACAGCAGGTACGCACGCACACAGCACTCTGTTTGCGATTAAATGCAATAGATTTCATCAACAGTTTAGCTGTGTATTGCTGACGTGGTTAGTTGAATCAATCCGTTTATCAAACATGTGAAAATGAAATGCAATTAGTTATACACACTTAATTGCATTTGAGAAATCTAGACAGTTTGCTTTGCAAGATACCTGTAGTTGGCTAGTACCAGCTAAATAGGCGTCCCCCATACCGTTGTTTAGCCCTCTGGCTCTCTTGCTGATCGTGATTAACCAAGCATCCTATTTAAGGATGTTCTCAACTTTTGTAGATCGGTCAAAAAGTTTGTCAACATACATTGACCAAATCGGTCTTAAATTAAAGCTCCAGGTCTCATGTTAATTATACAAAATATAATATTCTCTATTGCAAACAGATTTTTGTTTTTAATGTTTTTATAATGAATGATTGACTGACGCGCCAACACATCCTTCAGTTCATATTGGTAAATGAGAACTGAGTGAATCATATGGAGGTGAGCTGATTGATTTTACTACAACAATCACAGATTATAGTTAGCAAAAGACTGAATTCCATTTGATATGTCCTGGTCAATATGCAGAGGAAAATATAAACGACAGAAAGCCAAGCCCTTCCTCAGTCAGGAGGTTGTTAGTGCAAGAGGTAGGTTATCTTAGGTGAGATTTATGGTGATAGGCAATTTTTCCTTCAAGGAAATGTATTCAGATTTACTAGAAAGAATTGTTCCCTCTTTCGCACCATTTCAGACCAATCAAAGGTTGATGATCTGGCAGTAAAAGTTGCTAACCTTGTGTGAAGCAGGTGAAGATGCAGTGCCAGTCAAAAGTTTGGACACACGTTCCCATTAATGTGAATGGGACACACTTGTCAAGTGAATTTTGTGTGCAAACTTTTGATTAAGCAGTTTGGAAAATAGAGTAACTACTGCTCAGTCTGAGCATTTAATGGAGCGGACACTGCTATGTGATGTCAGCACAGTCTCCTCTGTGCTTGTGCTGCTTCCTAAAATACAGCTATTACCATGTTTGCAGGTTCATTTCATCTGTGACTTTATGTTCTATTTTAAAAAATGTAATCTTATCTGTGTTTATTCCCCCTAAAATTTTGGAGTGAAACGGTGGCATCGGTATCGATAAGCAGTATCTGTAAAATCCGAACGATACCCATCCCTACCTGAAAGTGATGAACGCGTTTGGACAAGCTTTTCAAAGTTGACTATCCGTCAGGCGAATTGAGCTAGGTGTAAGTGATTTGGGTTTATTCTAACCTAACGTTGGCATTTTGCATATGATTAGGCAAAAAAATCCAGTAACCGGATGAAACCAGACACAAAATGTATTGTGAAACACGCTATGTTAGCTGGCTCTAGTTACTATCAGAACTGTCGGCCACCAAGTAGGCCTAACGTTTAAGGATGAATAAAACAAACAAAAAAATGTTTAATGGTTAAAACAAGATAAAAGCAAACGAAGATGCAGTTTGGCATGATGACTAACATTTTAAAATGCATTCCGACCCTTTTCTGTAAATAAAGAACGGGCAGTCAATGTAACCTGCTAACTTCAGCTCACTTGCAGGTTAATAATAAGCAAAAGGCCAACGCTATGTTGACAGTTTTTTTTATAAAAGACATACCTGTTTAAGCATTCCAATGGTCTTGTTCTGTTCTTCAATTTTCTTTTTTACTTCATCAAGTTTCTTTGTCACTTCTATTATCTTCGATACCTTAGCCTAGAGTGAATGTGAGGTGAGAAGTTGGAGAGAGCAGAATCCCTAATCACTGACTGTTTTTACAGAACAAAGTTTCATAGTGTACTGGTACACACAATCCTGTTCGGGATAGATCATCATAGCAATTCAGCAATCTTAAATGTTTATAATGCCTTCTAAATGGATGAAAATTTGTATTGCCTGAATTTGATATTAAGCCATCCCCTGAGCTAATGAGATATTCATGTTTTATGAGTGCGGATGAATGATGTGCTTTATATGTAGATCATGTTTAAATCTCTCCAATAAATTCTATCATTCCATGAAACATTCCAGCCCTGATCTTGCTTTATCAGGCCATTTGAAGTCAACCAAACAGACTTAACACAGACACACAATGTTTTTCATTGCAGGGAGGAATATTTAATGATGTCCGAATTTAATTTAATAAGACACACCCAGCCTACAAATAAAATTATTAGGGATGTCAAGATCCGCTCCTTAGTATTGATATCGGGCCGATACCAGAATGTTTTAAAGTATCGGGACTGGCTACAGGACCGGGACAGCCAATTCCGATACTTGGCTTATTTTCATGCCAGCTTTCAATTGTCGTAGTTGTCTGCTCTCTCTCCACTGAAGTTTGAGGATGAGAAACTGGAACAAAGACAGTACATCAAACACTTGCGTCATCGGAAGTCATCAGAACCAAAATAAAAAACACCGCAAAAAGGCCCATTAACTCCTCACTCACGCAGAGATAGAGTGACAAACAAAGATTTAACTAGATAAGTTAGTTCACATTATATTGTGAATTAATGTTAAGTTGTTATTTAACGTTAAAGTTAGCAAACTCAGTGAATCATAATCCTTTAAGAAACGTCGGTAAAATAATTGCCAGCAATGTTTTTATTATCTGGGTTATGTCTCAAGATATTACTGATTGCATTTCCATTTTAGTTTGTAAAATATTTCTCAGAGAACATAAAAAGTGCCTGATGTCGATGAGGAAATTATTTTAGCAAGGGAGAAGCTCAAGGTTGTTAGCAATGCTGTAAGGGCCAAATTTGGACATCATAGGGAATGTTCCGGGCTGAGTTGTTGTTCGGATAAGAGGGAACGGTCACAGTGAAGGCTAGGTCACCAAAGAATAACAAATGCTTCTCTGAGACAGTTTAGACTAGTCTTTGTATTCTGAGCCATAATAAAAGCGATGTGTACGTGTCTGTTTGGAGAACAGGAAGAACAAATGTGTTACCCCTTGCCAATGAAATTATTTTACGTGGTTTAAACCTTTATACTCGTGTCAACCTTGTCAACTAATCAGAACTTACTATGTCGTTGGAGTTAACTCACTGGAGTAATTTCTCTGTGTACAGACTTGCAAGCTTTAGTCATCAATAAAATTGTACTTTGATTATTGCCAAAAGTCTCACTTTGTTTATTGGCTGTTTTCCAAATACATTTGAAAATATCTATTACAATGCCCTGAAGTTTAAAAGGGAAAGAAATACCATCTGATTCTAAGGAACGTAAATTTACTGGCTACTACAATATCTTTTATATTCTTAGTGGTTGCATGATAAAATATTTGTGAAGTGAGACAATTATCTAACATTACTCTATCACAAATGTAACCTTATTAGACAAGTAAACATGCAGAAGTAGTGGAGGTGAGCTTTTTACAATGTTCTATTGAAATTGACTTTGACCGCCGCGTGCACCACCCAGGTAGCCTACACACAAAAGTAACAGAGCTTCTTTAAAAAATGGTAAAGCACCTAAAAAATAAACATTAGATTAAATATAGCGAGTTACAACCGGCCAGGCTAGGAAAATACAAATATCGGCTGGGGACTCGGTATCGGCAGACACTGATATGAAAGTGTCAGATCGGACCTAAAAAGCAAAAAAACTTGATCGACATCCCTAAAAATTATACAAAGACAGAAACACTATGTTAAGACAAACACTCACAATCAAATCAGAGGATGGTGTTTTGAGGAGTAACCTTTTAGAGGTATGATGCATTTTAAACACTATTTACTATCAACAATGAACAAATGTGTGCATAAACTCAGCGATTACCTCTAACTGAAGTGAGTGTTCTTGTTGCAGTCTCTTTATCTCTTCCTGCTTCTCCAAAGTGTTTTTTTCCATGTTTTCCTATAAATACGAATAACAAAGACAAAGGATTTGTGATACTGTACTATCTATAAAACACATCAATAACCTCTTTTAGGTCAACAGGAGCAATACTAAAACCCTTTAACTGTAAAAAGAAAAAAAGAACATAGCACCCCAGATTAGGTGGGTGGTCCTGATCTGATCTGAAAATTCAAGATCCGTTATATTAAGCCTGATCCGATCCAATTCCAATAATTTGCTTATTCTATCCCATGATGAGCTGTGATCGTCGTCTGTCCAATACCTGTACTGACACTATCACCAATTTGCAGCAGAAAAGGTTGTTAAACGGCATCTAGCCGGACTGCTCTAATTTCGTAAAAAAAAAACGTACTGATGACCATCCTATTAATATCTCAGCTGACCAAACACAATTTTATTCTGAAAACTGCCAGTTACTACTGGCAAAATTGGCTACAACCACACATAATTGGTTAAGAGGTTACTAGCGCAAACGGTTTGTGATATGTGCTGGCCCGTCACGTATTAAAACATGAGATCTTACAAAGCTTACATTCTAAGTCTTTCTTTCGTTCCCCCCACAGATCACTGAAATACTCATAACTTTTAAACAGAACATCCTATTTCTAATGTGATTGCGGGTATAAATTCTCCACATAATTATGAAAACGTCATACTCTAAGCTGTCCTCCATCTTGTATCCACAGTGGTTAAAAATGCTGGTCTCAGGTAACATATGGTGGATGAAGAATATTTTTGTAAAAATGTATATGTTAAAGCTTATTGGTAAAGGATGATTAAAATCACATAATCCTATATATATTTATATCATTTGAAATAACAGTTATTTTCTTCAAAATGGTATGCACAGTTTAGACGTGTGATGTAACATGAGCACACCGCAAATGTTTTAGCACGTCAACTTCCTATTCTGGTAAAGAATAGAATTTTTGCACTTTTTGTCTCAATATATATTTCTCAATATATACATATATTAATCAATGAGCTTCTATTCTATGACAGGGTTAAACAGTCAATATTCTAAAATGTCTGCAATATACAGTTGAGCAATTAAATATTTCTGGCTTTACGTGCAGTCGATTCACTGTATTTACTTGTATGTATTGTATGTATTTGTAATGTATTTACACTGACGTTTAATGATCCAAAAATCATTAATAATCACGTATGAATGTAGTCATACATACATACATAAAGCAGTCACGTTACAAGTGAATGAAAGATTCAGAGCTCGACCTACTAATTTATGTTTCCTATGTTTCCAATGCAGCTATAACGTTACAAAAGAACAAACTACTCTGACTCGAAAACGCAGTTGAGGGGTGACAATCCGTGTATCATTCTTTCTTTTTATATTCAATTCAGAATTCAAAATCAGAAAATTAAAGAACGATTTGTTATGTCGTAATTCAGTTTTTGAATCCAATACCATAAAACAAATAACGTTTTTTTTTTCTTCGTATTTTCGATGTTATGCTCAGATCAAAAATAGAAAATGAAGAAAAATTTCTTGATTTTGATAGTTTGATACTTAATTAAGCCAGCAGTCTCCTTATCTGACCGTCAAAATAAACATTTAACTCGTAGTTAATTATCTAATGTTAGATAGCTTACCCTTGCTGGGTTGGTGTAATGTTACAAGGATTTATATATTACGTTTTGACATTAGATTAACGACAAGTAACTAAATAGCTATGGAACGCCAATGTCATTATTAGCTCAAACCAATAATTAGTAGACTACATTTAAACACTATTACCATTGTGCAATGTATTCAGTTTTTCCAGACATATTGTAAAGTCTGGGTGAGAATGGGTAACGTCAATAAGCACAATGAATTGTGGGATACCCTCTCCGCTCAAGGGTTGTTTTTTGTTGACTCCGCCGGAAGGTTGTAAAATTGAGGGATTGAGGGAATGTAGATTCTCCCTTCCCTTGCTTACAACGTAATGGACCTGCCCTCTGGCTGGTCGCCATTTTACAACCTGTGACTTTGGGGATTCTTCCCTCCTCCCTCCTCCCCCGATTTGATTTCACGTGCTTACTTCCGACAAACCCTGCCGTTTTATTTAGACACTGGTCAGAAATAGACTTTTTAAAGACACTTAAAAGCTTCGACATTCACAAGTGGGGCATTTGCTGACGTATTTCACGTCGTTGAAAAAAACTTGAAAATATCTTAAGCTTGTGTTAACCACAGACCTTATTTCAGGCATCTAAACAAAAACCTATTAAGACTATTTGAGACGAGGGAACCCATGGAGCAAAAATGCAAACACTTCTGGACTCATTCCTGGACCACTATTAAGGGAAGGGAACGTGATGAAGCAAGGATTTAGAATGAATTGGGATGTGGCCCAGTTGTTTAAACCAATGACACAGTATCTTCCGGGTCACACAAATAAAACAAATCAAAATCAAGTTATTTTTTTCATTTCCTATTTTTTATCTGAGCATAAAATAAAAAATACGAAAAACCAACCGTCATTTGTTTTTTGGTATCTGATTCAAAAACGAATAACAACATAAATCGTTTTTTCAATTTCGATTTTGGATTCTAAATTGAATATAAAAAGAACTAATAGTACACGGATTGGTGACCTACTGATTTCTTTCCTATGCTGTGCCTATAAACAGCTGTCACGTGACAAATGAACAAGCAATTCAATCCCGAAGACCCAGTCGAGGGGTAACATACAAATTTCAGTTTCCTATACTAAGCCGATGCTGAATGAAATGAACGAAAGACTTAAACACAACTATTGCTGCACATGCGCGACCAAAATGAACAATTCACTCTCTGGCTACGTTCATGCTGCAGGCTTAAATGCTCAATTCGGACTTATAGTCAGATCAGATTTTTTTGTTTTTTTTGCCAATATCCGATTAGAGTGTGAACTGGTCATGGTGAACTGACCCGAATGCGCAAAAGAACATGTTTGAATGTATTCACTAACTCCAAACCAGTGCAGAATTTTGAATGTCGATCTAGAGTGACATAGAAGTGGCATGGATTCCAAATTGACAGTTCAGACTGAGATCGCATTGCAAAAAATCTGACCTGTATCTGATTCAATAACACATATGAAAGTGGCCCAAATCCGACTCGAAAAGATCGGAGTCCATGTGATTTGTGCTGTTCACACTGGTGAACACAAAAACAGACCTGAGCCACATTTGAGCAAAGAAAATCGTTTTTGGCCCACTTTTGCCTGCGTAGCCTATGAAACTACTCGTTACCCCGGAATCATTTGAAAGATTCGTTCAAAATGAACGAATTGTTCATGAACAACACATCAATAAGCAACTGACACCGCTTTACGGAAAAGACACTCTCGGCAAACAAACCAAGAAGGCACGCTCAGCTCGCAGTTTAACTGAAGAAGCAACTGGCAGGAAAATTATGTTAGGAAAATTATGTTAAGAGAAATTATGTATGTATATTGCTAGTTAATTAAAAGTAGAAATGGACAATTGTTTATTTACTTGAATGTAGTGAATCTGCAAGAATAAAGTGTAAACCAGTGTGTAGAAATAATTGTTTATAGAATTGCTTAGATAATTTGTTTGTTTAGTGTAGCTCTCTTAACCCTCAGTTTGTTTAACTGTGCAAACGAAATTAATTGATACTGCGATGTTAAATACAGAAATAGGTTATGGAAATAATTTATTTAGAAAATATCTAGCTAAAATATGCATACTCTTGTAGTTTATTTTGGTTATCCCTGTTGTGTATTTTAAGGTTATCAACCTTACACTATTCCTTCTACTTCTATTTAACACACACTGAACATCTAATTAAAATTAAACTAGATAAAAATAAAAACAGAAGAGAAGATGATTAGAGTTGTCGCTTGTTTCCTTCAAAGTTGAACCAGGCAGTTTTCAAGTTTAAGAAGGAGCAAAAATTCTTCAAACCGAAAATAACTTCAGAGTTGATAACCACCAGACCTGACAGTGAAGGCAAAAGGATAAAAGGCCTGAAGTCAGGAAAGCTAACAGTTAATAAATAGGCTGCCCCACTGAGATGCAACCTGGACATGTTTGAAGAGAGTTTACTGCCTTTTCTATTTGCATTGCCTACTTTACATTGAGACCAAGAGTCCTGCTTATATGTTTCATTGCTATACTAAGAAAAGTTATTTGACTGGATTTGACGAGTCAGCCCAAGCCTGGTCATTTCAATATACGGCCAGATTAACAAGAATAGCGCAAAAGAAAAATTCAACAGGAGTTACCATTATTCGTTTAATATTTGTACATTTCCGTACTTAAAGAAACGGATTGAGTATAAATGTATTTCCGCCTTCTATCATATATATTTATAATGCAATTGTTATCTGTAAAGAAAGTACAATTTGTCTGTTTTGTAACGATAAAATCAACATTACACAAAACTAAATACAGGCTATAGATAGAGGATATGCTGAACACGTTGGGAGCAAGCAATGTTTCCATTTTATTTTGAGTAGAAATATTAGCGAAAAATATTCAAGAAAAATATAAAGATGCATATTGACAAATACTCAATGATTTTTTTTTCTAACCAGATCAGTGTTTCTATTTATTTATCTGATTTGAAGTACAGTCGTGACCAAAAGTTGATAATGAAACAAATATTAATATTCACAAAGTCTGCTGCCTAAGTTTTTATTGTGGCAATTTGCATATACTCCAGAATGTTATGAAGAGTGATCAGATGAATTGCAATTAATTGCAAAGTCCCTCTTTGCCATGAAAATGAACTTCATCCCCCCCAAAAAATGTCCACAGCATTTCAGCCCTGCCACAAAAGGACCAGCTGACATCATGTCAGTGAATGTCTCGTTAACACAGGTGAGAGTGTTGATGAGGACAAGGCTGGAGACCACTCTGTCATGCTGATTGAGTTAGAATAACAGACTGGAAGCTTTAAAAGGAGGGTGGTGCATGAAGTCATTGTTCTTCGTCTGTTAAGCGTGGTTAACTGCAAGGAAACACGTGCAGTCATCATTGCTTTGCGCAAATAGGGCTTCACAGGCAAAGATATTTTTGCTAGTAAGATTGCACCTACATCAACCATTTATCGGATCATCAAGAACTGGAAAGAGAGAGGTTCAATGGTTGTGAAGAAGGCTTCAGGGCGCCCAAGAAAGTCCAGCAAGCGCCAGGATCGTCTCCTAAAGTTGATTCAGTTGCGGGATTGGAGCACCACCAGTGCAGAGCTTGCTCAGGAATGGCAGCAGGCAGGTGTGAGTGCATCTGCACGCACAGTGAGGTGAAGACTTTTGGAGGATGGCCTGGTGTCAAGAAGGGCAGCAAAGAAGCCGCTTCTTTCCAGGAAAAACATCAGGGACAGACTGATGTTCGGCAAAAGGTACAGGGATTGGACTGCTGAGGACTGGGGTAAAGTCATTTTCTGTGATGAATCCCCTTTCCGATTGTTTGGGGCATCCGGAAAAAAGCTTGTCCAGAGAAGAAAAGGTGAGCGCTACCATCAGTCCTGTGTCATGCCAACAGTAAAGCATCCTGAGACCATTCATGTGTGGGGTTGCTTCTCAGCCAAGGGAGTGGGCTCACTCACAATTTTGCCCAAGAACACAGCCATGAATATAGAATGGTACCAAAACATCCTCCGAGAGCAACTTCTCCCAACCATCCAACAAAAGTTTGGTGACGAACGATGCCTTTTCCAGCATGATGGAGCACCTTGCCATAAGGCAAAAGTGATAACTAAGTGGCTCGGGGAACACAACATCGACATTTTGGGTCCATAGCCAGGAAACTCCCCAGACCTTAATCCCATTGAGAACTTGTGGTCAATCCTCAAGAGGCAGGTGGACAAACAAAAACCCACAAATTCCGACAAACTCCAAGCATTGATAATGCAAGAATGGGCTGCCATCAGTCAGGATGTAGCCCAGAAGTTAATTGACAGCATGCCAGGGCGTATTGCAGAGGTCTTGAAAAAGAAGGGTCAACACTGCAAATATTGACTCTTTGCATGAACTTAATAAAATTGTCCATAAAAGCCTTTGACACATGAAATATTTGTAATTATACATCAGTATTGTCAGGGGCTGGGTGCCCCTTCAGCCAGCAGAGGGCGGCGCTCCGGTCAAGCTCATCCTCACCTGTAATTAGTGCCTTTATTATTTGCACCTGTGTCTGTGTGCCCTATTTAAGTTCCCCTCTTTTGTTATCCATTTGTTCTGACATTGCATATCATGTGCTGTGCTCTACCATTCCGTGTTGCCCAGTAAATGCTGTATCTCCTTGTGGGGATCTGTTCAAGTATTTTGGCCTCCAGTGTCTCCTTCCTTGAGTTTATTCCTGTTTCTAGTTTATCTTAGTTTCTTTAGTCTGAGTCTGCGTTTGGGTTACCACGCTCCTGTTCCAGTCCGTGACAAGTATACCATAGTAACATCTGACAAGAAGATCTAAAAACACTGAAGCAGCAAACTTTGTGAAAACCAATACTTGGGTCACTCTCAAAACCTTTGACCACGACTGTACATCCCTGCCAAGTAAATATATGTAATGTATATAAAACAAACAGACATGAACAAAAAGGTGTGGCATGGGTTTGTAAGTGAGAGTTTGGGGGAATTAATTCAATATGTTCTTACCTCAGTCTCCTTCAGTCTGAGCTCAAGCCATCCTTTGGATCCTTCCAGTGACTGGACCTGAGCTGTTAGCTCTTCAATGCTCTGCTGTAACCCTTCTAGTTCCTTAGTCCGAGTCTGGAGGGTCACAAAACAAAGTCAAATGAACTCATAACCATAATTAGTTGTAGTGTTCACATGGCTTATAAGTATGAATGCTTAACAAGTGAGACAGTGGTTTGCCTCAGCGATCAATCCTTGGTCCGTTTTTATTGACCATCTATTTAAAAAATATTACTCATTGCATGCTTGACTCAAACATGAATCTTTGTGTGATAGTATTGTTCACTTCTTTAGCAGCATCTTCTTTAGCATTTTTTTTCTTATTAAATATCATTCATGAGCTATATTAGTTACATTGGCTACTGTTTACTAAACATCTATACAAGGCCGTAGCCATGTGTTGTGTAACATCAATGGACTGTGATATGTAAATGTTGTATAAACCAGACCGACTGGCCAAAACACGTGACCGCTATAAGCCAATGGAATTTGCAGCGAGTGTGGCTTGCCAAAAAAATGGTTATTACTCATTCAATCTCAGTCCAATCCTAATGAAACTTGGTACACTGCCTCTAGAGGCTTCATGGATGATATCAGCACACCCATTTTCACATCTGCCTTTAAGGGGCGCTATAAGTGCCATATTTTCATCTCTCTTTAAGTTAGTGTTCAAATAGCATAAACATTTTTAACATATGGGAGAGTCTAAGCCAATAACTGAGAGAAGATTGTAATTGGACCGATGATTGGGCTTGTGGGAATGGCTTATCACATATATGCTCATAATTTGTTCATTTTTTATCCAATCCTCATGAAACTTGGTACACATCCTATATAGGCTTTATGAATCATATTCTTCCCTACTATTTTTATTGTTTTCCTCTCCTCGCTCAATTTCTTGTGAGCTGCTTTATGTTAGCAACTTGAAACTTTGAATGCAGGTCCATACCGGTAACCGCTACTCCCAAACCAAAGGTGACCCTCATTGATCTTATGGTGGGACTCTAACCAGTGATCAAAGCATGTGACCACTATAAGCCAATGAAATTCGAAGAGGGTGTGCCTTCCCATTTAAAGGGTGAAAACTCGGTCAAGCTCAGTCCAATACTCATGGAACTTTATACACTTCTTCGTCTTGGATCATATCAACTAAGCCATGTTTACCTCTGCCTTTGGGGGATGCTATACATGCCACATTTTTATATCTCTTGATGTCAATATCTAAATAGCATGAAACTTTACACATATGCTTTAGGAGAGTCTTAGTCGATAACTACAAGATGGTTTTGATTGGACCAATGGTTGGACTTGTGGGCGTGGCTTATCACATATATGCTAATAACTAAGTAAATCTTAGTCCGATCCTCATGCAATCTGGTACATATCCTCTTGAGAGTGAATTGATCATATCAGCTGAGTGACTTGTACGTCTACCTTTAGGGGGCGCTATAATGGCCACATATTGATATGTATTTATTGAAACAATGGCAAATAGTCAGCAATTGGCATAGCTAGAGTCCGGTACCCACTACTCCCAGACCAAAAGTTACATTACATTTACATTTGATACAATTGTTTACCCAAATGAAGTGAACAATGTTGAAAACTTGTTCTCTGGAAACCGCTAACGTGTCAAACAGCTTGGCTTTTTTAGGACGCGGTCCGGTGGGACCAAATGTTCTACAGTCCTTGACAAAGTCTGCTCACAATAGCATTCGTAACATATTGCTGTGTTTAAAATAATGGCACTGTGAAATATGAATATATATGTATTTTTTTATATTATACAATGAGTCTACTGGTGAATAATTTAATAACCAAGGGGAAGATTATTTGTAAACACTAGCCTAACAGTGTTGATTGGATCGAGACAATCATTGGCAGCTCTGATCCATACTTCTAAATGGATACTAAACAATTAAATATTTGAATGGATTTAGAAGTTCTGTTCTTACTGTAACGTTGATAAAAAAATGTGTTCATGCAGGCTAGGCTACTATGTCCTGGCATATATCATGTTTCAAAAGATCTAAGTTAGTAGCCTATATGAGACAGGTACCCTATGACGCATCATTTCAATTTCTACTGAAATAATCACGTTATCTGCCCGCAGTCGCAAAAGTCTGAATAATGACAATATAAATGCTACACAAAATGTCTAGTATGGTTTTTCCATCACAAGCCAAATCTAATTAGTCACACAGTGGAGAAAGACATCGATCTAATGCTGTTCAGAAACAATGAAGTACCTCTATGGAGTATGCCTGCCTCACATGTTTTGAGGGGCGTATCTCAAATGTCCAGTCAAGAATTTATTTGATATTTGGATCACGGGTCACGGGCCTTCTTTTAGGTCCAGTTAAAAGCGCTCATGCAGCGGATGTATTTTAGGGTAGTAGCAACACAATTAAACTATTAGAAACACATTTAAAGTAACCTATTAATGAGCAATCGGTGCCGTCGCTCAGTGTCAGGTCCCGAGAGGGGTTGTCTTCAAAATGAACCTAAGTTTGATCGTAAGGTGTTATGGGAAAGCCCTGCATTTTTGCTTAAACACTAGGGCCGCCCCAATTTTCAGGTCCCGTTTCAGGCAAAATATGAGAGATTCTAACTGAGTCCGCTCACGACCTCCGCGCTGTGGTGGGTTTTCAAATGACTAAATGATTTTGTTACCGGTAGACATATGGAAAGATTTAATTGCCAGTGGTTTCAGAATATGTGCTTAAAGCAGTTCATCAATCGTTTGATATTAAATAAAACACACACACACACACACACACACACACACATATATATATATATACATATATATATATATATATATATATATATATATATATATATATATATATATATATATATATATATATATATATATATATATGTGTGTGTGTGTGTGTGTGTGTGTGTGTTTTATTTAATATCAAACGATTGATGAACTGCTTTAAGCACATTCTGAAACCACTGGCAATTAAATCTTTCCATATGTCTACCGGTAACAAAATCATTTAGTCATTTGAAAACCCACCACAGCGCGGAGGTCGTGAGCGGACTCAGTTAGAATCTCTCATATTTTGCCTGAAACGGGACCTGAAAATTGGAGCGCCCCTAGTGTTTAAGCAAAAATGCAGGGCTTTCCCATAACACCTAACAATCAAACTTAGGTTCATTTTGAAGACAACCCCTCTCGGGACCTGACACTGAGCGACGGCACCGATTGCTCATTAATAGGTTACTTTAAATGTGTTTCTAATAGTTTAATTGTGTTGCTACTACCCTAAAATACATCCGCTGCATGAGCGCTTTTAACTGGACCTAAAAGAAGGCCCGTGACCCGTGATCCAAATATCAAATAAATTCTTGACTGGACATTTGAGATACGCCCCTCAAAACATGTGAGGCAGGCATACTCCATAGAGGTACTTCATTGTTTCTGAACAGCATTAGATCGATGTCTTTCTCCACTGTGTTACTAATTAGATTTGGTATGTGACGGAAAAACAATACTAGACGACATTTTGTTTAGCATTTATGTTTTCATTGGTTTTTCAGACTTTTGCGTGTCCAGGAAGATACGTGATTATTTCAGTAGAAATTGAAATGATGCGTCATAGGGCTACCTGTCTCATATAGGCTACTACTTAGATCTTTTGAAACATGATATATGCCAAGGACATAAGGTAGCCTAGCCTGCATGAACACATTTTTTTATCAACGTTACAGTAAGAACAGAACTTCTAAATCCATTCAAATATTTATTGTTAGTATCCATTTAGAAGTATGGATCAGAGCTGCCAATGATTTGTCTCGATCCAATCAACACTTTAGGCTAGTGTTTACAAATAATTTTTCCCCTTGGTTATTTAAATTATCACCAGTAGACTCATTGTATAATATAAAAAATAATATATATTCATATTTTCACAGTGCCATATTTTAAACACAGCAATATGTTACGAATGATATTGTGTAGCAGACTTTGTCAAGGACTGTAGAACATTTGGTCCACCGGACCGCGTCCTAAAAGCCAAGCTGTTTGCCACGTATAGCGGTTTCCAGAGAACAAGTTTTCAACATTGTTCACTTCATTTGGGTAAACAATTGTATCAAATGTAAATGTAATGTAACTTTTGGTCTGGGAGTAGTGGGTACCGGACTAGCTATGCCAATTGCTGACTATTTGCCATTGTTTCAATAAATACATATCAATATGTGGCCATTATAGCGCCCCCTAAAGGTAGACGTACAAGTCACTCAGCTGATATGATCAATTCACTCTCAAGAGGATATGTACCAGATTGCATGAGGATTGGACTAAGATTGACTGAGTTATTAGGATATATGTGTATAGTCACGCCCACAAGTCCAACCATTGGTCCAATCAAAATCATCTTGTCATCCACTAAGACTCTCCTATGAAGCATATGTGTAAAGTTTCATGCTATTTAGATATTGACATCAAGAGATATAAAAATGTGGCATGTATAGCATCCCCCAAAGGCAGAGGTAAACATGGCTTAGTTGATATGATCCAAGACGAAGAAGTGTATAAAGTTCCATGAGTATTGGACTGAGCTTGACCGAGTTTTCACCCTTTAAATGGGAAGGCACACCCTCTTCGAATTTCATTGGCTTATAGTGGTCACATGCTTTGATCACTGGTTAGAGTCCCACCATAAGATCAATGAGGGTCACCTTTGGTTTGGGAGTAGCGGTTACCGGTATGGACCTGCATTCAAAGTTTCAAGTTGCTAACATAAAGCAGCTCACAAGAAATTGAGCGAGGAGAGGAAAACAATAAAAATAGTAGGGAAGAATATGATTCATAAAGCCTATATAGGATGTGTACCAAGTTTCATGAGGATTGGATAAAAAATGACAAATTATGAGCATATATGTGATAAGCCATTCCCACAAGCCCAATCATCGGTCCAATTACAATCTTCTCTCAGTTATTGGCTTAGACTCTCCCATATGTTAAAAATGTTTATGCTATTTGAACACTAACTTAAAGAGAGATGAAAATATGGCACTTATAGCGCCCCTTAAAGGCAGATGTGAAAATGGGTGTGCTGATATCATCCATGAAGCCTCTAGAGGCAGTGTACCAAGTTTCATTAGGATTGGACTGAGATTGAATGAGTAATAACCATTTTTTTGGCAAGCCACACTCGCTGCAAATTCCATTGGCTTATAGCGGTCACGTGTTTTGGCCAGTCGGTCTGGTTTATACAACATTTACATATCACAGTCCATTGATGTTACACAACACATGGCTACGGCCTTGTATAGATGTTTAGTAAACAGTAGCCAATGTAACTAATATAGCTCATGAATGATATTTAATAAGAAAAAAAATGCTAAAGAAGATGCTGCTAAAGAAGTGAACAATACTATCACACAAAGATTCATGTTTGAGTCAAGCATGCAATGAGTAATATTTTTTAAATAGATGGTCAATAAAAACGGACCAAGGATTGATCGCTGAGGCAAACCACTGTCTCACTTGTTAAGCATTCATACTTATAAGCCATGTGAACACTACAACTAATTATGGTTATGAGTTCATTTGACTTTGTTTTGTGACCCTCCAGACTCGGACTAAGGAACTAGAAGGGTTACAGCAGAGCATTGAAGAGCTAACAGCTCAGGTCCAGTCACTGGAAGGATCCAAAGGATGGCTTGAGCTCAGACTGAAGGAGACTGAGGTAAGAACATATTGAATTAATTCCCCCAAACTCTCACTTACAAACCCATGCCACACCTTTTTGTTCATGTCTGTTTTTTACATTACATATATTTACTTGGCAGGGATGTACAGTCGTGGTCAAAGGTTTTGAGAACACAAGTATTGGTTTTCACAAAGTTTTCTGCTTCGGTGTTTTTAGATCTTCTTGTCAGATGTTACTATGGTATACTTGTCACGGACTGGAACAGGAGCGTGGTAACCCAAACGCAGACTCAGACTAAAGAAACTAAGATAAACTAGAAACAGGAATAAACTCAAGGAAGGAGACACTGGAGGCCAAAATACTTGAACAGATCCCCACAAGGAGATACAGCATTTACTGGGCAACACGGAATGGTAGAGCACAGCACATGATATGCAATGTCAGAACAAATGGATAACAAAAGAGGGGAACTTAAATAGGGCACACAGACACAGGTGCAAATAATAAAGGCACTAATTACAGGTGAGGATGAGCTTGACCGGAGCGCCGCCCTCTGCTGGCTGAAGGGGCACCCAGCCCCTGACAATACTGATGTATAATTACAAATATTTCATGTGTCAAAGGCTTTTATGGACAATTACATCAAGTTCATGCAAAGAGTCAATATTTGCAGTGTTGACCCTTCTTTTTCAAGACCTTGCAAAACACCCTGGCATGCTGTCAATTAACTTCTGGGCTACATCCTGACTGATGGCAGCCCATTCTTGCATAATCAATGCTTGGAGTTTGTCAGAATTTGTGGGTTTTGTTTGTCCACCCACCTCTTGAGGATTGACCACAAGTTCTCAATGGGATTAAGGTCTGGGGAGTTTCCTGTCCATGGACCCAAAATGTCGATGTTGTGTTGTCCGAGCCACTTAGTTATCACTTTTGCCTTATGGCAAGGTGCTCCATCATGCTGGAAAAGGCATTGTTTGTCACCAAACTGTTGTTGGATGGTTGGGAGAAGTTGCTCTCGGAGGATGTTTTGGTACCATTCTTTATTCATGGCTGTGTTCTTGGGCAAAATTGTGAGTGAGCGCACTCCCTTGGCTGAGAAGCAACCCCACACATGAATGGTCTCAGGATGCTTTACTGTTGGCATGACACAGGACTGATGGTAGCGCTCACCTTTTCTTCTCCGGACAAGCTTTTTTCCGGATGCCCCAAGGGGATTCATCAGAGAAAATGACTTTACCCCAGTCCTCAGCAGTCCAATCCCTGTACCTTTTGCAGAACATCAGTCTGTCCCTGATGTTTTTCCTGGAGAGAAGTGGCTTCTTTGCTGCCCTTCTTGACACCAGGCCATCCTCCAAAAGTCTTCGCCTCACTGTGCGTACAGATGCACTCACACCTGCCTGCTGCCATTCCTGAGCAAGCTCTGGTGGTGCTCCAATCTCGCAGCTGAATCCACTTTAGGAGACGATCCTGGCGCTTGCTGGACTTTCTTGGGCGCCCTGAAGCCTTCTTCACAACCATTGACCACAACTCTCTCCTTCCAGTTCTTGATGATCTGATAAATGGTTGATGTAGGTGCAATCTTACTAGCAGCAATATCCTTACCTGTGAAGCCCTTTTTGTGCAACGCAATGATGACGTGTTTCCTTGCAAGTAGCCATGGTTAGAGGTAGAACAATGACTTCAAGCACCACCCTCCTTTTAAAGCTTTCCAGTCTGTTATTCTAACTCAATCAGCATGACAGAGTGATCTCCAGCCTTGTCCTCATCAACACTCTCACCTGTGTTAATGAGACAACCACTGACATGATGTCAGCTGGTCCTTTTGTGGCAAGGCTGAAATGCAGTGACATTTTTTGGGGGGATGAAGTCATTTTCTGGCAAAGAGGGACTTTTGCAATTAATTGCAATTCATCTGATCACTCTTCACAACTCTCTGGAGTATATGCAAATTGCCACATAAAAACTTAGGCAGCAGACTTTGTGAATATTAATATTTGTTTCATTATCAACTTTTGGTCACGACTGTACTTCAAATCAGATAAATAAATAGAAACACTGATCTGGTTAGAAAAAAAAATCATTGAGTATTTGTCAATATGCATCTTTATATTTTTCTTGAATATTTTTCGCTAATATTTCTACTCAAAATAAAATGGAAACATTGCTTGCTCCCAACGTGTTCAGCATATCCTCTATCTATAGCCTGTATTTAGTTTTGTGTAATGTTGATTTTATCGTTACAAAACAGACAAATTGTACTTTCTTTACAGATAACAATTGCATTATAAATATATATGATAGAAGGCGGAAATACATTTATACTCAATCCGTTTCTTTAAGTACGGAAATGTACAAATATTAAACGAATAATGGTAACTCCTGTTGAATTTTTCTTTTGCGCTATTCTTGTTAATCTGGCCGTATATTGAAATGACCAGGCTTGGGCTGACTCGTCAAATCCAGTCAAATAACTTTTCTTAGTATAGCAATGAAACATATAAGCAGGACTCTTGGTCTCAATGTAAAGTAGGCAATGCAAATAGAAAAGGCAGTAAACTCTCTTCAAACATGTCCAGGTTGCATCTCAGTGGGGCAGCCTATTTATTAACTGTTAGCTTTCCTGACTTCAGGCCTTTTATCCTTTTGCCTTCACTGTCAGGTCTGGTGGTTATCAACTCTGAAGTTATTTTCGGTTTGAAGAATTTTTGCTCCTTCTTAAACTTGAAAACTGCCTGGTTCAACTTTGAAGGAAACAAGCGACAACTCTAATCATCTCTCTTCTGTTTTTATTTTTATCTAGTTTAATTTTAATTAGATGTTCAGTGTGTGTTAAATAGAAGTAGAAGGAATAGTGTAAGGTTGATAACCTTAAAATACACAACAGGGATAACCAAAATAAACTACAAGAGTATGCATATTTTAGCTAGATATTTTCTAAATAAATTATTTCCATAACCTATTTCTGTATTTAACATCGCAGTATCAATTAATTTCGTTTGCACAGTTAAACAAACTGAGGGTTAAGAGAGCTACACTAAACAAACAAATTATCTAAGCAATTCTATAAACAATTATTTCTACACACTGGTTTACACTTTATTCTTGCAGATTCACTACATTCAAGTAAATAAACAATTGTCCATTTCTACTTTTAATTAACTAGCAATATACATACATAATTTCTCTTAACATAATTTTCCTAACATAATTTTCCTGCCAGTTGCTTCTTCAGTTAAACTGCGAGCTGAGCGTGCCTTCTTGGTTTGTTTGCCGAGAGTGTCTTTTCCGTAAAGCGGTGTCAGTTGCTTATTGATGTGTTGTTCATGAACAATTCGTTCATTTTGAACGAATCTTTCAAATGATTCCGGGGTAACGAGTAGTTTCATAGGCTACGCAGGCAAAAGTGGGCCAAAAACGATTTTCTTTGCTCAAATGTGGCTCAGGTCTGTTTTTGTGTTCACCAGTGTGAACAGCACAAATCACATGGACTCCGATCTTTTCGAGTCGGATTTGGGCCACTTTCATATGTGTTATTGAATCAGATACAGGTCAGATTTTTTGCAATGCGATCTCAGTCTGAACTGTCAATTTGGAATCCATGCCACTTCTATGTCACTCTAGATCGACATTCAAAATTCTGCACTGGTTTGGAGTTAGTGAATACATTCAAACATGTTCTTTTGCGCATTCGGGTCAGTTCACCATGACCAGTTCACACTCTAATCGGATATTGGCAAAAAAAACAAAAAAATCTGATCTGACTATAAGTCCGAATTGAGCATTTAAGCCTGCAGCATGAACGTAGCCAGAGAGTGAATTGTTCATTTTGGTCGCGCATGTGCAGCAATAGTTGTGTTTAAGTCTTTCGTTCATTTCATTCAGCATCGGCTTAGTATAGGAAACTGAAATTTGTATGTTACCCCTCGACTGGGTCTTCGGGATTGAATTGCTTGTTCATTTGTCACGTGACAGCTGTTTATAGGCACAGCATAGGAAAGAAATCAGTAGGTCACCAATCCGTGTACTATTAGTTCTTTTTATATTCAATTTAGAATCCAAAATCGAAATTGAAAAAACGATTTATGTTGTTATTCGTTTTTGAATCAGATACCAAAAAACAAATGACGGTTGGTTTTTCGTATTTTTTATTTTATGCTCAGATAAAAAATAGGAAATGAAAAAAATAACTTGATTTTGATTTGTTTTATTTGTGTGACCCGGAAGATACTGTGTCATTGGTTTAAACAACTGGGCCACATCCCAATTCATTCTAAATCCTTGCTTCATCACGTTCCCTTCCCTTAATAGTGGTCCAGGAATGAGTCCAGAAGTGTTTGCATTTTTGCTCCATGGGTTCCCTCGTCTCAAATAGTCTTAATAGGTTTTTGTTTAGATGCCTGAAATAAGGTCTGTGGTTAACACAAGCTTAAGATATTTTCACGTTTTGTTCTACAACGTTAAATACGTCAGCAAATGCCCCACTTGTGAATGTCGAAGCTTTTAAGTGTCTTTAAAAAGTCTATTTCTGACCAGTGTCTAAATAAAACGGCAGGGTTTGTCGGAAGTAAGCACGTGAAATCAAATCGGGGGAGGAGGGAGGAGGGAAGAATCCCCAAAGTCACAGGTTGTAAAATGGCGACCAGCTGGAGGGCAGGTCCATTACGTTGTAAGCAAGGGAAGGGAGAATCTACATTCCCTCAATCCCTCGATTTTTCTCCCTCCGGCGGAGTCAACAAAAAACAACCCATGAGCGGAGAGGGTATCCCACAATTCATTGTGCTTATTGACGTTACCCATTCTCTCCCAAACTTTACAATATGTCTGGAAAAACTGAATACATTGCACAATGGTAATAGTGTTTAAATGTAGTCTACTAATTATTGGTTTGAGCTAATAATGACATTGGCGTTCCATAGCTATTTAGTTACTTGTCGTTAATCTAATGTCAAAACGTAATATATAAATCCTTGTAACATTACACCAACCCAGCAAGGGTAAGCTATCTAACATTAGATAATTAACTACGAGTTAAATGTTTATTTTGACGGTCAGATAAGGAGACTGCTGGCTTAATTAAGTATCAAACTATCAAAATCAAGAAATTTTTCTTCATTTTCTATTTTTGATTGAGCATAACATCGAAAATACGAAGAAAAAAACGTTATTTGTTTTATGGTATTGGATTCAAAACTGAATTACGACATAACAAATCGTTCTTTAATTTTCTGATTTTGAATTCTGAATTGAATATAAAAAGAAAGAATGATACACGGATTGTCACCCTCAACTGCGTTTTCGAGTCAGAGTAGTTTGTTCTTTTGTAACGTTATAGCTGCATTGGAAACATAGGAAACATAAATTAGTAGGTCGAGCTCTGAATCTTTCATTCACTTGTAACGTGACTGCTTTATGTATGTATGTATGACTACATTCATACGTGATTATTAATGATTTTTGGATCATTAAACGTTCAGTGTAAATACATTACAAATACATACAATACATACAAGTAAATACAGTGAATCGACTGCACGTAAAGCCAGAAATATTTAATTGCTCAACTGTATATTGCAGACATTTTAGAATATGACTGTTTAACCCTGTCATAGAATAGAAGCTCATTGATTAATATATGTATATATTGAGAAATATATATGAGACAAAAAGTGCAAAAATTCTATTCTTTACCAGAATAGGAAGTTGACGTGCTAAAACATTTTGCGGTTGTGCTCATGTTACATCACACGTCTAAACTGTGCATACCATTTTGAAGAAAATAACTGTTATTTCAAATGATATAAATATCTATAGGATTATGTGATTTTAATCATCCTTAATCAATAAGCTTTAACACATTTTTACAAAAATATTCTTCATCCACCATATGTTACCTGAGACCAGCATTTTTAACCACTGTGGATACAAGATGGAGGACAGCTTAGAGTATGACGTTTTCATAATTATGTGGAGAATTTATACCCGCAATCACATTAGAAATAGGATGTTCTGTTTAAAAGTTATGAGTATTTCAGTGATCTGTGGGGGGAACGAAAGAAAGACTTAGAATGTAAGCTTTGTAAGATCTCATGTTTTAATACGTGACGGGCCAGCACATATCACAAACTGTTTGCACCGGTAACCTCTTAACCAATTATATGTGGTTGTAGCCAATTTTGTCAGTAGTAACTGGCAGTTTTCAGGGTCAAAATATGTGATTGGCCGGCTGAGATATTAATCGTATGGTCATCAGTACGTTTTTTTTTTACGAAATTAGAGCAGTCCGGCTAGATGCCGTTTTTAACAACCTTTTCTGCTGCAAATTGGTGATAGTGTCAGTACAGGTATTGGACAGACGACGATCACAGCTCATCATGGGATAGAATAAGCAAATTATTGGAATTGGATCGGATCAGGCTTAATATAACGGATCTTGAATTTTCAGATCAGATCAGGACCACCCACCTAATCTGGGGTGCTATGTTCTTTTTTTCTTTTTACAGTTAAAGGGTTTTAGTATTGCTCCTGTTGACCTAAAAGAGGTTATTGATGTGTTTTATAGATAGTACAGTATCACAAATCCTTTGTCTTTGTTATTCGTATTTATAGGAAAACATGGAAAAAAACACTTTGGAGAAGCAGGAAGAGATAAAGAGACTGCAACAAGAACACTCACTTCAGTTAGAGGTAATCGCTGAGTTTATGCACACATTTGTTCATTGTTGATAGTAAATAGTGTTTAAATGCATCATACCTCTAAAAGGTTACTCCTCAAAACACCATCCTCTGATTTGATTGTGAGTGTTTGTCTTAACATAGTGTTTCTGTCTTTGTATAATTTTTAGGGATGTCGATCAAGTTTTTTTGCTTTTTAGGTCGATCTGACACTTTCATATCAGTGTCTGCCGATACCGAGTCCCCAGCCGATATTTGTATTTTCCTAGCCTGGCCGGTTGTAACTCGCTATATTTAATCTAATGTTTATTTTTTAGGTGCTTTACCATTTTTTAAAGAAGCTCTGTACTTTTGTGTGTAGGCTACCTGGGTGGTGCACGCGGCGGTCAAAGTCAATTTCAATAGAACATTGTAAAAAGCTCACCTCCACTACTTCTGCATGTTTACTTGTCTAATAAGGTTACATTTGTGATAGAGTAATGTTAGATAATTGTCTCACTTCACAAATATTTTATCATGCAACCACTAAGAATATAAAGATATTGTAGTAGCCAGTAAATTTACGTTCCTTAGAATCAGATGGTATTTCTTTCCCCTTTTAAACTTCAGGGCATTGTAATGGATATTTTCAAATGTATTTGGAAAACAGCCAATAAACAAAGTGAGACTTTTGGCAATAATCAAAGTACAATTTTATTGATGACTACAGCTTGCAAGTGTGTACACAGAGAAATTACTACACTGAGTTCACTCCAACGACATAGTAAGTTCTGATTAGTTGACAAGGTTGACACGAGTATAAAGGTCTAAACCACGTAAAATCATTTCATTGGTCAAGGGGTAACACATTTGTTCTTCCTGTTCTCCAAACAGACACGTACACATCGCTTTTATTATGGCTCAGAATACAAAGACTAGCCTAAACTGTCTCAGAGAAGCATATGTTATTCTTTGGTGACCTAGCCTTCACTGTGACCGTTCCCTCTCATCCGAACAACAACTCAGCCCGGAACATTCCCTAAGATGCCCAAATTTGGCCCTTACAGCATTGCTAACAACCTTGAGCTTCTCCCTTGCTAAAATAATTTCCTCATCGACATCAGGCACTTTTTATGTTCTCTGAGAAATATTTTACAAACTAAAATGGAAATGCAATCAGTAATATCTTGAGACATAACCCAGATAATAAAAACATTGCTGGCAATTATTTTACCGACGTTTCTTAAAGGATTATGATTCACTGAGTTTGCTAACTTTAACGTTAAATAACAACTTAACATTAATTCACAATATAATGTGAACTAACTTATCTAGTTAAATCTTTGTTTGTCACTCTATCTCTGCGTGAGTGAGGAGTTAATGGGCCTTTTTGCGGTGTTTTTTATTTTGGTTCTGATGACTTCCGATGACGCAAGTGTTTGATGTACTGTCTTTGTTCCAGTTTCTCATCCTCAAACTTCAGTGGAGAGAGAGCAGACAACTACGACAATTGAAAGCTGGCATGAAAATAAGCCAAGTATCGGAATTGGCTGTCCCGGTCCTGTAGCCAGTCCCGATACTTTAAAACATTCTGGTATCGGCCCGATATCAATACTAAGGAGCGGATCTTGACATCCCTAATAATTTTATTTGTAGGCTGGGTGTGTCTTATTAAATAAATTCGGACATCATTAAATATTCCTCCCTGCAATGAAAAACATTGTGTGTCTGTGTTAAGTCTGTTTGGTTGACTTCAAATGGCCTGATAAAGCAAGATCAGGGCTGGAATGTTTCATGGAATGATAGAATTTATTGGAGAGATTTAAACATGATCTACATATAAAGCACATCATTCATCCGCACTCATAAAACATGAATATCTCATTAGCTCAGGGGATGGCTTAATATCAAATTCAGGCAATACAAATTTTCATCCATTTAGAAGGCATTATAACATTAAGATTGCTGAATTGCTATGATGATCTATCCCGAACAGGATTGTGTGTACCAGTACACTATGAAACTTTGTTCTGTAAAACAGTCAGTGATTAGGGATTCTGCTCTCTCCAACTTCTCACCTCACATTCACTCTAGGCTAAGGTATCGAAGATAATAGAAGTGACAAAGAAACTTGATGAAGTAAAAAGAAAATTGAAGAACAGAACAAGACCATTGGAATGCTTAAACAGGTATGTCTTTTATAAAAAAAACTGTCAACATAGCGTTGGCCTTTTGCTTATTATTAACCTGCAAGTGAGCTGAAGTTAGCAGGTTACATTGACTGCCCGTTCTTTATTTACAGAAAAGGGTCGGAATGCATTTTAAAATGTTAGTCATCATGCCAAACTGCATCTTCGTTTGCTTTTATCTTGTTTTAACCATTAAACATTTTTTTGTTTGTTTTATTCATCCTTAAACGTTAGGCCTACTTGGTGGCCGACAGTTCTGATAGTAACTAGAGCCAGCTAACATAGCGTGTTTTCACAATACATTTTGTGTCTGGTTTCATCCGGGTTACTGGATTTTTTTGCCTAATCATATGCAAAATGCCAACGTTAGGTTAGAATAAACCCAAATCACTTACACCTAGCTCAATTCGCCTGACGGATAGTCAACTTTGAAAAGCTTGTCCAACGCGTTCATCACTTTCAGGTAGGGATGGGTATCGTTCGGATTTTACAGATACTGCTTATCGATACCGATGCCACCGTTTCACTCCAAAATTTTAGGGGGAATAAACACAGATAAGATTACATTTTTTAAAATAGAACATAAAGTCACAGATGAAATGAACCTGCAAACATGGTAATAGCTGTATTTTAGGAAGCAGCACAAGCACAGAGGAGACTGTGCTGACATCACATAGCAGTGTCCCGCTCCATTAAATGCTCAGACTGAGCAGTAGTTACTCTATTTTCCAAACTGCTTAATCAAAAGTTTTGCACACAAAATTCACTTGACAAGTGTGTCCCATTCACATTAATGGGAACGTGTGTCCAAACTTTTGACTGGCACTGCATCTTCACCTGCTTCACACAAGGTTAGCAACTTTTACTGCCAGATCATCAACCTTTGATTGGTCTGAAATGGTGCGAAAGAGGGAACAATTCTTTCTAGTAAATCTGAACACATTGCCGTGAAGGAAAAATTGCCTATCACTATAAATCTCACTGAAGCTAACCTACCTCTTGCACTAACAACCTCCTGACTGAGGAAGGGCTTGGCTTTCTGTCGTGAACATTTTTATATTTTCCTCTGCATATTGACCAGGACATATCAAATGGAATTCAATGTTTTGCTAACTATAATCTGTGATTGTTGTAGTAAAATCAATCAGCTCACCTCCATATGATTCACTCAGTTCTCATTTACCAATATGAACTGAAGGATGTGTTGGCGCGTCAGTCAATCATTCATTATAAAAACATTAAAAACAAAAATCTGTTTGCAATAGAGAATATTATATTTTGTATAATTAACATGAGACCTGGAGCTTTAATTTAAGACCGATTTGGTCAATGTATGTTGACAAACTTTTTGACCGATCTACAAAAGTTGAGAACATCCTTAAATAGGATGCTTGGTTAATCACGATCAGCAAGAGAGCCAGAGGGCTAAACAACGGTATGGGGGACGCCTATTTAGCTGGTACTAGCCAACTACAGGTATCTTGCAAAGCAAACTGTCTAGATTTCTCAAATGCAATTAAGTGTGTATAACTAATTGCATTTCATTTTCACATGTTTGATAAACGGATTGATTCAACTAACCACGTCAGCAATACACAGCTAAACTGTTGATGAAATCTATTGCATTTAATCGCAAACAGAGTGCTGTGTGCGTGCGTACCTGCTGTGGCGAACCAATTTCACCCTGTACATTTTGGAAGTAACCAATGACATAGGGAAAGGTTGTGTGTGAGATATGATCTGTGACATAATTAGAACAATACATTTGGTTCATAATATAAAATGACCATAACTACATATTATAAAACATAAAGGAAATAAAGTAAAAATATAAACCATAATCCAGATATCAATAATCTGGTGGGGCACGTGCCACCCCAGCTTGAATGGGCACGACGTCTCAGCTTATTGATACTTGTCTCCATCATTTGTTGAAAAAAATAAAGAAATGACATGAAAATATGTGAAAAGATACAGTAATGCAGTAATAACAAGTTCAGTTTCTTGAGTTACCAGTATATAAGGGAGGAGCAACTGCCTCAAATGTCTGGTGGTTTCATTCCGTAATGCTGCTTCACTAACAGAAGCTAAACGCAGGGATGCTGGAATGCATTTTGAGTTGAGGGTGCTGAAGTTCAGTGGCATACATAGGGCTAAAAGCATAGGCCGAGTTTGACATTAGCGCTAGGAGGGGCAAACTTTTTTTTTTCGGGGGGGGGGGGGGGGGGGGCTGGCTGGAGTCTGACATTAGCGCTGGGGGTGGGGCATACATTTTGTATTGATGTCAATGCGTGGCGTGTGTTGGCGTGGCATGCGCATTTTAGACTTAATGTAGTGACATATTTCGGCCGCTAGGGGGGGGAATGCCCCGCCTGCCTCCCGGCAAACTCCGCCTATGCCTAAAAGCTGTGTTTCCCCTTATAATGCATTCAACGGCGGCGCAGTGCGTGCCACCGCTGAATGATCGGCACTGTTCAATGAAAACCGAAAATCACGCCAGAGTTAGGGGCCGACCGCCAGCCACTACTATGGGAAAAACACAATTGCGGCGTCACAGTTTTGCAGTTATTGGCCGTCATAAAGCACAGCTATAACTGTATATCTATAGCTAAAGGCTCTGAATTGTTTCGCTTAAGGGCGCTTAAGCTTCTCTTTTACAACATTTTGAAATTCACTAGCTAAATACGTTTGTGTAGCGTCTGTAATAGAAACGTGTCCCTCGTGAGTAGTGAGTCAATCGCAAAAGAAAAATCGAAAACGGAATCTCCAGCCTCTCTGCTCTGCTCATAGTCTTACATTAAGGCCAAAATTATAATTGCCCCCCCCCCCCCCCCCCCCCCCCCCCCCCCCCCCCCCCCCCCCCCCCCCCCCCCCCCCCCCCCCCCCCCCCCCCCCCCCCCCCCCCCCCCCCCCCCCCCCCCCCCCCCCCCCCCCCCCCCCCCCCCCCTAGCGGCCCGAAATACATCACTACATTAAGTCTAATATACGCACGCCACGCCAACACACGCCGCACCCTCAGCACCCCCACTTCCCACGCCCATGGCTTAAACGTAAACAATTTTCCAAATGACCTAAGAACTACAGTCCTTGAGCTTCTCAGGAGCTTACAGAAATATACCTGACTGACTATCCTGAGATAACATCTACTGACTAAGTTTATTATGATAACCAGTGCTACCTTGACTTGGCAAGGCCGCAACAGTCACGTTATTTAGTAAATCTCGTCTGCACCGGAGCAAAGAGGCTACTGTGGACATAGGTGTAGCAGCCACTTTGCTGCAGTCAAACACGGTGCAATGCTTTACATTTAGAGAATGTTGTATTTGTAAGTGTTTTGTGAGGTTGCTGGTGTTACCCCCTTTACATGCAACTACCTTTTTACATATATTGCATTTAGCTGCATTTTCATTCAATTTAGTAAAGTGAGCCCACACATTTGAACGTTTTGCCCAGTCAAACATGCCCAAGAGCACAGTAAACACTCTGTTACGTAACGTAATCGCCTTACGCTGGCAGCTTTGTCATCATTAGGGGACGGTTAGGACTTTGTCAGCTATCGGAATAAATTAACGTTATGTAAATACCGATAGCAGCACCGTTTGTCCAGGAGCTTATTGATATTTCGGTACTGACCAGTCAGGAACCGGTACCAATTTAGTACCGGTTCTCGGTACCCATCCCTACTTTCAGGTGTCCTCTGAAAACACTTTCGTTGTGTTGTCTGAATTTGCATCGTGTTTCTGTAAGGTGTTGTGTTGTCTGAATTTGCAGCGTGTTTCAATAATGTGTTGTGTTGTCTGAATTTGCAGCGTGTTTCAGTAGTATTGTGTTGTCTGAATTTGCAGCGTTTTCTAAATGTGCCCATGTGTTGTAAAATGTACGTAGAAGTTTTCATAATTTGCTCTTGTTTTGTCTATTTGCATGTGTTTTCTTAAGTTGCAGTGCATTAGCCTCTCAGGGCCAACGCAGTTTTGCCCCTAGAGTGTGCGCGCACTGTGTACTATTTGTAAACAAGAAACCCCTGGACGTCACTTTATGATTATTACGGACAATATGGTTATGAACAATACTTAACGCCACTTACGATGTCAACACCAAATGCTTGCACTTTAACGTTGACTGGCAGTCGTCTTATTATTTTTTTTTACAGTAAATAGTTTATTTTAATTCTTTAGGGAATATTAGATGCTTGCAGGATGAGTAGTAGTAAAAATTAAAATGCTCTGGTACTTGTAAACTCCCTAACTCTTTGAATTTGAAATTGTTGCTAGTTTTAGTGACTTATCAGACCCCCTAGTGACTTAATTTAAACTTTTTTTTCACACAATCGGGGAAAAGCAAGAACTCCATTAAAATCTAATTTATTCCAACGCATGCTGTGCAGAGTAATCGCAGTGAGCGTCACTCTTTCCCTCTCCTTAACTTAATGCTTAGAGAATAAATCAAAAACAATAGCTGACTATAATATTTTTTTGTTTTTAAAAGAGGAGCACAATTAAAGCATGCATTAAAGGCAATGCAGATCTCCACACCCCTTTCCAAGTCCCTTGGGTGCCGACCACGCGTTCACTATGGGGCATTGTCTCATTTAGTTAATCCGGGATGTGTAGAACGCCCAGAAGAAGAAATACGGATGCGGAAACTCTTGGTAACGTCCCGGAAAAGTACAAACAAACCAGCTGCGTGCCCGTCGCTTAAATTTCGCTAGCTTGTTGCAGTGTTCACAAGATCCAAAAAATGGATAGGAGAACGATGATCGCAGATGCGGTTGTGGAGTAATATTAGGCAGGTCGAACATTCGAACGCCAATGTAGTCAATACGAGAGCTACCACGCTCAGCGCTGAAGAAAATTGCCCTGCGTAGCGTTTTAAAACTGTTTAAATGAACACAAATATAACGTTTTTGTTGGTCTGAATCACTTAAGTCATTCAAAAGTAATACCTACTTTCACGATATATTAGTGTTGATATGCATACAGCGCTTGCTAATTCATAGTTAGCTTCCAAAGAGCGTAGGTTTTGTTCTTACTTGAAAAAAGCCTTAACTTTAAGCAGTTTATTTAAAATATATACGTTTTATTTATTATCAAACGATTGATGATCTGGTTTAAACATATATTCTTAAACCACTGACAATTAAATCTTTCCATATGTCTACCGTTAATAAAGTCATTTTGTCACTCTAAAACTCACCACAGCGCAGAGGTCGAGAGCGGACTTAGTTAGAATCTCTCTTATTCTGGCCAAAACGGGACCTGAAAAACGGTGCGCACCTAGTGTTTAAGCAAAAATGCAGGGCACTTCCCATAACATTTAACAATCAAACTTGGGTTCATTTTGCAGACAACCCCTCTCGGGACCTGACACTGAGCGACGGCGCCGATCGGTCATAAATAATTTGGTTAACATGTGTTTTAAATACTTCAATTGTGTTGCTACTACCCTAAATTAACGCCGTCGCATAAGAGCTTTTAACTGGACTTAGAAGGAGGTCTCATTGAGCTCTGATCCAAAAATAAAAAAATCCAAAGCTGGACTTTAGAGTTATTCCCCCTCAAATCATGTGCCCTTGATGCTGTGTTTTGAATACTTCAATTGCGTTGCTACTACCCTAAATTACATCCGTCGCATGAGAGCTTTTAACTGGACCTAGAAGGAGGTCTCATTGAGCTCTGATCCAAAATTCAAAGAAATCGACTGCTGGACTGATGAGATATTCCCCCTCAAATCATGTGATGCCCTTGATGCTGTGTTTTAAATACTTCAATTGCATTGATAGTACCCTAAATTACATCCGTCGCATGAGAGCTTTTAACTGGACCTAGAAGGAGGTCTCACTGAGCTCTGTTCCAAAAATCAAAAAAATCCATAGCTGGACTTTAGAGATATTCCCCCTCAAATCATGTGATGCCCTTTATGCTCCGAGCATCCAATTTGTCCAATGACGTAATCAACACGAAAGCTTCTACGCTCAGCGCTGACGAAAATTGGACTGCGTAGCGCTTTAAAACTGTTTAATTCGACACAAATGTAACGTTTTTGTTGGTCTGAATCACCAATCAATTTTGAAGTCATTCAAAAGTAATAGTCAAAAGTGATTTGCATACAGCGCTTGCTAATTCATAGTTAGCTTCCAAAAAGCGTAGGCTTTGATCTTACTTGAAAAAAGCCGTAACTTTAAGCAGTTAAAAATATATGCGTATGTTTTGTTTAATGTCAAACTATTGATGAACTGGTTTAAGCACATATTCTTAAACCACTGAAATGAAATCTTTCCATATGTCAACCGTTAATAAAGTCATTCATTCAGAGTGGACTTCGTTAGAATCTCTCTTATTCTGGCCAAAACGGGACCTGAAAACTGGTGCGCACCTAGTGTTGAAGCAAAAATGCAGAGCACTCTCCATATTAATTAACGATCAATCTTGGGTTTGTTTTGAAGACAACCTCTCTCGGGAACTGACACTGAGCGACGGCGCCGATCGGTCATAAATAACTTAGTTAACGTGTGTTTCAAATACTTGAATTGTGTTGCTACTACCCGAAATTACATCCGTCGTATAAAAGCTTTAAACTGGACTTAGAAGGAGGTCTCATTGAGCTGTGATCAAATTAAGAAAGAAATCCATAGCTGGACTTTAGAGATACGCCCCCTCAAATCATGTGATGCCCTTGATGCTGTGTTTTAAATACTTCAATTGCGTTGCTACTACCCTAAATTACATCCGTCGCATGAGAGCTTTAAACTGAACCTAGAAAGAGATCTCATTGACCTGTGATCCAAACATTTAAGAACTTGATAGCTGGACTTTGGAGATACCCCCACTCATGTGAGGCATGCTCCTTATAGCCTACTTCATTGTCGCTGAACTGCATTAGAGCTATGTCCACTGTGTGATTAATTAGATTTTGCTCGTGACGGGAAAACAATGCAATATATTTTGGTTAGCATTTATGTTTCCATTGGCTTCTAGACTTTTGCGTGTCTGGGAAGATAACGTGATTATTTCAGTAGAATTTGAAATCAGGCGTCCGTAGGCTACCTGTCTCATAGGCTACTAACCTTGAACTTTTGAAACATGATATATGCCTGCACCTTTAGAAACATAGTGGCCTAGCCTGCACGAATACACTTTTATCAACGTTACAGTAAGAAAACTTCTAAATCCATTCAATAATTTAATTGTTTAGTTTCCGTATGGATCAGAGCTGCCAATGATTAAGATATAGGTGTGAAGTCTCGATCCAATCAACACTTAGGCTAGTGTTTACGAATCATCTTGCCATTGTATAATATAAAAAGATATAGGCTATATTCATTTTTTACAGTGGCATTATTTTAGACACCGATATGTTACGAATGCTATTGCGAGCAGACTTTGGTCCCGCGTCCTAAAAAAGCTAAGCTGTTTGACACGTTAGCGGTTTTCAGAGTACAAGTTTTCAACATTGTACACTTTATTTGGGTAAACAATTATATCAAATGTATAGGTAACTCGTTTCTTAAGGTATCTGTTGTGAAATATCTATTAATACTTTCACAATTAAGAAGTATAATAACAACGAAGTGGGCCGTAGGATGTTCATGCTTCTAGACCCAGCGTCTGTCTAAACGGAAGTAACATCGCGGTAAATATTAAATCCTTTTTTAACAATAAAACTGTCACTTTTGGGCAAACTGACAATTTATTAATTCGTTTTTATCCATAAACGTTTACGAAATAACAACAAATTGGAAGATAGGACTATTTAATCACTTAATTAAAAAAAAAGTGAAAACGGGTTTGACCTGCCTAGTAATATACTCATGTATACTTGATGGAGGATCTGTTGTGGCAATATTCCGCTGAGCAGAGAAGAGCTTTAAATGTTACTTATGGAGTTTTTTGGTGTACTTGCAAACAGGTGTAACTGTGCAACAAAGACAAATAAAATACTTTTATGAGTACCCCAACATTGTGACCATGTTTCTTAATTTTTATTTATGCAACCCCAATTTTATGAGGAGCTCTATGGGCACAGGTTTATTAGAAACGTATCTGCTAAAGCTTTCTGACCCCTTCATAGCCGAGCTCCAGGCACGTCTTTTAAATGAACACTCACTTACGGTTTGATCCCAAAAATATGGGCATCCCCCTCGTTACTTCTTCAAATTAAGAGGGGAGGGGGTGCAAGTGACGTACACAATCTTCTCGCTTCCTCCTTCCTTCCTTGCTCAACCAATTAGCGATTATTTGACGCACAGGAGAAAACGTTGCGGCCGACGGGTTGTTAAGATTTGGGAGGACTCCCCGTATCCCCGTCTTTGAGCCTCTGCGAGCAACGGTGACCCAGAAACCCCTGCTCTGCGGAGCAACGCAGAGACATTTACGTGCATCTGCGCAGAAGCATAACCAGGCTTTACGCAGTTTGCGCTGCAGGAGTGGGAGAGTTTCCATGGTTACACGGATGCTTTTCTCCGTTGCTCTGAAATTTCAAGCACAAATTGGCATGTGGTGGCTCGTATATACTGTCAATGGTAGTGAAAGAAATGACCACGGATTGGTGGAACGTTAAGTGAAAGTCAATGGTCGTAGTGTTTTAGAAAAAAACTGTTAGAGGAGCGTTGTCTATCTTCTAATATTGCGAACATTAGACATATTGTTGAAACATGCCAAATGGCTCCTTAAGAAGAGGACAAACATTTCTGTTCAAATTGTAGGTTTATACAGCGATCGTGATCATACAGACTCTTCACGGAATGCAAAACTGGAAAGGTAGGCCTACATACATTTTCTGGCTCGCAAATCAGAATATGATCATCTGAATGCGCTTATCAGTGTTCGGAATATAGAACACCATTATGAAACTATGTGACTCACTTGTCTAGTTGTTCATATAATGTTTTTTTTTATATATGCTACTATTTATTGGAATGGAAGTGGCCTCCTCTAATAAGAGGAGAATCATTAATTTGTAGAGTGAAATTCCCTTTTAACTTATTGAAAATAACACAACTATTATTTAATTGTTGGAAATTACTATTAACTAAGTATGTAATTTGGTGAAGTGACTTTGGCAAAGACCGGGATGGCAGTTTAGCGAAGGAGCTCAAGCAACCGTGCACAATTTAATTAAAAACCCCTATATAGGCCTAACTTTTCAAACAGAACCTCGTGTGGATATGTCAAAACCTTCTGCAACCAAACTGGGAGATTTTTACTCGAGGACGCAAGACAAGTACTAAAACAGCTTCACCAACATTGACTGTCACAGAAGCTAACCACATGGCTAATTAGCCGAAGTTCTAAGCGAGCTGAAATCACTCCAAGCAGACTTCAGAACAAAGTTGGACCATATTGACCACGTCTGGTATGGCGAAGTCAATGACCTATCAGCCATAGGCAAGGGAATATTGTCAAATCGTATCGAAGAGGCTGAATTCTTCATTCACGATCCAGAAAACACGTGAAAAAACAGAAGCCGATCTAGACTTGGCCAACAAGCGAATTGCTTACCTTGAATCCAAAACAGACGACCTTGAGAACAGGGGCAGAAGAACGAACCTTAGGTTCTTTGGGATACGAGAGGGGGGCGAAGACCAACAAACACTCTTCGACTTATCAATGACACAATGGCTGGGGCTTAATCCTGATAGATCGTTCACCCTGGAGAGAGGTTCATTCTACCTAGGGTCGGGGAAGCCAAATTAAAACAAAGCGGTCCTCATTTGCTTTCTTAAGTTTCAGGAGAAGCTGTTTGTCTATCGTGAATCAAGGCGGCGAGACATCACACACGACGGGTCAAGTTATCATTCTCACAGGATCTCTTAGCAGAGACTGTTCAGGTCCGATGAGGGTTGAATGCGATTACGAAGTTATTTGTTGACATCAACGCCTTCTGTGGATTCCAACATAACCCCTGCAAGCTTAGAGTGCTACACAAAGGCAAGATCCATCTTTTCTCAACGACGCAGGAGCTGAAAAGCTTTATAAAGATATCCCAGAGTTAACACAGTTTCAATTGGTGTGTGGTCAGTGGATTCAAAATGATGCGCTGCTGAGCGTTGTTTATGCAGCCACAACAAACATGGGACTCCGTTGGGGGAAACAGCTGATCAGCCATAGGCAACAGCTAACCCTCAAGAAGCGCAGTAGAGGAGTCCTAATAATTCGAAGTAAGCTTTGTCGTTGTGTTAACTCTTGTGTTATGTTCACATTTTGGTCCATGGTACCGTTTGTGTCAGATTGACCCGGGGCATTATTGGGGGTTTAAAGCAATAGAGAAGTACAACATTACACTAAATCTCCTTAACATATATTGTCTTTATCTTAATTGTAAATAATATAGATACAATCTGTTATTATTTTTTGCCAATTCATGTCTGCTAGATCACATTTAACAGTGGAAGTGTTACTCGTTTTTTGTGAAAATCTACAATTTATACAAAAAATCCACTAAAGTTAAGACTTGGATGCGTAAATCATGCTTATGTAGGACACATTTACATAAAAACAGTGTATTCATTGATGGTTATTATTCTGAGCTGGTAGTCTCAATTGATTCCACCTTTATCTTATTATAATCAATGAAGCAACCGTAAAGCAAATAGCTACAGGTGATGGAAAAAGAAAATAGAAAGACGAGAAAAATGTAACTTGTTTTAGTTACTGGATATGAATACATCTCTGGAAAAATGATTTTCAAATGCCGGTTATTTACAATAAATAGAAACTGAAAACATGAACAAAATGTGTGAATAGGCATGTCTTTCTACACAACAAATGATGCATCGAATTTGATAGTGTATGCACTTCAGATGTACTTTTTTGTTGGCATTATATTCAAGTATGACTTCTGGCTTACAATGCTCCCAGCCACTGATCCTTCCATCCTTATGTAGAGTGTTCATAAGTACATTTTTGCTATTTTTGGGTATGTATAATACTTGTCAGTATCACAAAGTCAGTTATGAAATTGCCGTTTTTTCTACTTGTTCTAACCATTGTCAGCTTTCTTTTGTGAAGTCCCTGTCCCAGGCTGTACGATGTGAAAAAAACGTATTGCAGGTGATGTTGTGGCCACGGAGGCCCTCACCTCTCTTTCTCTCTATCTAAGTGAGTGAATGTGTTTGTGCTCTCTCTCTATTTCTGTGTGAGTGTGTTTGTGTGTGTATGAATGTGCGCTCGCTCTCTCTCTCTCTCTCTCTCTCTCTCTCTCTCTCTCTCTCTCTCTCTCTCTCTCTCTCTCGTGTGTGCTGATTGCAAATGTGCCTAAGAATGGAAGTCCACCTACATTTCAGTTCATGCACACACATGCACAAGTAAATATGATTTGAAAAAAAAAATTGTTCGCTTTTCATTGAAGTTTATTAATCAATTGCTAATCATTTATCCTCCAAATATACAAATTAACTTACTTAATTAATCATCATCATCATCATTCGTCCGCTTATCCGATCGGGTCGCGGAGGTAGTAGTTCCAGCAGAGAGCCCCATCCTTCCCTTTCCCGGGCCACATCCGCCAGCTCTGACTGGGGGATTCCAAGGCGCTCCCCGACCAGCATGGAGATATAATCCCTCCACCTGGTCCTTGGTCTGCCCCGTGGCCTCCGCCCAGCTGGACGTGCCTGGAACACCTCCCTAGGGAGGCGGCCAGGTGGCATCCTAACTAGATGCCCGAACCACCTCAACTGGCTCCTTTCTACGCAAAGAAGCAGCGGATCTACTCCGAGTCCCTCCCGGATGACTGAACTTCTCACCCTATCCCTAAGGGAGAAGCCAGCCACCCTCCGGAGGAAACTCATTTCGGCCGCTTGTATCCGTGATCTCGTTCTTTCGGTCATGACCCATCCTTCATGACCATAGGTGAGAGTAGGAACAAAGATAGACCGGAAGATTGAGAGCTTTGCCTTTTTGGCTCAACTCTCTCTTCGTTACAACGGTGCGATACAGCGACTGCAATACCGCTCCCGCTGCTCCGATTCTCCGGCCCAACTCACGTTCCATTTTCCCGTCACTCGAGAACAAAACCCCAAGATACTTAAACTCCTTCACTTGGGGTAAGGACTCATTCCCTACCTGGAGTAAACACTCCATCGGTTTCCTGCTGAGAACCATGGCCTCAGACTTGGAGGTGCTGATCTTCATCCCAGCCGCTTCACACTCGGCTGCAAACCGATCCAATGAGTGCTGAAGGTCGCAGGCTGATGGCGCCATCAGTACCACATCATCCGCAAAAAGCAGTGACGTGATCCCAAGCTCACCAAGCTGCAGCCCTCCTCCCCCGCGGCTGCGCCTTGAAATCCTGTCCATGAATGTCACAAACAGAATCGGTGACAAAGCGCAGCCCTGTAGGAGACCAACCCTCACCGGAAACGAGTTTGACTTACTGCCGAGAACCCGGACACAGCTTTCGCTTTGGGAGTACAGAGATTGGATGGCCCTAAGTAGTGACCCCCTCACCCCATACTCCCGCAGCACCTCCCACAATAGCTCCCTGGGGACCCGGTCATACGCCTTCTCCAAATCTACAAAACACATGTAGACCGGATAGTCATACTCCCAGGCCCCCTCCAGGATTCTTGAGAGAGTAAAAAGTTGGTCCGTTGTTCCACGCCCTGGTCGGAAACCGCATTGTTCCTCTTCAATCCGAGGTTCGACTATCGGCCGGACCCTCCTTTCCAACACCCTAGAGTAAACTTTCCCGGGGAGGCTGAGTAATGTGATGCCCCTATAATTGGCACACACTCTCCGGTCCCCCTTTTTGAAGAGGGGAACCACCACCCCGGTCTGCCTTAGGTGCTGTTCCTGACCTCCACGCAATGTTGATGAGACGTGTCATCCATGACAGTCCCTCAACACCCAGAGCCTTCAGCATTTCAGGGCGGATCTCATCAACCCCTGGGGCTTTGCCACTGTGGAGTTGTTTGACTACCTCAGTGACCTCCACCATGGAAATTGGCGTTGATCCCCCATCATCCTCTAGCTCCGCCTCAACCATAGAGGGGGGATTTGTCGGGTTTAGGAGTTCCTCAAAGTGCTCCTTCCACCGTCCCATCACCTGATCAGTTGAAGTCAACAGCGTCCCATCCTTGCTGTATACAGCTTGAATGCTTCCCTGCTTTCCCCTCCTGAGGTGCCGGATGGTTTTCCAGAACAACTTTGGTGCCAGCCTAAAGTCCTTCTCCATGGCTTCTCCTGAACTCCTCCCACACCCGCTGCTTCGCCTCTGTCCACCGCCGAGGCTGCAGTCCTCCGTGCCTGTCGATACCTTGCAACTGCTTCCGGAGTCCCCCGGGATAACATATCCTGGAAGGCTTCCTTCTTCAGTCGGACGACTCCCCTGACCCCTGGTGTCCACCAGGGTGTTCGGGGATTACCGCCCCTTGAGGCACCCAAGACCTTGAGACCACAACTCTCAGACGCGGCTTTAGCAATGGAGGCTTTGAACATTGCCCACTCTGGTTCTATGCCCCCAGCCCCCACAGGGATGCAAGAGAAGCTCCGCCGGAGGTGTGAGTTGAAGGCCTCCCGTACCGGGGCCTCCTTCCAGACGTTCCCAGTTCACCCGCACTACACGTTTGGGCTTACCAGGTCTGTCCAGAGGCTTCCCCGGCCACCTGACCCAACTCACCACCAGATGGTGATCAGTTGACAGCTCCAGCCCCTCTCTTTACCCGAGTGTCCAAAACATAGGGCCTCAGATCCGATGACACGATAACAAAATCTATCATTGACCTTCTGCCCAGGGTGCTCTGGTACCAAGTACACCTATGAGCATCCTTATGTTCGAACATGGTGTTCGTTATGGCCAGTCCATGACTAGCACAGAAGTCCAATAACAAGCCACCACTCGGGTTCAGATCCGGGCAGGCCTGTGCCTCCCAATCACGCCCCTCCAAGTGTCTCCATCATTGCCCACATGTGCGTTGAAGTCTCCCAGTAAGACTACGGAGTCCCCACCAGGAGCCCTATGCAGGACTCCATCCAGGGTCTCCAAGAAGGCCGAATACTCCACACTACTGTTTGGCGCATAGGCGCAGACAACAGTCAGAGTTTTCCCCCCTGCGACCCGCAGGCGTAGGGAGGCGACCCTCTCATCCACCGGGATAAACTCCGACATAGAGGCACTCAGCCGGGGACTTATAAGTATCCCCACTCCCGCCTTGCGCCTCGCACCTTGGGCCACTCCGGAGAAGAATAGAGTCCAACCCCTGTCCAGGATTGAGGTACCAGAGCCGAGGCTGTGCGTAGAGGTAAGCCCCACCAGATCCAACTGGTAGCGCTCCACCTCCCGCACAAGCTCCGGCTCTTTCCCTCCCAGAGAGGTGACGTTCCACGTCCCCAAAGCCAGCCTCTGCCACCCAGGTCTGGTCCGTCGAGACCCTCTACCTTCACTACCACCTTTCTGGCAGCGCACCCGACCCCATTGGTTCTTCCCGCAGGTGGTGAGCCCACGGGACGGAGAAGTTGAGACGGTGATGGTGTTTTCCACGTTGCTTCTTCGGCCTGTGCCCGGCCGGGCTCCGTGGCAAGCCCGGCCACCAGGCGCTCGCTGACGGGTCCTCCTCCTGGGCCTGGCACCAGGAGGGGACCCCGGGCCGGGTATCTACTCTTCTTCCTCGCTGGTCCATGAGGTGTATTTGGGACCATTCTTTGTCTGGCCCCTCGCCTGAGACCAAATTGCCATGGGAGACCCTACCAGGAACACAAGGTTCCAGGCAATACAGCCCTCAGGTTCACAGAGGCACACAAACCTCTCCACCACGTTAAGGTTATGGTCCCCAGGAGAGGTTTTTAATCACTACACTCCTTAAATAAAACATTGTAACCCCACACTTTGGGATGCTAATTAGAAGGGGTTCATGGTCTGAGCTCGAGATGATAGGACTATTACTCATGACATTCGTTTTATATATTTAAATACCTTAACAACCAAGCTAATATGACTGGATTTGGTCCTGCACTTCCTTTGTGCAGTGAAGCAAACATATCACTTTGCTTTCGCTTTCCTGCAAGTTTGTACTTCATGGCAGTCAAAAATGCAAATGAAATCTAGTCTTATCGTCTATAAGTTGCCAGTAGCTTGGTCAGTGACAAATAAGGGTTGGCAAGATGATCAATTCAAAAATACTTTTAAAACTTGTTTTGAAAGCATGCATCATGCTTGTTAAAATGTACATTTTGTATTTATGTTGGTTTTATGTATTCCGAAATTACGTTTACACAATTTCTTTCAAAAGGTAGTACTGATCGCGCCTAAAAAGTCAAGTGGTGTAACCACAAAAGAATAAGAAATATTAGATATTGTATTCACCTAGAGGAATCGTATGTGTTTAGGAATGTGTGCACACTTTGAAATTTGTCCAGTGAAGTCCCATTCTAGTCCAGAAAAGTGCCGGTCAGGGTCAATTTTCAAGCTGTGTGTGCTTGTAAATGTTTCCATTCCAAGTTTTTGATGATACAAGTTAAAAGGTTCTGGCTCAGAGGTTATGTAGCACTGACTTATAATACAGGTTGGGTGGGAAGTCAGGTGGATGAGGCCAGGTGAAGGCATGCAGCTCACCTCCATTCCTTCAGCCACCACCTGGTTGACCTGTCCCATAAAAGGCTTAAATTTCATATCTGACCAGAATGTCAGTCACAGCCGAAAGTGTTACGGCAGTCAGTATGGATGAATGTTAATCACAGGCGTTTCACTTCACTTCAGGTGAATTTTCAGTGTACTTTCATGACTGGGATATTAGTTGGCACTGATTCATCGTACTTTGCAACGGCTTCCTCTGATATCCAATAGTATTTGATAAGGGGGGGATTTTTCCGGAAGTTGTAAAGTTCCTCCACTCTTTGCAAGTAAGTGGCTGTGTTCAGAATAGCCTACTATGCATTCTTAACCTACTACATTTGACGAAAAAGTCGTAGGCAGTATGCCAACGGTACAAAGTAAGCTAAAATTGAGTATGGAAAAAGTTCCTGGATTACATATATTTGAAAAAGACTATGCTTCATGCCCCACAATGCAATGCACCTCTTTCCTTCTGGCTTTGACAGAATACAAAGTGGTGCCACATGTTCCAGTTGAGTATACAAAAAATTTAGGCAAATCTTTGAAAAAAGTAGTATACTAGATCTCATTGAGTATATGGTATAGTATTGAAGTATGTAGTTCCGAACATAGCCAGTGACTCTTTGGTCTGCTGTATCCGCAATACAGGTGGTGTGGATAAATCATCTATTTAAAAAATATATATAACACTGAACACTTGAAAATAGTTAAACATAGTAAGTTAGGTCATATTACACCTTCAATCAGCATCACAAACTACTGATATTTGACAAAATTGGCCACTAACAGAAAAGCTTGTAATATGAGTCACAAGTGGTGTAACCGGTTACACCATTTGACATTTCAATTTAAAATAATTTTCAATAATAATAATTCAATTTTAAAATAATTTGACAGGCATTATCATGGACACATATGCAAGCACAAGGTCTTGGTGTGTATATTTCAAATGTAATTTATAAAGTAAATACTCATTTTCATAATATTGATGTATGATCAATGTTTTCCTGGGGTCATACCATTTGACATGTAAACCTAAGCATACCTGACCAGGTCAAATGATCCATCTATTTATAATTTAAAGAGTTAGTTGCCTTAGCATGCAGCAGTTAGGGGCATTAGTGGTCCTTCCATACGATTATAATTTACTGTCACATGGTTTTCTTGCACTTGTAAGATTATGCCAAACTAGTTGATAGGGTGTTTTATTGAGAATTTCATCTTTTGACTCATCAAGTTTAATTATTCGGTTCAAAGTTTTTACGGTTTACACCACATAGACATTTTTGCAATCATACGCCAAATATTCTCTCAACATTGATTAAAACTAAAAATTGTACAGTAGGTTCTCAAAGAAAGAATGTATGCAAGTAATTTGTCCGTTCATTTTCAAATTTTAACCGTTTTAAATATGATAAAACTCTAAGGACACAAAATAATGAGCGTCACGTCATTGACCCAGCTGCTTTAATTCTCATATCCATGCATACTTGTAAGTGTTGAGGTTTCACCCTTTCTCCCCCACCCAATAGGAGATCGAGGATACATTGGATGGGCAGAGGATTCTGGAGAAGAAGGGCAGTGCAGTGGTGAGTCCCTTTAAAATATCCATGAAAGCATCCAAACTTATGTTAGGAAGGCCTATTAGTGTGACAGCTCTGCAACACTCCAAATTATTTCTGGGATTTCTGCTTGAGATTTTTCTTCATATTCTTTCTCAGGACTATCTGTTGTAAAAACGAAAAGGTTATTGAGTGAAATGACAGAGAATCCATCATATGGGAGAATTCCTATGGGAAAGCCCTAAGGCTGCCCTATTCTCTGAAAACGCAAATACCACATTGCCTTGAAGTCAAGGCGACATTTCACGTCTCTTGGCACTTTCATGTCCCGGTCCATATAACGAGCGTGCATGCGTCTCCTTTTCAGAAAGTTTACCAGCCATTCTTCAGGGCAGGAGTGGTAAGGAGTCTCCCACTTTACATTCAAAGAACCTGGTTATGTGTACATTACCTTACAGTTCTTTATCGTTCAATACTGTCAACTCAATGTGAGACATTTCTAATGACGCCCTTGGACAAGTGAGCATGTAACCCCAAGAATTACTGGCAAACCTTTCCCTTACTCAGTGTTGCTCACGTACCGCACCACTTGCACCAGTGAGGGTACCGTCATATCCAACATATAATACGCCATAAGTGTGTAAGGCATAGGCCAGCTAGCTGCTGCTCAGATTCCAGACTCAGAAATTCCTCTTGAGAAGGCCCAAATAGTAGTGATACCTTCGTGAGAATGCGGACAACCAATGGCGACTTGCGTCCCGTAGTGCTACACACCATAGTAATTGCCTGCACTAACCACTTAGACAGCCCCTTTTCAGATAGCACCTTTCCTTTAAAGGGTTGCGCGAAACAGACAAAAGAGCTTATCCACTACTCGGCAACCCTGCGTCCTGTTGACGTAATTGCCCGACACTGACACAGACACTCCAGTGTCTCGGGACATAACAGGAGGACCTCCACTGCATTGCTGGGATAGGCGATGCTCAAGACTTTAGGTCTTGAGCTAGGAGAACAGCGGTCTAGTATGGTGTATTGGCAATTTCTTAACACAAAGGACAACAATAGCCAAGAGGGTCTTCCGTTCAGTTTATTGCATCCACGAATGGGCAGCTGTAAAACAAAAAGTGTCTTCACACACCGGCAACCTCACATGCTTGTAGGTTGATTTCATACACCTCTTGAGCAACTAATTAACTTCTTCCTTATATGGTAACTATTGGTAACAACAAATGTATGACTTAGTCCTTTAAGTCCTAGCGTTGGTCAGTCACAGAAAACAACTGCATATAGATCCAAGGTTAGAGGTCAACCTACTCTTCCAGGAACCTATACATTCCTATTACACACAGAGAGAGACCCTCTTTGCCTTGTCACATAAAGTCACACAAAGTTACACACTGTCCATGAAGGAAGTAGCAGTTGAAGGGCATTTTTCCAATACACTTCCACCTTATGAGCATTTTTATGCTAATCTAAACAGAAAAATTCACTTCAAACATAATGAAATTATCAAGCTATCATGCATAACTTAGCATTGGACAGTATAGTGATTATAGAATTATCGTCCTATTTTTATTTTCACTATCGATCATGCTTTCACTCTGAAACACACGGTACACGATGTCATTATAGGCATTCAATATCATGTCCCTTGTATGGGGGAATCCAGGTATGGGCATCCTCCTACGCTAATTTTCATGTATTGCTGGACTTCTCCTCCCACTACTCTGCCTATCCACTTGTACATCAATGCTCTAACACAGGTTAAGGCACAAGTACAGAAACAGAGTAGAATTCCAAACATGATTAACAGTGGAAGTAAGACTTGCACTAAATGCTGCACCCCAGGGCCCCAGTTTACTGCTTAACCAGGCATTGCATTAAAGCTCAATCCTGCAGAGTCTGAAGGCCCAAAAGCGTCTCGTATCTTCTCCAATGCTGTTATGACACTGGTGATGTTATCAGAGTTGTCAGGAATCATTGTTATGCACGCTTCCCCGGTGAAATTCAATGTTTCACAAAGTTCCTGTCCTCGCCATCAGATAGTCCAAAGCAATCTCATGTTTTAACAGGGTGAGCCGATGGGACTTGTCGTTGTCTGAAAGTAATCTAAAACCCTTTATGGTTTCATTAGCAAAACCAGACATGGTATATGTTAGTCGGCGTCGAAACCCCAAGGTTTCCACGATGTGTCTCTAAACAGACTCCTTTTATCCCTAATAGGTGCGGAATTTTGTGATGGGGAAAGTCACTTTCTTCTTGGTTTTTGTCCATAGTATACAATACTAGTACCACGGTAAGACTGAAAATGAGCAATAAACATTTCATGCCTCGCATTCCACATCGGAGTCGTCTGAAGGGATGCCATGGTTGTGGTTTCTCCATTGCCTTTCCTACGCTTGTGAGCACTCCTAAGCCTCAGGTTCTCTCTTGCTGTGCCACATAGGTGCGACGAAGGTCACTATAAGAACACAACCCCACCCTTTCGTGGACTTTTCCGTTCAGACAAGGTTCTGATGTGCAATTGGTGTGGTATCGTTGAGTGGATCCGTAATCTTCTTGCAGTGGCTGGCATGAATCCAGGTCGCTCTTTCCGCAGTCTTTACAGCTGAAGACGTCGTCAGTAGCACCTGGAACGGTCCCCGCCACCTAGGCGTTCTCCACCCTTGTCTCCGGAAGTCCTTCACCATGATCCAAGCTCCAAGCTATGTAGTTTCCCCTTGATCTCCTGTGGCAGTGCGTCCTTCACCTGCCTGTGGATGTAAAAAAGCACAGCGGTGAGTGTAGTACAATAACGCAACATTTCATCCTCACATAACTCCGTGCTTGGCAGCTGTCTTTGCCGGGGCCCTATCCCTATCAGTTGTCCTCCGAACAGAATTTCAATAGGGCTAAGCCCATTTTTACTTCTAATCCTTGCTCTCATCTGCATTAACACCAGGGGAGGGCCTTTATCCAGCTAAGACCTGTTTCGCTGCAACATTTCGACAATTTGTTCTTTATTATACCGTTTTCCCTTTCCACTGCACCCCCACTTGCTGGGTGGTAGGCACAGTGAGTCCTCATGTCAATACCGAAATACTCACCTACCTACTCACCTAAGTGCCATAGTGCGGCACTTACAAAATGTGGCCCATCTGCTTTGGAAATAGGGAAAGCTTCTACCCACTTTAAAAACATGTCCACAATCACCAAACAGTATTTTGTGCCTTCACTCAATGTTAGTTCATCTGTAAATGATCAAATGGCTCGTCGGGTGCTGGATGCGCACTCAACGGCATCTGTTGACCCCTTCCAACATTGTGTTTAGAACAAACAAGACATTTATTTCCCAAATATTTTTGGAAGTAATTTGAAAATCCTTTAGTGAACCAGTATCTATTTACTTCAGCCACCATCGACTCCTTTGACACATGGTCCCAACCATGTGACAACTTAGCATTAAAAGAAAATAGATATTTTGGCAAACATGGTTTGTCTTTAGGACCAAACCATACACCATCTTTGAAGTAAGCTTGTGCTTTCTTCCAGAGTGCTATTTCCTCAGGTCCGGCCCTGCTTTGTAGTTCCTGTAAATCTGCATCCGGTGTCTCTACCTGTTGGACACTGGGGAACTGTAAAGTAGTCATGTTACTTGTGTCAATCAGGGAAGCTGCAGCCAATTGCGGTATTATTAGCTCCTGTTTAGCTTCCCTCTTTGCTGCTGCATCTGCCTTGGCGTTTCCCTGTGAAACAAGATCTTTGTTATTAGTATAAGCACTGCACTTGCATACAGCTTCCAGAAACTCTGCCACAAGTTCATTATGTGCTATGGGTTTTCCTGTGGAAGTAAGAAACTGCCTGTGTTTCCATATTCCTGCAAAATCATGCACAACTCCAAAAGCATAACGACTATCGGTAAACATGTTAACAACACTGCCTTTACCATATTTGCATGCTTCTATTAAGGCTTTAAGTTCTGCTGCTTGTGCAGAATAATTAGCATTGAGTGATTAAGCTATTTCAGCCTCATGTTGAGTGACCACCGCGAACCCAGCCTGTATTTTACCTGTAGCTGGATCACGTGAGACTGACCTATCAACAAAAAGTTCTAGCTCAGCATTTTGCCATGATGTAGATTGCAGGTCTGGCCTGGGAGAGCAGACCTCCGTTATAACAGCAACACAATCATGTGGCTCACCGTCGATAGGTGTCGGGATTAATGTAGCTGAATTTAGAACTGTGCACCTTTTCACTGTGATATTTGGCATATCCAACAAGGTGGTATGGTATCTTAACCATCGTGGTGCTGACAAGTGAGCAGTTTTCTGCTCCAATAAAGTAAAAGACACAGCATGTGGTACCAACAACGTCAAGTCCTGATAGCCCACTAAATTCTGTGATGCTAGTACTGCCTTTTCAGCCGCAGCTACCGCCCTGAAGCATTTTGGTAACCCAGCCGCTACTGGGTCTAGCTTAGATGAAAAATAAGCCACTGGTCTTTGTTTCCTTCCGTGTTCTTGTAGTAGAACAGATGTCATATGTCCGTCTTTATCGTCTACAGTCTGTGTAAACGGTCTGTTCATGTCAGGTAATCCTAAAGTAGGTGTAGACTGTAGGGCAGTCTCTAAGTCAACAAAAGCCTTTTCAGCTTGGTTAGTCCAAGTCACCTTTTGATATGCAGTCGGTCCTTGGCCATGTACAATTTCAGACAATGGTGCTTCAAGTTCAGCATAGTTTATTATCCATTGCCTGCAGTATGACGTCATACCTAGAAAAGACATGAATGGTTTCTTCGTCAAAGGTTTAGGGATATTTATAATAGCAGATATCCTCTTTGGGGAGAGGGATTTGCCCTCAGCTGTGATCACATGCCCTAAAAAGGTCACCTGTGGTTGCACCTAATGCAGTTTACTAAGACCATTAGCTGCTAAATGTTGCAACAGTGCTAAGGTATCTTCCTCGCACGACTCCTTTGTCTCAGAAGCGACCAGTAGATCATCGACATACTGAATAAGAGCGCCCCCTGCTGGAAGAATTAAACTTTCCAGATTTTCCTTTAGAGCCACGTTATAAATAGCCGGACTTTCACAATAACCTATTACTAAACGACTCCAACAGTAAGTTTTACCCTGAGAGGAAAAACCAAACCAGTACTGGGAATCTTCATGTACGGGTATTGAAAAGAAAGCATTAGATAAATCGATTACGCTGAACCATTTACTTTTAGCTGGTATTTGAGATAATATAGTATGAGGATTTGGAATGTTAGGTGCACGCGCATGGAACGCAGGATTTACTGCCTGCAAGTCTTGCACAAAACGCAACTCCTCTGGTTGGCCAGCATCTCAAATCTTTTTATCCAGATAAATTGGCCTCCGGACGGGCGATGTCTCACATTTCACAATAATTCCTGCTTTCAACAATGAATTCAAGACTGGCGTAATGCCTTTAATGGCTTCAGGTTTAAGAGGGTGTTGTTCATGGCACGGGCGAAATGAAGATTTTGGCGTAATCTCCACGGGTGCTACCCCTTTTATTAATCCGATGTCATATTTACTTTGGGCCCACAATTTACGAGGTAACTGTGCAAGTTCAGGGGAATCTGGGTTTAGACATGTCTGTACAAGATTATATTTAGGTCGAGGTGTCAGCTTTTCTGACATTAATTGTACTCCTCTACGTGCATGCAAAGAATTTTGACAGTGCTGTTTATGGGAATTTAACCCAAAATGATAGTGTAGGCCTGAGGTTTCACTCTCCTGCCACCGGTGGTCCTTCTCACACAAACTGACCCACGAACCCAGATCCTTCCAGCTTTTACGTGGAGCTTTGGCTAAAGAAATGTGTGGGAATGAATCATGCACCTGGAAAATTTGTTTTCTGGCATGCGGATTCCTATAGCACACGTCATACTTCCTAAACAGCCAATCAGTTTCCAGTCTGTCAGTCTCTTGTCCTACTTTAAACCATTGATTATCATAATCCATACATTTTTCATCCGATCCTGCTTTAATATGAGTGTAATGAGGTTTCATTCATGAAATCAATGTTCTGTTGTGGCATGCATGCGTGTGCCTGTTGCAGCAGGAATCTATTTATAGTCCCTGGTCCTGTATCTGTAAGTTGCCATTCGTAACCATACAGCAGCTCTGAAACATCATATTTCATCATTTGTGGAATTTCTGTTCCCTTCCTAACAATTTCTATGACTACTTCACTTGCCGCCAAGGACACGGCCAAAATACACATCAAGTCTCTTCCATCAGATTAACCGGGCAACAACTAGACAATACGAATAAATGCTTAAAACTTTGTATCTCGTCATCTTCCACCGTGTACTTTTTTTTGGCAATATCGCCACGGTTTTGGTTTATGGTTTTAATAAATCTGCCACTCAATTTAGGTTTTGCATTGAAGTCATTACTTCTTATCACAGATTCTGTAGCTCCCGAATTGACCAAAAATACTATTGTCTGTCCTGAAATTTGTAGTGTCATTGTGGGCATGACCTTATAGGCCTCATGCGACAACATGGTGAAATGTGATGGTATTATCTCTGAATTTTGTTGGTTTTCTAAGTGTTGTATTACATTTGTAAAAACCTGTAACTGCTGTTCAGGTGTGTGTTCAGATCTATTATTAGGTGTCTGAGTTGTGTGGGTGCTCTCATATGGCTTAGCAGCTGTACGATGACACCCACTCTCCCTCAGCTCCACCACCAGTCAATCCCCACCTGTATTGCGATTCAGTCTCTGGGCCTTAGGGCATTCTTTCACCACATATAAAACAAGCGTCCGCATCAAAACGCAAAACTGCATCTGCCTCGTCCTCTTCCTTGTCCATGGTATGGCTCCTCTAATGCTTGCAGTTGTGCCAACTGGAGTCTGGCCACAATTTCTTCCTATTTATCTCACTTTTGTCTTATTTTTCTCTGCCATAAGTTTCTCAGTATGGATGGCATGACTCAACAGCTTGCACTCTCTCTATGCCCCAACCCACACAGTGTTTCATCACATAGTCCTGAATCTCTGGCCTCAGACCTTGAATGAACCTATCCTTGAGATCTGCCTCCTAGGGACTCATGGGTATGTTTCCCTCCCCCCTCCTCCCCCATCTCCTTGTGGCCTTGTTAGCCCACTATGGGTATCATGTATCAATGTCAGTCGAGCCAAGTAATCCGAGATAGTCTCTTCCGCATGCGGAAATCTTTCTTAAGTCCATTCGCCGCACAAAGCGTCTGGTTATTCTTCCACACAGATCCACCACTTTAATCTCTGTAATGGCTCTGTGGCCCCTAGTTATACACCCAATCGTGATCTGGGAAATGTCCTTGCACTTGACTCCATTTCATACCCATCTGCAGGCCAAGGAGAGGTTTCTGTTCATATGTGGTTGGTAAAAACTGATGTTTCGGCACACCAAGTTGATCGACATATTCCTCTCCCCCAACCTCCTCGACCTTGGAAAGACTGTGCCACCTAGTCTGAACACATGCTGACTTCCCCCAGCCCCATCAGCCATCTCTACCATAGGGAGTTGGTATCTGTCAGGCGACAAGGCAGGTGTCTGGGGGGAATTGTGACTTGGAGGAGTACAGGAATCTAGGGTAGGAGCAGGTAACTGTTAGTGGTGTTAAATGTGCAATTAATTTATCTATATTACGTATTCTCTGTTGCATCTGCTTCCATGCCCCATCCAGCGCATCTCTTGCTTCTGCATACGGCGGTGGTGAGGTTGGTGCTGGTGCTATTTCTGGAGTGGACAGCCCTGGAGCTGGAGACAGAGGCGGTGAGGATGCCGTGGCAGATTCCTGGGGTCTCTTTGGTGGAGCCGAGTTCAGAGCAGGGTCACCTAAATACTTAAAACACTGAGGAGATGTATTATTTACAGATGTTTTTCTCTATCCCTGCTTGTGTGCGTCTGTCCCTAATACTTGCCTCAGCCAGCCAACAATCATACGCATTCCAATTAGCTTTAAAGGGTATATTTTTTGCTTTCTTTTTCCCTTTCAATCCATGCATTCATTTCTGACTGGCTTCCTAATTTTCTTCTAATTTACTTTTTTTAACTTTTCTAAGTGTCTCAAGCTAAAACTACCCCCAGAAGGGAAACCACACTCACTCACCCATTCATCCATCTGGTTACAGCATAAATTACCTTAATGAGATATCATATATCGTATATTAGGTGCTCCTAATTCTTCTGGATCTGGGTTTTGTTCAGTATTAGCACCCTTTGTTTACTATGTTTGGCCCCCATATCGACTTTCTAGCGGTCTAACTGCCCTAGTACTCGGAAGCTAGCGGAAACCTGTCCTAGTGATCTTATCACGTAGCGGTCCAGCCCTAGCAAATTTGCCTAGGGTGACCTGGCCTAGTGAACCCGTCGGTTCAAATTGTCGTTTTTTTATTATTATTCTCCCGGTCTTTTCCTAACGTTTATTTTAACCTTAAGAATCACGTAAAATTGTATTCCCCCGGTCTTTCCATGAAGCTTATTTTGACTATAAGAATCACGGAGAATTGAATTCCCCCCGGTCTTTTCCCAAAGCTTATTTAGACCTTAAGGATCACGTAGAATTTTAGGGCCTTTCTTAAATGTACATATCTTCCTTCCCTTTGATTATTATTATTATTATTTTTTATTCTTACCCGGAAGACACCTCTGGTAACGATGACCATGGGTCAACCTCGTCCTCAGGCCTCTGGAGCCCACGTCTCGGAATCCTGTGTTTGTAGGTGAGGTATCAGGGCAGTATACGCTTTCCTTCAGCACTGAGTCTGCTGTCGACTCACGTCAATCCTACTTCTGACACCAGATTGTATTGGCAATTTCTTAGTACAAAGGACTACAAAAGCCAAGAGGGTCTTCCATTCAGTTTATTGCATCCGCGGATGGGCAGCTGTGAAACAAAAATGTCTTCACACACCGGCAACCTCACATGCTTATAGGTTGCCTTTTATACATGCCTTATGTACCAAATTAACTTCCTCCTTATATGGTAACTATTGGTAACAACAAATGTATGACTTTGTCCCTTCAGTCCTAGCATCGGTCAGACGCGGAAAACAACTGAATATAGATCCAAGGTTAGAGGTCAACCGACTCTTCCGGGAACCTATGTGTTCCTATTACACACAGAGAGGCCCTCTTTGCCTTGTCACAAAGTCACACAAAGTTACATACTGTCCATGAAGGAAGTAGCAGCTGAAGTGCATTTTTCCAATACATTGACAAAGCTTTTTTGCTAATAGTCTCCATCTAACACTATACCCAAGTCCCAGAATGGGGTAATAGATTTAAATATAGGACAAAGACTGCCTATACCTTTCCAAAAAATTCGCTAAATATCAACCATTTTCACGTTAAATCCTATATGATACGCTGAAATAGCCGCCAGATGGACCTTTATTGTGGAAGACGCTTTTTTGTTCCAAAAGATTCTGCATAGAATTTCATAACACACAGGATATGGTGTTATAATACCCATTATGCCTTAATTGCATTTTGCAATTTTCCTTACTCTATTCCTGAAGGCTTGGTAAAATCACACTCAGCAGGAAAGCTTACCTTTATACCTTAGCCCTGAGATGAAATAACTTTTGATTTCTTTATTTTGACATGATGTTCTATACTTTTGCGCCCATATTGGATCCTTTCTTTTTAGCCACAGCCACTGGCTACTTCTTTCTGCTATATCCGATACAGCTTTTATAGTTTGGCGCAATTCTTTGCCGCAGATCCCAATTTCCTTAAGTAGTTTGGTTGTTGATATTGCCACAAATCCACGGCATCCGACTTCCACAGAGCACACCTTTGTTCTCCAGCTTTGCTATTGTGCCTTGGCTGCTAGTTTGCTATAGCGGAGTTTTTTTCTTTCGTAAGCCTTGTCTATCGCTTCTTCCCACGGGACGGTTAGCTCTACAAAGTACACAGTTTTCTGTGTGTTGGACCAAAGTGGTAGGTCCGGTCTTAAGTTGGTTGTTGCCATCTCTGATGGGACTCTTAATTGTTGGCCGAAATCTGCTAACATTTTCCAATCACAGGCTTTCTTTAGCTGCCCTGAGCTTTGCATTGGGCAAAATTACCTCCTTCCGTGCACTCCCTCCTTAACAAAGCGGATGTGATGTGCGTCGCCCTCTGCTCCACTGGCAAAGGCGTTAACTATTGACCGCTTATGCACTATTGCTGCCACCAAGCACTTTAGTACCTGATTGTGGCGCCAGGTATATCTTCCTTGAGTAAAGCTGGTCTTGCACCCAAACATTGTGTCTGAGATAAGCTGTCCCCCGACAGAGGGGGCATGTTGGGTCCTCACCTACCCATTGGCTGAGATGTTTAGGTGTTGGTAGTGTAGGTTACTCTAACAATAAAGCTCTTGTAGATTCCATTCCCCACAATTCCTTCCAGGTAATTTTTCTCTGCTCTACACTTTCCCAATATATCCATTGCCATTTATTAGTTTGTGAGGCCGTTTTGGCGCTCCTTACTGCTTCCTCCTGCTTACGTATCTACTCCATCACTAATTTGCTATGTGTCCTTTCTAATTTAGATTTGGTGCACTTAAATTCCTCTAAGTCCAGTAAGTGGTTGCTCCAGATCATCTTTCCCGTAGAGAGCCAGGCCACTAAGAAATTGATGCACCCCTGAGCATTTTCTAGCATAAAAGAATTTCATGCACTGTCAATGGCCACGTGAGCCAGGGTAGGAGTCCAAACTGTAAGCACCATAGCTTTAGCTATTCTGGTAACCCTAAATTCTCAATACTCTTTAGGCATCTGTTCAATCCGGCCTTAATTCCTCAACTTGGAGTCTGTAAGGGTAGCCTTATACCATCTACCAAGACATTTAACAGGCTTTTTGATCATTGTAGGAATTGGATCATCTTCTATGAAGAATATTTAGTTGCACAATAGTCCCTTGACAACTGATATGCTTGGTTTTATTTTCATTCTTGCGCTTTTAAGGTTATCATTTAGCTTACTTAACGTATTTTAGTACAAGGAGCAGTTGTTGTCAATATTGTCATATTGTCCATAAATGCTCGAATAAGAGGATGGCGTAACCCTGACCTTAACTTTGGCACGCCAAAAACCCACTTGGATGCTCGGATGAATACTTCCATGGCCATAGTTACCAAGGGTAAGATTGTACATCCAGCCATGATGCCAATCTCCAGAACCTGCCACTCCGTGGTAAACTTTGGTATATTAAAACACATTTGAATGTCCTGAAAGTATGCCTTAACCAGGTGTAAAATTGCAATTGGTACCTTTAAAATCTCAAATGCGGTTAATAATAGCCTACTGCAGCACCGACCCATATGCGTTTGCCAAATCCTAAAATATGACACGAAGGTCTTTTATTTTCCTCACTTTTTGCCACTTGAATTTGGCGTCAAATCATTCAAGTGTGCCCCAGACCTCCGGAGAAGCCAGGGGTGCCTGCTTTCTGTATTGCGGTATTGGTCAGTCGCTGCGCCACTACTCAAAAAGATATTTTCCCCTCAACATTATAGCAAGCAAATTGGTCAGAACTCGCTAATGTCACTAGGATCTTTCTCTTTGGGAATAAGCACTCCACTGTCGTCGATCATGGAATTATTTGTTTTTCCCCACTCTACCTTCAGTAGTTTCCAAAGGAAACATATGTTATCAGGTGCATTATTATACAGTTTGTAAGGTACTCCATTAGGTCCTGGTGCCGATGCTGCTCGGCTGCATCGGCCCATGCATGTTCTCCATGGCGTCCATTCACTCCGCTGGTTCCTCAATTGGTGGGATGTCCATCGGAATTGAGAATGGCTTGTGCATTCAAGTGTTTGTCAAGTTCCTGTTTTGTTGGTTTAAGTGTTCAAGGACAAGGACTCAAAGGGATTTTTGTAAAATTGATTATTTGCTTGTTCTTTCATCTTTTGGTTCCTGCATAGGTTCTCGCCTCTCCTAAATGTTGACAGCCAATTCTTTAAACTGTCCTGTAAATCACTAATGCCTGCCTTTTCTACTTCCATCGCATTTTTCCATAGCTTTTTAATAGCCTTCTTTTACTAGCTTGTCTATCTCTTGCTGTTGTCTTAATTTTTTGTTTGTTTTGTTCCATCTGGGTTTTTTGAAGTTTCTCCAAAAGTCCAAATCTCTCCTTTCCATGGTCGTATATGACATCCCCTATTTTCTCTAACTTCCTTTGGACTGTGCCTCTGAGCTGTTCTAGTGTCTTTTTTAGATATATGTTAATGGAGTCCCAAAACTTATTTTCAGTGGCTGATTGCCACTTTAAGCTTTTAGCCATTGATCTCCTCCTTGGATATTTTTGTTGGCTGATTCGGCTCTACCACCTGATTCCCTCGTCTTGCAGTACTTGCCTGCTCAGTGCTGGAGTCGTTGATGTCCTGCACAGTTTGGTTTGTGTCCAGCCACCAGTTTCAATCTTACGTGGAATTTTAAAAAGTACAGGTCAATGTGATGCCCCTGCCTCTCCCTACTTAAGTGGGAACAGAATTATATTTATTGGTCGAGCAGGCCAACTAGATGTTCAGTTGGTAGTGGTGTAAATTAAGAGACAGTCTGACCATCTGGGTGGGCTGCTCGGCCAGTATCTGTCTAATTACCTCGAGAACGGCATTGTTTACAAACTAAACATTCCTGTGAAAAAAAGTGAAACTTTTCGTTTACTCCGGTGTAGGGCTTGCTGATTTTACAATAAAATCGGTTAATTCAAATTTTGAGTTTGCATGATTTGTAAAAAGTCTAAATCGACCAAATCGCGATTTCTATTAGCTGCGCGGCTCCATTGATCTTGTGATTGATCTACTTCTATGAACGCCAACGGAATTCATTGCTTTAGTAAAGAGAATACTCGTCTTCTGCGAGGGGAGTAGGCCTACTGTGTAACAAATAAGCAACATTTTTGTGATCGGTGTTGCTGTACTTTTGGCGCCGCACGCCAAACGCAGAAGTGTATCAGACTATACCCTGCGCCCTCTCCAATTTACAAGCTAGGTCTAGCTAGTGGTCTCATTTATTATCGCACCACGTAGGCTGCACAAAGTGAAACATATGTTAGTTCTGTTTGGTTTCAAATTAGGCATACAACTATCGCTGCACGAGCGATTGAAAGCGGGGAGGGAGGGTTGCGTAACAACAGTTAAAGGAATAGTTCTTTTTTATATAGTTTCGTGAAAATGTTCCAACTTGTTCAGATAGTTACATCCATTGTATTTTCAACGTTTTTGAGTAATTACGTTTTCCTATTTAGCAGCAATTTTGAATAGAAATATCTGATTGATATCTTAGCAGGGGTTAGTTTCAATACAATGCAATGCAATGTATGCCTAGACATAACACAATCTTATTTTTCATTTCATTTATAAAGAAAATACTTATTTAAAACACTTCTTGGTATTTTTTAAGTTTGTTTACAGAATAAACAAGAAAAATCGAGATTGAAATCGAAATCGTCCACAACTTAGAAAAATTCGTGATTTATTTTTTAGGCCAAATCGCCCAGCCCTACTCCGGTGGTTTACATATGTCTTAGTGCTACAGCTAGCTAGGCGAAATCACAACAAATACTCCAACTCCAACTATCTTGCGATGTCTCATGTGCAATTTTTTTAAAAGACTAATGCTTTCAGTGGAATAGGGAGACTCAATTAGATTGTCATATACATTGTATCTTGCTCTCTATAAGTCGACCAAGGACAGCGCACCGAGTTTTCTCTTAGCTGCAAGGACGTGGGTAATTTTAACAGTCCAATGACGGCAAATCGGACTTGATGGTTCACAAGATGAGGATTTATCCTTTCGAAACATACATTACATGTGGTAATTTCAGTTGCTTTTAATAAGGAAAATCATTAAATCATTAAAAAACATAGTGTTCGAAGTAAGAGAGCTTCGTGCCGTGCCGGTGTGCGCTAACTGGCAGTGGCGCCCGGAGAAAGCTTTCTTTAGGGTGGCCTAATTGGGCCAGTAATAATCTTAGGGTGGCACACCAAACATTGTTCAAGTTTTTGCTCTTGATATGCAACTGTTTCTGTTTTTTACCAGCAGAATAATGAACAACCGGTATGCCTTAAAACCTCCAATTGATAGTTTCGCAAGTATAGAAATGTAGCCTATATTTACAGAATCTTAAGTTTAAAAAGGTGGGAAACGCATGGGACGTGAAGTGGCCTTTGGGGTGGCCGGTACATTTTGTTGGGTGGCATGTGCCACCCCAGGCCACCCCTTGGGGGTGCCACTGCTAACTGGAGGTTAAGAAGATGAAAAATAACTCCTTTTAACCACAATTACTAACGCAGTACGGACCCCTTAAAGTCCCAAAAGGTGATATTTTTTCTGATACAGATATTTTCAATGATCCTGTGCGCACAAGATAATTTACTATAAAGAATATGCGTCTCACGACTTCAGATGCACACAGCCAGCAGCAGTATTAAGCATTGCTAATGTGCTTCTACAACTGCATAACATGTCTTTCATGAATTTATGTATTTCAGTTTCATGCATTATCACCGGCTAGATAATAACTTTTGCACACAATATAAATAATTATTGCGCACAAGATTTAAAAAAAATCTCCTTTTGGGACTTTTGGAGGTGCACCAAAAAGGGTTCGACCAAATGATGTGCTGATGTGACCAACTGAGAAAGTTGGTCGCACCAGTGCTACCCATGGAAAAGTAAAGGCCAGTTCAGACCAAAGATTCCGCGACGAGACTGGTTGCAACTTGCCATGGAGTCCCGTACGTCTGATCGTAAACACTCTAAAACTGGGCCGTTCACACCAAAGCAACGCGCTCACACACCGATGACCGTTTGCTTAATGACGCACTGTCATACTGCACTACTTCTGCTTTGATACATTGTATTACTTGGGTTAGCAGGATTTCTGTTCTTGTTTACCTGGCAAGAAAAAAATAAAGAAATGGATGACAGCCATTGACGGGGTGCCTTAGCTAATTTATGTAAGGAGTTGGAAGATGACTCTTTCAAATTTCGCTCACCTATTCTCAGAGTAATATAGCGTCTACAAATACGCGCTTTAGACGTGAATCTGGCCCCAAATACGTCACTACGTTCTAAAACTGCCCTTTGCAATTTACCGAAGTGAAGTTGGTTTCACGTCGGATATTCAACATATTCGGACACCCAGTCTGGCCGACCCTTTCCCGTTTTGTGCACGAATTTAGAGACACAATGCACGGTCTTGACCGAGTTGGATATTCAAGCCAGATATTCAGACACAACTATCGCATCGTCTTATTTCCCCAAGTCTTCCGGCCGCTTGGTTAGAGGACCGTCAGCAAACCTACAGGATCCCCAAATTAGTTTTAATTTCAATAGCTCATAGACAAATGGAGCTATGAACTTCATACCACTTATAGATAGTTATATTACATAAAGAATATATACATATTCATCTCCTTTTATCTTATATGCATTGCCCATATTCCTCTCCTCTTATTTTATACGAATATTTAAAAGTTTTGAAATTCAGTAGCTTTTTGGTCGCATGACTTATATACCACAAACTACTTTCATGGTGTCCACTGACCATGCACACATGTTGCACAGCCTTTGCTTTGTCCATATTCATATCCTATTCTTTTAAATGAACATTTCAATGTTTTGAATTTCAATAGCTTTTTGGTCAAGTGACTTACACACCTCAAACTACTTTCATAGTGTCCACTGACCATGCACACATGTTGCACAGTCTTTGCTTTGTCCATATTCCTCTCCTTTAATTATACACCACAAAGCTATTGAATTTCAGATCGAAATTAAAATGAAAGGAGAGGAATATGAACAAATCAAAAGCTGTGCATGGTCAGTGGATAATATAAAAGTAGTTTGAAAAGTGTAAGTCATGTGACCCAAAAGCTATTGAAATTCAAAACATTTTTAATATTCGTATAAAATTAAAGGAGATGAATAAGGACAAAGCTAAGGCTGTGCAGCACGTGTGCGTGGTCAGTGGACACTATGAAAGTAGTTTGAGGTGCGTACTAAGACTAAGACAAGACATATACATAAGAAATCTTGCAAATAATAATATAAAATAATGATTATAAATGGTTCAAATGTGACCAAAAAGCTATTGAATTTAAAAACTTTAAAATGTTAATAAAAAAAATAGGGGATTAATATTAACAAAGCAAAGGCTGTGCAACATGTGTGCATGGTCAGTGGAAACTATGAAGGTAGTTTGAGGTGGACAAGTCATATGAGCAAAAAGCTATTGAATTTTAAAACTTATAAATATTCATATAAATTGAAAAGAGATAAATGTGGACCAGGCAAAGGCTGTGCACCCTGTGTTGTTTGTTCATGAACGATCTAAAACTGGTTTGAAGTTTCTAGGTACTTTTGTCTATTGACATTTAAAGAATTAGTAATCTGTAGTCTGCTGACGGTCCCTAACAATTTGCATTGACTAAGCAGGAGGTTGTGAAGCCGTTGTATCGTAGATCTAAGCCCAGGGTTTTGTTAGGGTAGAGTTGGCGAAATTGGGTTTCAGAGTCGGGGAAATTGAATATCCAACCGGAATATCCAATGTGAAAACAACTTCCACACGGTTTGCAATTTGACACGTTAAAGCCAGACCAAAGATTTGCGACAAGATGAAACGGTATTAGAACATTGCGGTGAAATGTTGCAGTGGTGTTAACTGGTTAGTCGCAAAGCGGCTAATGCCGTTGCTTGGAGTCTCAAAGGATCTAACTTGTCAAATCGGAAAGGGCAGTTTTAGAACGTAATGACGTATATGGAGCCAGATTTACGTCAAAAGAGCGTATTTGGAGCCATCTTCCAACTCCTTAGCGAAAGCAACCCGTCTCTGCCGCTACAGTAGCCAAAGAGGGCGCCAGATCCTCGGTTTCCTAGCTTGCTTTCTTTACCGCTATTAGTATCACTGCAAACACTGCCAAAAAGTCACTGTCACCCATTTCTTAATTTTTTTCTTACCTGGTAAACAAGAACAGAAATCCAGCTAACCCAAGTTTCACAATTTATCAAAGCAGAAGTAGTGCGGTATGACAGTGCGTCGTTATGGAAACGGTCATCTGTGTCGGAGCGCGTTGCTTTGGTGTGAACGGCCCAGTTTTAGAACGTTTACGATCAGACGTTCGGGACTCCGCTGCAAGTTGCAACCAGTCTCATCGCAAATCTTTGGTCTGAACTGGCCTTTAGGTCCTTTGAGACTCCACGCAACGGCAGCAGCCGCTCTGCGACTAACCATTTCACACCGCTGCGACTTTTGTCTGCAACGTTCTAAAACCGTTTCGTCTAGTCGCGAATCTTTGGTGTGAACTGGCCTTTATTCTGGAGCCCTGTGTCACTTCTCACTTGATTGTCAGGCTGCTGCTGCGATGGGGAAAAAATACCAGTTAAAATATTAGTGTTTACCAATCATTAAAGGTGTGCAGGGGCATGACCAAAACCTACCAAAGGCCCTTGAAAGAACAAGACTCAGCTCAAGTGAACAATGTTGGGCACGTTTTTACATACTAATGACTTAAAGTGTGACACCTTTTTTTTTTTACATTTTTACAAAGTGGGACACCGTTTTTACATACCAATGACACTCAGATGTGAACCATGCCTCGCACAAAAGAGCTCTCAGAAGACCTACGATTAAGAATTGTTGACTTGCATAAAGCTGGAAAGGGTTACAAAAGTATCTCTAAAAGCCTTGATGTCCATCAGTCCACGGTAAGACAAATTGTCTATAAATGGAGAAAGTTCAGCACTGTTGCTGCTCTCCCTAGGAGTGGCCGTCCTGTAAAGATGACTGCAAGAGCACAGCGTACAATGCTCAATGAGGTGAAGAAGAATCCTAGAGTGTCAGCTAAAGACTTAAAGAAATCTCTGGCACATGCTAACATCTCTGTTGACGAATCTACGATACATAAAACACTAAACAAGAATGGAGTTCATGGGAGGACACCACGGAGGAAGCCACTGCTGTCCACAAAAAACATTGCTGCACGTTTGAAGTTTGCAAAAGAGCACCTGGATGTTCCACGGCAAAATATTCTGTGGACAGATGAAACCAAAGTTGAGTTGTTTGGAAGGAACACACAACACTGTGTGTGGAGAAAAAAAGGAACAGCACACTAACATCAAAACCTCATCCCAACTGTGATGTATGGTGGAGGGGGCATCATGGTTTGGGGCTGCTTTGCTGCCTCAGGGCCTGGACAGATGGCTATCATCGACGGAAACATGAATTCCCAAGTTTATCAAGACATTTTGCAGGAGAGCTTAAGGCCATCTGTCCACCAATTGAGGCTCAACATAAGATGGGTGATGCAACAGGACAACGACCCAAAGCACAGAAGTAAATCAAAAACAGAATGGCTTCAACAGAAGAAAATACGCCTTCTGGAGTGGTCCAGTCAGAGTCCTGACCTCAACCCGATTGAGATACTGTGGCATGACTTCAAGAGAGCGATTCACACCAGACATCCCAAGAATATTGCTGAACTGAAACAGTTTTGTAAAGAGGAATGGTCCAAAATTCCTCCTGACCGGTCTGATATGCAACTATAGGAAACGTTTGGTTGAGGTTATTGCTGCCAAAGGAGGGTCAACCAGTTATTAAATCCAAGGGTTCACATACCCTGCACTGTGAATGCTTACATGGTGTGTTCAATAAAAAAATGAAAACATATAATTGTTTGTGTGGTATTAGTTTAAGCAGAGTGTCTATTGTTGTGACTTAGATGAAGATCAGAACACATTTTATGACCAATTCATGCAGAAATCCAGGTAATTCCAAAGGGTTCACATACTTTTTCCTGCAACTGTACGTGAAGCAGGCGTTGGTAATGAAATTATTGGGTCTCAGCCTTTTACAACAATGCACTTAAAAAAAGAATAACCTATGTATTACAAATATGTTAAAAGAATCAAGTGCAACACTATAATAAAGATGTAATATGACAGAAAATATAGAATAAGATATAAAATATTACATAATACTGAGGTAGGCAGGTGTAATGAAATAATGTATAAACTGGGTGTAAACAGATTGTGCAGTAATATATATATATATATATAATATATATATATATATAGATATACATATACAACTTTATACTTTATTTAGTTGGTCCAGTTGACACACAGAGAGTTGGTAATAATTAGTAAAGTGACAAGAGTTCAACAGTCCTATGGCCTGTGAGATGAAGCTAAATATATATGGAAAACCTGTCACATTGGAGACGGAGTGCCAGCCACTGGTTACCATCCAAAACAAGCCCATCCATACAACTCTGGCTCGCTTGCAGCAAATTATGTTTAGGTTACAAAAGTTCAACCTGGGGCTGACCTAAAAATAAAAGGGAAACACCTTTACCTGGCTAACACTCTCTCGAGCTCCACAGAAGGATACCGTCCATCACCACACCAAAGACGATGAGTTAGAGGTAAAGACTGTTACATTGATCTCTCAACAATGTATAGAAGAGCTGCGCTGTCACACAGCAGCAGACCACACACTTAAGGCCCTATGCAGTGTAATACAGAAAATATGGCCTAGCCGTACATGCAGCACACCTGATGAGGTAATTAACTCTGTATCAATGACAACATTGTCATAAAATCCACAAGTGCAGTTGTTCCCAACTCAAGCTGCTGCACATAGGCCACCCTGGAGCAGAGGCCACCAAGCGGAGAGCATGCAACTGTCTTCTGGCCATCCATTGGAGAAGACATTAAAGACACAGTCCAGTCATGCAGTACATGCAACAGCCAGAAACCACACCAACAAAGGGAGCCCCTGAAGCTCCATCTGATTCCTGATTTTCCTTGGTCCATAGTTGCCGTGGACATCTTGGAGTGGAACAGCTGTCATTACATTGTACTGGCCGACTCATACTTCGGGTGGATTGAACTGGACCAACTAAATAATCTGATCTCGCAGAATGCAATTCAAAACTACAGAGATATCTTTCATTTCATGGCATTCCTCAAACACTGTACTATGACAATGACACTCAGTTTATAAGTCAGCTGTTTAGTGACTTGGCCAAACAATGGGACTTCACGCACATCTCAAGCAGCCTTTAGTATCCACAGTGTAATGGCCTTAGCGAAAGAGCCTACACAAGTGAAAATGGAAGAAACTGAATAGTATTCAATAATTTGGATAAAAATGTAGGTACAACCAAAAGAATCTTTGGTGGCTTTCAGCCAGGCTACTACTAGTAGTACTAGTTTAGTTAACATTACGTGACAAGGAAGACAGTGAAGACAGTTGTTAACTTAAAGTTCTACATGGTTTGATCACTCTTCTTTTTACTTTCCACTGCCACCGTGCTTGTAACTGTCCGGGTTAACAGGAGGCGGGAACAATTTTCCAAAGCCGATTGCTAGGCGGTGCAATTACTCACTGACGAGTGCAAGCACTCACTGAGTCAATATGCGCGGGAGATAGGATTTAAACCTTTCCCCCCAACAACTTACCAACTGCCCTTCGACAGGAGTACATGGTGTGCCACATGACTTCACTCAAGTATCTCCCACGTTAAAAGAAACAGTCAAAAGTTGTAGTTAAAGGGGACCTATTATGCTTTTCCGTATTTTCTGACATAATCATAAGGTTACAATGTCACTGAGTGCTGCCCCTGGTGCTGCTTCCAAGTTGGCCAATCAGAAGAAAGTGGATTATTAGGGAGGAGGTATTAAAGACTTGTTTCAGACAAGGAGACAATGATGTGCTACATAAATGGCCAGATAAATAAGGATTTTTTTTAACTGTGAATCAGGAAAAGCTACTCTAGTGGGGTCCAAGAATAAAACCAAAAGAGGTGAAAATTAGCAATTGATGCTTGTATTTCTATTAAACATGGAACTAGTGTTTGTTTTGGTGGGCACTCAAGTAAGATATATAGTCAGTACGTTTTTCTTTAACAATCATGTAGACATTTGATATGGCCGAGCCAGCTTTATTTCCTGCCAAGGTATACAGGGCCCAGGACCGAACCCAGGATTTTTCAAATATAGAGGTCAAAACTAGTGCATTTTAAGATATTGGGAGAGCAAAAATTCTATAACAATACATTTGAAACCATATCAGTAGGCATTAGAATAAATTAGTGGTAATGCATCAGGTTAAATGTTGGAATCAATTATTCATACTACAATTTGGCTAAAACGATATAAGAACGATGTAAGATCTCAAAATGAATGCTGGAAATGCTCAAACGGAAATGTGATCTCATCCACAGAACACTCCAACACTTCTGCCCGCGCAAGACACACAAAAGCTTCGGGAACTTTTGGATTAGAAAATGAATAATTAGGCCTATGTCTGGAAAATAATCTTGCGTTACGAGGTCTAGTTTTATCGAGTAGAAGCTCAAAGTCGTACGCTTCTTCTGCTGGAATAGGCCCCTCTGACTGTCCCTCAGATATCGTACTGGCCCTTTACACTTGCCTTACATTGTGTTCTAAGTGTCCATTTGGTGTACTTTATGTCCAATTGGTCTAAATTGTGTACAATTGAAGTACAAAGCCTCAAATGTTTTATTTTTTTGCATCAATAGTGCTCTCGAACAGATGCTTAATATTTCTTAATAGGTGGCTGGTCTCTAGCACAATGCCATTTTTGGGGCAATTTTTATGACAATTTGTGTATGTGTGCCCGTGTTTGTGTACCTAGCTGAAAGATTTAAAAAGACAGCTACTTGTGGAGAGGAAAAGAGCAGACAAACTACAGGAGCGACTCCAGGAAATACTGACCAACACAAAGACCAGGACAGGTAAGTGCCGGCAAACCAATTTAGTTTACATGACTGACACTTAGGCAAGAAGCACCATTCTCCTTTCTTTAATTCACGCTTTAAATACACCATACAAAGTTTAGGTTGCCTTTTTTTCACCCCACTCAATGATTGAACAATGTTTGTTGCACTGTATACGGCGCTTTGGTGGAGTTCATTTAAAATGCCGCTTTTATACACGTTAAAAACCTGTCCAAAACTCTGTTATTTACGGCGTTGTCCAGTAGGGTAATGAGCCATTGTTTTACATAGCCAGTAAGGAGGGTTTGAGTTACGTGAGAGCCAGTGGGAGCTAAGCTCCCATGAGGAGGGGTCTGAGTTCCCATGAAAGCAGTAAATTCATAAATCTGTGGGGGTCACTAATACATTACCACCAACCATTGTTTTAATCACAAATAATACCGTTTTTTATCAGGTAATCAGTATTATTTATGTGAACAATGAAAGGAAACATTTTCCAAATAACTACACACTATATTCTGTCGAGAATTAATGTAGTCTATGGTTGCCCTTCACCACCAAGTGACAATGGTATGCAGAGGTGGTGCGCAATCTAACTCTGTGTTGACAGCATTTTAGTTTTTGCATCAATAGTGTTTTTTGTTGGTCTGAATTGCTTAAGTCATTCAAAAGTAATACCTACTTTCACGATATATTAGTGTTGATATGCATACAGCGCTTGCTAATTCATAGTTAGCATCCAAAGAGCGTAGGTTTTGTTATTACTTGAAAAAAGCCTTAACTTTAAGCAGTTTATTTAAAATACATACGTTTTTATTTATATCAAACGATTGATGATCTGGTTAAAAACATATTCTTAAACCACTGACAATTAATCTTTCCATATGTCACGTTATAAGTCATTTTGTCACCTGTAAAACTCACCCAGCGCGGAGGTCGAGAGCGGACTTAGTTAGAATATCTCTTATTTGGCAAAACGGGACCTTGAAAAAACGGGTGCGCACCTAGTGTTTAAGCAAAAATGCAGGGCACTTCCCATAACATTTAAAAATCAACTTGGGTTCATTTTGCAGACAACCCTCTCGGGACCTGACACTGAGCGCGGCGCCGATCGGTCATAACATGTGTTTTAAATACTTAAATTGTGTTGCTACTACCCTAAATTAACGCCTTCGCATAAGAGCTTTTAACTGGACCTAGAAGGAGGTCTCATTGAGCTCTGATCCAAAAATTTAAAAAATCCATAGCTGGACTGAAGAGATATTCCCCCTCAAATCATGTGCCCTTGATGCTGTGTTTTGAATACTTGAATTGCCTTGCTACTACCCTAAATTACATCCGTTGCATGAGAGCTTTTAACTGGACCTAGAAGAAGGTCTCATTGAGTTCTGATCCAAAATTCAAAGAAATCGACTGCTGGACTGAAGAGATATTCCCCCCCAAATCATGTGATGCTCTTGATGCTGTGTTTTAAATACTTCAATTGCATTGATACTACCCTAAATTACATCCGTCGCATGAGAGCTTTTAACTGGACCTAGAAGGAGGTCTCATTGACCTGTGATCCAAAAATGTAAGAATCTCTCTTTTTCTGGCCAAAACGGGACCTGAAAACTGGTGCGCACCTATTGTTTAGGCAAAAATGCAGAGCACTTCCAATATTAATTAACGATCAATCTTGGGTTTGTTTTGAAGACAACCTCTCTCGGGAACTGATACTGATGGCGCCGATCGGTCATAAATAACTTAGTTAACATGTTTTTCAAATACTTTAATTGTGTTGCTACTACCCGAAATAACATCCGTCACATAAAAGCTTTAAACTGGACTTAGAAGGAGGTCTCATTGAGCTGTGATCAAATTAAGAAAGAAATCCATGGCTGGACTTTAGAGATACGCCCCCTCAAATCATGTAATGCCCTTGATGCTGTGTTTTAAATACTTCAATTGCGTTGTTACTACCCTAAATTACATCCATCGCATGAGAGCTTTAAACTGAACCTAGAAAGAGATCTCATTGACCTGTGATCCAAACATTTAAGAACTTGATAGCTGGACTTTTGGAGATACCCCCACTCATGTGAGGCATGCTCCTTATAGCCCACTTCATTGTCGCTGAACTGCATTAGAGCTATGTCCACTGTGTGATTAATTAGATTTGGCTCGTGACGGGAAAACAATGCAATCCATTTTGGTTAGCATTTATGTTTTCATTGGCTTCTAGACTGTTGCATGTCTGGGAAGATAACGTGATTATTTCAGTAGAATTTGAAATGAGGCTTCTGTAGGCTACCTGTATCATAGGCTACTAACCTAGATCTTTTGAAACATGATATATGCCTGCACCTTTAGAAACATAGTAGCCTAGCCTGCATGAATACACTTTTTATCAACGTTACAGTAAGGGGCTTACCTCTACGCACAGCCTCGGCTCTGGTACCTCAATCCTGGACAGGGGTTGGACTCTATTCTTCTCCGGAGTGGCCCAAGGTGCGAGGCGCAAGGCGGGAGTGGGGATACTTATAAGTCCCCGGCTGAGTGCCTCTATGTCGGAGTTTTTCCCGGTGGATGAGAGGGTCGCCTCCCTACGCCTGCGGGTCGCAGGGGGGAAAACTCTGACTGTTGTCTGCGCCTATGCGCCAAACAGTAGTGTGGAGTATTCGGCCTTCTTGGAGACCCTGGATGGAGTCCTGCATAGGGCTCCTGGTGGGGACTCCGTAGTCTTACTGGGAGACTTCAACGCACATGTGGGCAATGATGGAGACACTTGGAGGGGCGTGATTGGGAGGCACGGCCGCCCGGATCCGAACCCGAGTGGTGGCTTGTTATTGGACTTCTGTGCTAGTCATGGACTGGCCATAACGAACACCATGTTCGAACGTAAGGAAGCTCATAAGTGTACTTGGTACCAGAGCACCCTGGGCAGAAGGTCAATGATAGATTTTGTTATCGTGTCATCGGATCTGAGGCCCTATGTTTTGGACACTCGGGTAAAGAGAGGGGCGGAGCTGTCAACTAATCACCATCTGGTGGTGAGTTGGGTCAGGTGACCGGGGAAGCCTCTGGACAGACCTGGTAAGCCCAAACGTGTAGTGCGGGTGAACTGGGAACGTCTGGAGGAGGCCCCGGTACGGGAGGCCTTCAACTCACACCTCCGGTGGAGCTTCTCTTGCATCCCTGTGGGGGCTGGGGGCATAGAACCAGAGTGGGCAATGTTCAAAGCCTCCATTGCTAAAGCCGCGTCTGAGAGTTGTGGTCTCAAGGTCTTGGGTGCCTCAAGGGGCGGTAATCCCCGAACACCCTGGTGGACACCAGGGGTCAGGGGAGCCATCCGACTGAAGAAGGAAGCCTTTCCTGGATATGTTATCCCGGGGGCTTCCGGAAGCAGTTGCAAGGTATCGACAGGCACGGAGGACTGCAGCCTCGGCGGTGGCAGAGGCGAAGCAGTGGGTGTGGGAGGAGTTCGGAGAAGCCATGGAGAAGGACTTTAGGCTGGCACCAAAGTTGTTCTGGAAAACCATCCGGCACCTCAGGAGGGGAAAGCAGGGAAGCATTCAAGCTGTATACAGCAAGGATGGGACGCTGCTGACTTCAACTGATCAGGTGATGGGACGGTGGAAGGAGCACTTTGAGGAACTCCTAAACCCGACAAATCCCCCCTCTATGGTTGAGGCGGAGCTAGAGGATGTGGGGGATCAACGCCAATTTCCCTGGTGGAGGTCACTGAGGTAGTCAAACAACTCCACAGTGGCAAAGCCCCAGGGGTTGATGAGATCCGCCCTGAAATGCTGAAGGCTCTGGGTGTTGAGGGACTGTCATGGATGACACGTCTCATCAACATTGCGTGGAGGTCAGGAACAGCACCTAAGGAGTGGCAGACCGGGGTGGTGGTTCCCCTCTTCAAAAAGGGGGACCGGAGAGTGTGTGCCAATTATAGGGGCATCACATTACTCAGCCTCCCCGGGAAAGTTTACTCTAGGGTGTTGGAAAGGAGGGTCCGGACGATAGTCGAACCTCGGATTGAAGAGGAACAATGCGGTTTCCGACCAGGGCGTGGAACAACGGACCAACTTTTTACTCTCGCAAGGATCCTGGAGGGGGCCTGGGAGTATGACTATCCGGTCTACATGTGTTTTGTAGATTTGGAGAAGGCGTATGACCGGGTCCCCAGGGAGCTATTGTGGGAGGTGCTGCGGGAGTATGGGGTGAGGAGGTCACTACTTAGGGCCATCCAATCTCTGTACTCCCAAAGCGAAAGCTGTGTCCGGGTTCTCGGCAGTAAGTCAAACTCGTTTCCAGTGAGGGTTGGTCTCCTACAGGGCTGCGCTTTGTCACCGATTCTGTTTGTGACATTCATGGACAGGATTTCAAGGCGCAGCCGCGGGGGAGGAGGGCTGCAGCTTGGTGAGCTTGGGATCACGTCACTGCTTTTTGCGGATTATGTGGTACTGATGGCGCCATCGGCCTGCGACCTTCAGCACTCATTGGATCGGATCCAATCAACACTTAGGCTAGTGTTTACGAATCATCTTGCCATTGTATAATATAAAAAGATATAGGCTATATTCATTTCTTTACTGTGGCATTATTTTAGACACCGATATGTTACGAATGCTATTACGAGCAGACTTTGGTCCCGCGGGACTGCGTCCTAAAAGAGCTAAGCTGTTTGACACGTTAGCGGTTTTCAGACACCATATGACTTTAAGTCACCAAATTTGGCACATACAGTGCATCCGGAAAGTATTCATACCCCTTCACTTTTTCCACATTTTATTATGTCACAGCCTAATTCCAAAATGGATATAAAAAAAAAGGGTAAAATCTCACATTCTACACACAATACCCGCATAATGACAAAGTGAAAAAAAGTTTAGTGTAATAAAAATTTTGCAAATGTATTAAAAATTAAAAACTAAAATATCACATTGTACTTAAGTATTCACACCCTTTACTCAATACTTTGTTGAAGCACCTTTGGCAGCAATTACAGCCTCAAGTCTTCTTGAGTATGATGCTACAAGCTTGGCACACCTATTTTGGGGCAGTTTCTCCCATTCTTCTTTGCAGATCGTCTCAAGCTCCATCAGGTTGGATGGGGAGCGTCGGTGCACAGCCATGTTCAGATCTCTCCAAAGATGTTCAATCGGGTTCAAGTCTGGGCTCTGGCTGGGCCACTCAAGGACATTCACAGACTTGTCCCGAAGCCACTCCTTTGTTATCTTGGCTGTGTGCTTAGGGTCGTTGTCCTGTTGGAAGGTGAACCTTCGCCCCAGTCTGAGGTCCAGAGCGCTCTGGAGCAGGTTTTCATCAAGGATCTCTCTGTACATTGCTGCATTCATCTTTCCCTTGATCCTGACTAGTCTTCCAGTTCCTGCCGCTGAAAAACACCACCACAGCATGATGCTGCCACCACCATGCTTCACTGTAGGGATGGTATTGGCCAGGTGATGAGCGGTGCCTGGTTTACTCCAGACATGACGCTTGGCATTCAGGCCAAAGAGTTCAATCTTGGTTTCATCAGACCAGAGAATTTTTTTTCTCATGGTCTGAGAGTCCTTTAGGTGCCTTTTGGCAAACTCCATGCGGGCTGTCATGTGCCTTTTACTGAGGAGTGGCTTCCGTCTGGCCACTCTACCATAAAGGCCTGATTGGTGGAGTGCTGCAGAGATGGTTGTCCTTCTGGAAGGTTCTCCCATCTCCACAGAGGAACACTGGAGCTCTGTCAGAGTGACCATCGGTTCTTGGTCACCTCCCTGACCAAGGCCCTTCTCCCCCGATTGCTCAGTTTGGCCGGGCGGCCAGCTCTAGGAAGAGTCCTGGTGGTTCCAAACTTCTTCCATTTGCGAATGATGGAGACCACTGTACTCGTTGGGACCTTCAATGCTGCAGACATTTTTTTGTACCCTTCCCCAGATCTGTGCCTCGATACAATCCTGTCTCTGAGGTCTACAGACAAGTCCTTTGACTTCATGACTTGGTTTGTGCTCTGACATGCACTGTCAACTGTGGGACCTTATATAAACAGGTGTGAGCCTTTCCAAATCATGTCCCAATCAATTGAATTTACCACAGGTGGACTCCAATCAAGTTGTAGAAACCATCTCAAGGATGATCAGTGGAAACGGGATGCCCCATGAGCTCAATTTGTTTGTGTCACAGCAAAGGGTGTGAATACTAGTAATGTATTCAAAATAAAATATCACATTGCAAAAAAATTCTAAATAACTTTTTTTCACTTGTCATTATCGGTATTGTGTGTAGAATTGCTGAGAACATTTTTGTTTTTTATCCATTTTGGATTAGGCTGTAACATAATAAAATGTGGAAAAAGTGAAGGGTATGAATACTTTCCGGGATGCACTGTAGGTCCATTTCTACGTGATGAACAAAAAAGCAAGGTCTTCCTGGGTTTTTAGGTCCACCATTTTTAATTTTGTGAAAAATCTTTAAACTTATAGAACTTTTGATCCGTTTCACCAATCTGTACCAAACTTGGTTTGTAGCATCAATGGACCATCATATGTAAACGTTGTATAAACCAGACCTACAGTCCAAAACACGTGACTTCTATAAGCCAATGAAATTTGCATGGATGGGCGTGGATAATCACAAAATGTTGTTAAACTCAGTCAAACTGGGTCCAATCCTCCTGAAACTTTGGTAGATGCCTCTAGAGGCTTTATGGATCAGCAAAGCCATTTTGCCATTTACCATTAGGGAGTGCTATAATGGGCACACATTGATATGTGTTTCGGAAAATACTAAATTCAGCGATTGGCATTGATAACAACATGCAACTTTGCAAGCTAGTGGGTAGCAAAGCCCGCTCCTCCAAAACCCAATATGACCCCAATTGACCTCATGGTGACCTATTATTAAGGGTCATAGCACGAAGGGCTAAACTGTATAGTTATTGTACCGCTTTATTCTTCCCTACTATTATTGTTATTATTATTATTGTTCGTTATTATTTTGCATGCTGGTCCGTACCGGTAACTGCTACTCCCACATTGACCTGATTGTTGGGCTTGTGGGCGTGGCTTATCACATATATGCTCATAACTCAGTCAAACACAATCCAACCCTCATGAAACCTTATACACATCCTCTAGAGGCGTAATTGATCAAATCTGCATAGCCATGTTCACATCTGCCTTTGGGGGGTGCTTTAACAGCCACATAGTGATCTATGGTTATGTGAAAATGCCAAGAAGTCAGCAAGTGTCGGAGGTAGAGACTTGCAACTTTGCATGCTGGTAGGTACTCATAACTTCTACTACGGAACCAAAGATGATCGACATTGCCCTCATGGTGACGATATAATGAGTGATTTCCATTTCAATCTTTGATAGGCCATTTATCATACACTGTATGACCTAGAGCCAAGAAATGTTGTCCCTAAGTCCATCTCCCCATGATGAATAAAAAGCCTCTTGTACCCAAAAGCCCTCCTTGATGGATTTTCCACTGCTTGGAATTTTGAGAAAAACCCTTACACCATAAACATTTCATCTGTTTAACCAATCCAAACTTGGCATATATCATGAAAAGACAATGATAAGTAAATGTTGTAAAAACCAGACCTACTGGTCACAACATATGGCGGCAATGAACCAATGAAATGACACAAATTCTTGCCATATGGCTATGACCCTTCAAAATGCTGCCTTTAGCTTTAATTAAGGGTCATAGCCCAAAGGGCTATGCCCTTATAGTTATTGAACTGCTTTATTCTTCCCTATTATTATTATTAAGGGGTTATAGCCCTTTAATGTATGCATTAAAGACTACCCCTCTTTCACTTTTTTTTTTTATTGTTAACAGGTTTGCCGCTCAGAGCAGGTGTGGTGCTAAAGTACACATAGCACGGTAAAAGTTTAACGAGAGGTGAACCGTTAGCCGAATGATCACGCTGCTTGACGCTCAAAGCAAACACTGTCTAATTTTGGCTATGTCATTGCGCTGCCTGTCTATTAGAGGTTGCTAGTTCCCGCAGTCTTGCCTCTATGACTCTTGTAACAATGCCAGCAATTTCGGCCTAACACCGTGCATTGCCATTTCATCCAACTAAGTCATCGATCCTCTAATTATTTTTCTATTAATATTTTTAATTGTATATTTGGCCCATAGAAATGAATGGTGGTTAATAAACAACTAGCACTTCTGTTGATAAATGTGATTTAGCATGGGTAAATAAGAAATATAAGCTGATATTGCTCTCAATGCGGGAGTGTTCAACCGTGGGTTAAGTTAAGGGTAACGCATAGGCAGACCACTGTCTCCTACCAGACGGGAGACCCTGGTTTGTATCCCAGCCAAGGCTTTTATAAATTTGAATTTCTTTAGTGCAGTTATTGAGGGATAGAAATTGAGTGGGATAGATTAAAAAAAGTCAGTGAACAACGAGCAAGAATGTCCGGCGGAGAGAGGCCTAACGTTGTTAACGGGGAAAAAAAAAATATATATATATATATATGAAACGACTTTACTATTTGTTTGCACTTACATTAATTAATGGGGACATGTAATGACTAAAGATTTTTGTTTTCATTGAAAATGTACCATTTGTAATGTAAAATGTTTTATTGTTCTAAAACAATAGTCTGAGGGTATAAACGTAAAAAGTGAACCCGACCCCTCTATCTACCAATGTTGACGTTTGCAGGTTAATGTTTTAAATCCTCAGTGTGCGATCCTTGGATTTTGTTCGATGTTGTGAGAACATCACTCCACACACTGTATGCATTAATGAGTACTCCTGTTTCGCAGGTGATTATTGACACCGGGTCTACCAGCAATTTTGTTGAAGATCTAAATTTAGATAACATTGCTCAGTATAGCAAAAGAATAGCCCATTGTTTGCTGCTTAAAGCAGTTAAATTACAGTTCTGTATACGTCAGTGCCTGCAATTATATATTGAAATGGCAAGGAAAAATGATTCTTTTAATTAGACTAATTATCAGACTTCTCTCAATCTCTCACTTCTAGTCGTCACTCATAACCCCTCGACCATTACCATGTTTTCACAATCTCAAGACCTTCAGGCAGCTAGGAACCGTCAAAGGCTGCCCGGCAGCTTTAATGAAGGTTCCTAGCCCGAAGGGCATAGAAGCTTGTTTTTTTGTGCTCCTTTATTCTTCCCTTTTATTATTTTTGTTTTCCTCCCCTCCTTTAATTTCCCGTAAGCTTCTTTATGTCAGAGACTACAAACTTTGCAGGCTTGTTGGTACCGTTAACCGCTACTCCCAAACAGAAGATGACCCACATTGACGTCAAGTGATCACATTTTAAAGACTATGGATCATATCAGCGAAGCCATTTTTACTTCTTCTTACCATGATATCCAAATGTTGTATAAACCAGACATTTCGGCCAAAGCGTGTGAGGGCTATGAGCCAATGGAATTTAAAGAGGGCGTGGCCTCCCACAAAAAGGGTTCTAACCCAGTGAAACTTAGTCCAAACTGCATGAAACTTGGTCCACTGTCTTTAGAAGCCATTTAAATATTTGCCTTTGGGGGACGCTATAAATGCCACATTTTCACATCCCTTGATGTGACTGTCCAAATAGCATGGCATTTTAGATATATGCTTTAGAGGAGAGTATGTGAACAAGTAAAAGAGGATTTTGATTGGACCAATGGTTGGACTTGTTATGCTAATAACTTAGTCAATCTTAGTCCAATCCTCATGAAATTCGGTAGACATCCTCTATAGGTTTAATTAATCATATCCGCAGAGACATTTTCACATCTGCCTTTAGGAGGCGCTTTAACAGCCACATTTTGTTTTGTGCTTATTGTAAAAATGCCAAATAATCATCAATTGGCATAGGTAGAGACTTGAAACTTTGCATGCTGGTAGGTACCAGTACCCACTACTCCCAAACCAAACATTAACTCCATTGACCTCATGGTGGCGCTATAATAAATGATCAAATTTGAGAACTTTGAAGGGTCATATCTCATACACCATATGACCTGGATTCAAGAAATGATGGCCCTACGTCAAGCTCCCCATGATGAACAAAAAATCTATTTAAACCCTGAGGCCTTCCTTGTTGGATTTTCCATCATTATTAATTTTGTGAAAAACCCTTAAACATATAGAACATTTCATCTGTAGGGACATTCATTGGGGGGCTTTAAACTAAAAACATAAAATAAAACGTTATTGCTGTTGCCGATCATCCTATGCTAATACATACCATTATCGCTATTGCAGGTTTTGTACATTATGCAACAGCAATACCGTTTTATACAATTCCATGTTTCATTTTGTAGTCATAATCATTGGGCATGTTTTACAACAAGTTCACCACAATAAAATAGTCTGATACGTTTGAGAAGCTACACACATCACAAAACTGGCTCGTGGCACTGCAAGCTTGTTTGCTTTTCATATTTTCCAAAGTAGCGGTATTTTTAGCTGAATTGCCTACTCTTACTGCGTAGTGCTATGTGAGCGACGTGATTTAATGCTAGAAGCTTTTCAAAAACAGCACTGATTTTAAAATCTGTTTTGTGCACTTGGTGCAGCAACCCACTTGCCTGATTTAAATTTGCACGAACGCTTTCACTTATTTTGGGACTGTTCACAATCTAGAAATGCAGAGAGAATCTATGTGTGCCTCAAATGTCTCAAAGAAGGAATAGAAGCCATTGGATTTAACACTATTCCAGTAGTGGGGAAAGCATACGATGAGGCTAGCTTTATGATGATGATTCACAAACGGACTCCAGAAGCTAATTTGGAAAGACTAGCCTACCGTACAGCTTTTTTAGCCTACTATTGGAACAGTGCTGGAGCAAAAGTCAATGCCTTCTATGCTAAATAAGAGAAAGAGCTCTTGAATATTCAAATCCATCGGGATAGAAATCAGGATTTATTTTTGCTTCTTTGATGTGCAGAAAGCCACAGCGCCGTGGGGGGAAACAAAGCACTCGCCACAAAGCAAAAGAGTTACCGTGTGGCTATCTGCATGACAAACAAGCAAAAGTAAATCCTGATTTCATTCTCTAGCTATTGCCAATTGATTGATTTGAATATTCAAGAGCTATTGACATTTTAAAGTTCTATCTGACTAATTCCCCAAAGGTTGTTAAATCACATTTCTATAAAATGTATCTTCTCTCAATCTCTCACTTCTAGTCGTCACTCACAACCCCTCGACCAATACTATGTTTTCACAATCTCAAGACCTTCAGACAGCTGGGAAGCGTCAAAGGCTGCCCGGCAGTTTTAATTATTATTGTTTTCCTGCCGTCGCTCAATTTCCCGTGAGCTGCTTTATGCTAGAAACCTGAAACTTTGCATGCGGGTCCGTACCGGTAACCGCTACTCCCAAACCACAGATGACCCAGATTGACCTCATGGTGGCGCAATAAAAAGTGCTCCAAATTTTACGAATTTGAAAGGCTTTATCTCCTACACCATATGACATAGAATTATAAAACTTGGTGCATAGGTCCATCTCCCCATGACAATCAAAAAAGCCTCCAGGACCCCCAAGGTCTGTCATAAAAATTGTAAAAAATTATGAATAGAACTTTTGATCTGTTTGACCTATCTGCACCAAACTTGGTATGTAACATCAATCGACCATGATATGCAAATTTTGTATACACCAGACATTTCGGCCAAAGAGTGTGAGGGCTATGAGCCAATGCAATTTGAAGAGGGTGTGGCCTCCCACAAAACTCAGTGAAACTTAGTCCAAATTGCATGAAACTTGGTCAGCAACTTAGAAGCAATTTAAACAGTTGCCTTTGGGGGGTGCTCTAAATGCCACATTTGTATATCTCTTGACCTGAAAGTCCAAATATCATGAAACTTCACATTTATGCTTTAAGGGAGAGTCTACAAGGAGATTGTGATTGGACCAATGGTAGGCCTTGTGGGCGTGGCTAATCACAAATATGTTAATAACTTTCAATCTTAGCCTAATCTTCATAAAACTTGGTAGACATCCTCTAAAGGAGTAATTGGTCACATAAGCAAAGCCATTTTAACATCTGCCCTAAGGGGGCGCTTTAACTGCAAAGCATTGAAATGTCGTTACACTAATCACCAACTGGTCGAAGCGCTTGATCGCTATCAGCCAATGAAATCTGCAGTGTGAGTTGCTTCTCAAAAAAATTGTTATAACTCAGTCCTATTCGTTCCAATCCTCATGAAACTCGGTCACTCACTGTAGGGACATCTTGGATAATACCTGCAAAGACACATTCACATATGTCTTGAATTATTATTATTTTTGGTCAGCCATCGCTCAATTTCTCGTAAGCTGCTTTATGCCGGAGACTTGAAACTTTGCATGCGGCTCCGTACGAGTAACCACTACCTCCAAAACAAAAAAGACCCAAATTGACCACATGGTGGCGCTATAACAAATGTTACAAATATCAAACTTCGAAAGGCCATATCTATGACGCTATATGACTTGGACTCACCGTGTGATTTGCAAGCGCCCCCATTAGGGCTATGCGAGTGTGGCTTGACAAGTTGACCCTTTGTATTATGAATTATCAAATGAATTTTGTGCCTCATAACTGCAACTTTTACAGTTTTATTAGTTTTGTAGTTTGAAGACACACCCACTTGCAATTTCATTGGTCCCTGGCGGCCATCGTGTTTAAGGTACAGACTTTTCCTCATGGCTCTACTAACAAAGATGCTGTGTCCAAATTTCCGTGTGGATCGGTTAAACAGTCTACAAGGAGATGAGGTTTGACTGTTTATCACAAAATCCAAAATGGCCGAAAACCCATCATGGCGCACTTTATGTGATCTAGATCTAATATTTTTTTATGATCACAGGCACCTTCATACAAAATTTCAGGTCAAAATGTGACACGGGCTGCTGGACGTGGCCTTTTAAAGTGTGATTATTATGGTTGCCTTTGAACAGGGTTTTAACGCTTATAAAAGCGCCGTAAGCACGTATAAAAAGTGATGTTTCAATACACCTCACTAGAACGCCTCAAAAAGTTTTGCTTTTCACAGATTTATACGGCGTAAAAAAATGCTGTCATACCATCGGGCGGTGTAAAAAGCAGCATCCTACAGTTTGTACGGCGTTTACTAGCAATACACGTTTAATGAGAGCTGATGTCTTGCCCCTTTGGCCTGCCATAGCCGTGAATCGGATGGCAACTTGCAAGCAATGGCCAAATTTGAATGACAAGTTCTTCTGCAAAGCCCTGCCAGACGGGTCGAGATTCTTACTTACTAGCCAAGCACACAGTTAATGCATACAGCTCCATTAGCCAATTAGGCAAATCGCTGGTGGTAGATCACGCTTGATAGTATTCGAGTAATAATAATTTATTCTCCCATGTATAGCCGATGTATTTCACCCGTGGTGATGCCACAGCAGTCAATTTGTGCTATACCTGTTCACGAGTGACCTCTTTGATTTGTAACTGCTCACCAGTTGGACGGAGGAGTCTAACCCCTCATGGATTGTCAATTTCATTCTATACTGAAGTAGCCTAATGGACAATTTAGCTAACCAATTAACAATGGACACATGCGATTAATCGTGATTTGACTTTTTAATTGATTGGCAGCCCTAGTTTAATTATTTAATGTTGACCTCTGACTATTGGTCTACTCAATCTGCAACTTGGTATATCAATTGTCTAGAAACCTTTTATTTTGTCTCAGAAACCAACCACCCAAATTTGTGTCTTGCCCTCCCAATCAAAAGTAAAGATTTTTTTTCTCCAGCCAATTGGAAAATAGCACAGAAAATACCGGTACTATTTCTAACTACTGATTGGGTAGGCCACCTACAGCCCGCCTCCAAAGTCGCCCATTCCGCACCCCCTCTTCTCGTCGTGTTCAGGCACACAGAGCTCTAAAGCAGACTCGTCCGCTGCAGTGTTTCTCGGAGCACGCTGAGGGGGAGGGGTGCTGCTATGAACTCTGATGGCTCAGATTACACACACACACACAGGGCAAGACCAAGCAAGTAAAACCACACATAGTCCCACTACTCATGAAAAATCAAACACTCAAACGCATAACCTGCTCTAACCGTGCTCTGCTCGTGTACAGATTGGAACAAATTAGTGTTTTAAATACTAGTTTAACTTTATTCTAGCCAAATTTAAACCGACAACCCTCAACCTCTAATCTGCTTCTCTAACCTCTGGACTATCTACCAAGTTGGTATCTGCCCACCCAAATATAGCAAGCTAGAACCGGCCCCGTGAACAATTTAGAAACCAATTTAGAATGGATTTCGGTTGAGTGTAGATTTGTCATTGGGGTTGTCAGGTAGGCACATTCCATCCCAGATGTTCAGTTATTTTGAGCCCACAACCCCTCCAGAAGGCTTAGCGTTGAGCAATGATGAGCCATCCCCTCCATATCCGCTCTCAGCACATCCAGATAATCACAATTAATTAAAAAAAGAATTCAGCTGTGAGATACAGTGGGGCCAAAAAGTATTTAGTCAGCCACTGATTGTGCAAGTTCTCCTACTTAGAAAGATGAGAGAGGTCTGTAATTTTCATCATAGGTATACTTCAACTATGTGAGACAAAAATGAGAAAAAAAATCCAGGAAATCACATTGTAGGATTTTTAAAGAATGTATTTGTAAATGATGGTGGAAAATAAGTATTTGGTCACCCACAAACAAGCAAGATTTCTGGCTCTCACAGACCTGTAACTTCTTCTTTAAGAAGCTCTTCTGTCCTCCACTCGTTACCTGTATTAATGGAACCTGTTTGACCTCGTCATCTGTATAAAAGACACCTGTCCACAGCCTCAAACAGTCAGACTCCAAACTCAACCATGGCCAAGACCAAAGAGCTGTCGAAGGACACCAGGAAGAAAATTCTAGACCTGCACCAGGCTGGGAAGAGTGAATCTGCAATAGGCAAGCAGGTTGGTGTGAATAGATCAACTGTGGGAGCAATTGTAAGAAAATGGAAGACATACAAGACCATTGATAATCTCCCTCGATCTGGGGCCCCACGCAAAATCTCATCCCGTGGGGTCAAAATGATCATGAGAGCTGTGAGCAAAAATCCCAGAACTACACGGAGGGACCTGATGAATGACCTGCAGAGAGCTGGGACCAAAGTAACAAAGGCTACCATCAGTAACACACTACGCCGAGAGGGACTCAAATCCTGCAGTGCCAGGCGTGTCCCCCTGCTTAGGCCAGTACATGTCCAGGCCCGTCTGAAGTTTGCCAGAGAGCATATGGATGATCCAGAAGAGGATTGGGAGAATATCATGACGATGATCCCAAACACACCGCTCGGGCAACGAAGGAGTGGCTCCGTAAAAAGCATTTCAAGGTCCTGGAGTGGCCTAGCCAGTCTCCAGACCTCAACCCCACAGAAAATTTGTGGAGGGAGTTGAAAGTCCGTGTTGCCCAGCGACAGCCCCAAAACATGACTGCTCTAGAGGAGATCTGCATGGAGGAGTGGGCCAAAATACCAGCTACAGTGTGTGCAAACCTGGTGAAGACTTCCAGGAAACGTTTGACCTCTGTCATTGCCAACAAAGGTTATGTTACAAAGTATTAAGTTGAACTTTTGTTATTGACCAAATACTTATTTTCCACCATAATTTACAAATAAATT
>CM030174.1:19141580-19172297 GCA_017639675.1 Aplochiton taeniatus | reverse complement strand
ATTATTGTTTGCACCTGCCCCTTGTCTTGTTTAGGTTTCCCGTTTTCTTGTTGTTTAATTATTGCTCATCCTTTTGTATTTAAGTTTTGGTTGTCATGCTGTCCCTTTGTGTCGGCGTTGCATGCTGTTACCTGCTTCCTGTGTTTCGTGAGTCCCTCTATTAAAAATACTTCCTTTTGAAAGATTGCTGCGTTTGGGTTTCGACTCCTTCCCCAGCTCGTGGCAGTATGCCGACATGAAAAGATGACCCAGCAGACAATCTACGGCTGTGGCCGTTTGATGGACAGAGGGGCAGGTATCGTGAGTTTATTCGGCTGTGCTGCCGTGATTTTGAGCGTTACCAAGCCTTTGTCATGACGGACCGTCTGAAAGCCAACTTTATGATTTCATGGCTTACAGGTGAGACAAGGGAGTGGGCCGATGACTAACGGCGTAGTCACTCACTCTCCTGCTCGAGCCCCATGCTCTTCATGACCGCGCTGCGTTGGGAAAAGGCCCCGTGTATTTGATCTACGGCTTCAATTTGAAAACTGAAGCACTTTTCCGAGGTAAGATTAGTTGTATTTTTGACAAAACATTTTATTTAACTTAACTGACAAAACTATTTTGACACAGTCTTTATTTCTAGCGCCAGATGTTTCTGAAAAGTTGCGCAAGCCGAACGGCTAACGTAATGTTGACGCATCTGTTCGCTAGGTAAAAACCTGAGCTAAATTTTGTCCCAATTTCTATAAAACTAGGCAAATATGGTTTAGTTAGAAATTATATAATAGTCAATAGTTTTTTTTTGTAAAATGTCGTCACTTCTAACGTCAGAAGTGATCGTAATCAGCTTGACGGAACGGAATGCCTGGAGTGAGTCGAGGGGCTGAAATTACGGCTGTCCTGACAAAACAGCTTGGCTAGGACATTATTTGTCATTGTTATCTAGTTTGATATCCTTACGGGATTGGGAAATTATTTATAAAAATTATTTAAGAAAACCATAAGCTTGGAAAATCCTCTAAATATGGTCTCAGTAAACCGAGCAACCCGATGGCTTGCAGGCGGCTCAATAACCTAACGTTACTAACTTGGCTGACTTGAGAAATGTCCTTCCGTCAAGATGTCTTTGACAGGATTTGTAGATTGTTTATTATCTACCTAGCAAGTTAAGATAATTAAAATATATGTATAGTATGTTTGAATGGCAGTCATAACAGCTAGCAAATAGTCTTTCCCATCCACCCATACAGTATAGGCCTATATATATTTAGCTTGCTGCTCATAAGGAAAATAAAAGTGCTACCTGCATTAGGCCATTATGGTTGGTCTACAAGCCTTTGGTGATCATTTGTTTACTGTAAGGATATGTGAAATAGCACACTGCTGTCAACTAATTGTGGTTTAATTCTCTATTGTAGGGATTCATGGAGCCATAGACCAAGGTCACCTAATACAGCTGCTCTCTTTTTTTTTTGATCAAGTAGCCTATTGTGGTTGCGTTCACACTGCTACGTTTCCCCAAGCTGCGCAGCAGGGCTTTCTGCTGCGTCTGAAATGAAATTGCTGGATCAGTAAATGTCGCCTCCACCAAACACGAAGTGGAGTACGAACCTGTATCTGCAGCCGACACTTCCGTCGCTGCTTGAGCTTGAATTTAGTTGATTTGTCGCGTTAACAAACACCTGTTGTGAGACAGATGTGCCATGTCGTTACGGTTTTAGTTTATTGTTAGCCTACTGCTTGAGTTGAGTTACTGAGTTTATGTTAACTTAGTCTGCCCATAGATTAACGAAGGCTACACAGTTTATTGATCAGTAAACAACTTTAACTTAACGTTTTATTCTTGCATATCTGTTTGACTGACTGTTTTATTGATCACTAAGATAGCGTTGTCTTGAACTAAAGTTGGTTCAATGTAAAAAATATACATATTTATATATAATGAAATTAGCTTTGGTGCTGGAAACTACTTTTGCCATGTTGAGCAACTGCACTGTAGTATAGCGTTCCTACATTTCTCTAAAGGTAGCTTGAGTGTAGTGAAGTTTCATTTAACGTAGAGTAACTGGTAGCTTAGCTCACTACACTTGCCAAACACTGCTGTAGCCTACGGATGGAATGAAATTCCAGGTCTTTTGGACATGTTTTTGTGGACATAATTAAACTTAGGCTAATGTTAATGTTCAATGTAATGTTGATATTGCACACTAATCAACAAGAACAGTTCAAACTGGCACTTCATGTCAAAAAGGTTGCCGACCCCTGGTTTATACCACTGATTGCATGTCCAGAGAGGCAGTCTTGTGTCATAGATAATCCTTGTATGTCTTTCTTAGCTTAAGCTTTAAAAAGCTTCTTTCAGCTTATGCCATGTTAACTGGCAGTGTAGAAGTAATCCTCAGGGACATCCCAAGATTTGGAAACAACTCTGTCAGTTCCTTCTTGTGGAAAAGGTCCAGCAGTTCAAATGCAGTCATCCTGTTTGTGGGCAACTGAGGAAGGTTCTTGAATTCCAAGAATTCCAAATATGATTTAAAAAATACAATTTAACATAGTTAGAATGCAAATAGTTAGTCTGAGACTATTTGAGGAAATGTGGACATTTTATATGTTATGTATAACAATAGTAAATCGAAACACAAATAGAATGTTGCAAGAAAACATTGGTAGCTAGTTAGCAAGCAAACCTAGCCTACAACCAAGGACGGTATTTATGCTTGCAACCCTACTCAGGTTAGCTACCAAGCAGTGAGAAAAAAACCAAGTTTGAATAAACAACGTTTAATTTAATGAGATTCAGCAATCAAATCAAATCTACCTTTTTCCTGTGTTCTTTTTTCCATCTCCAATCTTCTCCTCTTCTTCCGCCCCTCAGCAAAAGTCAAACAATTTCTTTCAGGAGCCATTTCTATATGTAACTGCAATAATTTGGGTTGGCAACTTTATCAAGTCTAACTGCTAATTGTTTTCCTAAATCCTCGATCTCTCTCTGTCACACGCGCACACTCTCGATTCTCAAAAGCCAGTGGGGGCCTGCAATTGGATGACCAACGGCATGATTAGCGCATGATCTATGATTGCAAGTTCTGCTGTATCTGACCTAGAATCTGTAAAGGCGTGTTTCGACCTAAAGTACCTGGACTTTTAGGACTTTTTGTCCCAGGAACTACTTTTCGAGAAACTAAAAGGTTCCTTCAGCCCCCTGTTGTCTGCATTTCCACGCAGTATAAACACCGGCGGGGATTATGCAAAGTGTGTTTTTAAAAATGGCAGCTGAAATAACAGAATCTGAGTCCTCGACCAATCAGAGATATTCAGTGCTGCAAGCCTCGCCCCCAAAGTTCCTGTACTTTCGAAAAGTACTGCCTCTTGAGCAGGGACTTTCTGGGGGTGAAATAAGGTCCCTGGAACTAAATGTAGACCCTGGTCCCTGCGGTCGAGTTCCTCCAAAGGTTCCTGCGGAATCTTGGCTTAACAGACTTGTTGTGTGCCAGCTGGTGATGGAGTGGAGTAGCAATATACGGACAAGGGAGAGAGTGGTTGGCATCTTTGGTAACACTGTAAAAAAAAGTGTGAGGAGCGTTGAGTGACACAATATAACAGCATACAGTGGGGCCAAAAAGTATTTAGTCAGCCACGGATTGTGCAAGTTCTCCTACTTAGAAAGATGAGAGAGGTCTGTAATTTTCATCATAGGTACACTTCAACTATGAGAGACAAAAATGAGAAAAAAAATCCAGGAAATCACATTGTAGGATTTTTAAAGAATTTATTTGTAAATTATGGTGGAAAATAAGTATTTGGTCACCCACAAACAAGCAAGATTTCTGTCTCTCACAGACCTGTAACTTCTTTAAGAAGCTCCTCTGTCCTCCACTCGTTACCTGTATTAATGGAACCTGTTTGACCTCGTCATCTGTATAAAAGACACCTGTGCACAGCCTCAAACAGTCAGACTCCAAACTCAACCATGGCCAAGACCAAAGAGCGGTCGAAGGACACCAGGAAGAAAATTGTAGACCTGCACCAGGCTGGGAAGAGTGAATCTGCAATAGGCAAGCAGGTTGGTGTGAATAGATCAACTGTGGGAGCAATTGTAAAAAAATGGAAGACATACAAGACCATTGATAATCTCCCTCGATCTGGGGCCCCACGCAAGATCTCATCCCGTGGGGTCAAAATGATCATGAGAACGGTGAGCAAAAATCCCAGAACTACACGGAGGGACCTGATGAATGACCTGCAGAGAGCTGGGACCACAGTAACAAAGGCTACCATCAGTAACACACTACGCCGAGAGGGACTCAAATCCTGCAGTGCCAGGCGTGTCCCCCTGCTTAAGCCAGTACATGTCCAGGCCCGTCTGAAGTTTGTCAGAGAGCATATGGATGATCCAGAAGAGGATTGGGAGAATATCATGTGGTCAGATGAAACCAAAATTGAACTTTTGGGTAAAAACTCAACTCGTCGTGTTTGGAGGAAGAAGAATGCTGAGTTGCATCCCAAGAACACCATACCTACTGTGAAGCATGGGGGTGGAAACATCATGCTTTGGGGCTGTTTTACTGCAAAGGGGACAGGATGACTGATCCGTGTTAAGGGAAGAATGAACGGGGCCATGTATTGTGATATTTTAAGCCAAAACCTCCTTCCATCAGTGAGAGCATTGAAGATGGAACGTGGCTGGGTCTTCCAGCATGACAATGATCCCAAACACACCGCTCGGGCAACGAAGGAGTGGCTCCGTAAAAAGCATTTCAAGGTCCTGGAGTGGCCTAGCCAGTCTCCAGACCTCAACCCCATAGAAAATTTGTGGAGGGAGTTGAAAGTCCGTGTTGCCCAGCGACAGCCCCAAAACATGACTGCTCTAGAGGAGATCTGCATGGAGCAATGGGCCAAAATACCAGCTACAGTATGTGCAAGCCTGGTGAAGACTTACAGGAAACGTTTGACCTCTGTCATTGCCAACAAAGGTTGTGTTACAAAGTTTTGAGTTAACTTTTGTTATTGACCAAATACTTATTTTCCACCATCATTTACAAATAAATTCTTTAAAAATCCTACAATGTGATTTCCTGGATTTTTTTTTTCTCATTTTTGTCTCTCATAGTTGAAGTGTACCTATGATGAAAATTACAGACCTCTCTCATCTTTCTAAGTAGGAGAACTTGCACAATCAGTGGCTGACTAAATACTTTTCGGCCCCACTGTATATGATCCAATGTACTTTAAAATAATATTCTCCTCTTAATATTGTCAACTGTTCTTTTAAGCTCAACTATTGATTTCCTTGAATATTAAGTAGATATATGTTTTTGTAAACCTAACACTAATCGGAAGGAATCCAAAAACGACAAACATGGGCCCACATTCATCGTTATGACGCAACTTTTGGGAACGGTAGTGCAGTATTTTTATATTGAATAAAACTTGAAAATGATGATGGCATGTAGAATACATTGTGAATTATTAAACAGTGATAATAATCATTTGTTAATTATACAATGTTGTTTGGTTGTACAGATTGTATTTATATTTAAGTGGTTTACTGTACTTGTAAACCAATAATATGAATTGATGTTGTGACATCAATTATAAGTAGGGCTGCATTAAAGCTGCAGCTCAAAGAATTTATCTATTCTGATTTATGGTCTTCAAGTTAAAAGGATTTAATGTTCATTTAAGAGTACGCTTCCAGGGGGCGCTACTGTGCCCCCTATCATTATTGATTATCACTGATCTCATTGACTTCCCATCTGGAGGTGTGAGGATTGACGTTGATGAAGAGCTTCCGGTTGGTGAGTTAGGAAAGGAGTGAGTGTGGTGCAAACTACTTCCAGCAGCCTTGTGAGGAGAATGTTTTGACTCACTGCTAACAGATTCAGTCTAAATAAGAATGTTGAGGACCCCTGCATCGACAGATGTTAGGAGGTCAGTACGACTAAAGAGCGACAGACTGATCATACTAGATATTTATAGCACAAACCCAGTTAAGGTGGCATCATTGTGAAACATTTGGGACATATTATTGCCATTTCAAACACATGTAAAAGTTTACCTTATATCGGGAATAGCTCCAGGAACTCAAAATTGAGTTTTTATCCATTATGGCTGAAAAACGGTATATTTGATAGACATGGCTTAAGATCAACATTTGTTTGGTTGGAGACCCCAGTAATGATAGGTGGCACAGTACCGCCTCCTGGAAGCGTACTTTTAGATGAACATTAAATCCATTTAACTTGAAGACCATAAATCAGAATAGGTCAATTCTTTCAGCTGCAGCTTTTAATGCAGCCCTACTTATAATTCATGTCAAAACAATACTACGGCCATTCATATTATTGGTTGAAAATCGTATAATTAACATAATTATTATCACTGTTTAATAATTCACAATATATTCTCTAAAGCCATGTTCATAACCATCATCATTTCCAAGTTTTATTCATTATAAAAATACTGCACAACAGTTCCCAAAAGTTGCGTCATAATGATTAATACAAATTGGGCCCATGTATGTAGTTCTTGGATTCCTTCCGATTAGGGTTAGAGAAAGTTTAAAATTAGGTTTACCAAAATATTTAACTACTTAAATAAGTAAATTAATAGTTGAGCTTAAAAGAACAGTTGACAACATAAAGAGGAGAATATTATTTCATATATTGGTACATTGGCTCATATATGCTGTTAAGTCGTGTTGTTTGTACTTGTTGGGAAGCTAACGTTAGCATGCTATGAGCTGCAGCGAGTGGTTGAAACACTATAACGTTGATATACCACCTATCTAGAAATGTCGATATGACACGTATTTTCTCTTCAAAACTTTGGTATTGTAGTATCCGTAGTTTGCAGGAACGTACAATGCTAACGTTTTATTCTGGCGACTGAATTGGTGACCTTGGTAACCTGAGCCTCGTTGGTGAGGTCATGACCGTTCATGGTGATGTGTGGTATTTGGACGCATCTGCTCTCTACATAAGTTAATGGTAAGGGTTGGCCTATCAACTGCCTTCAAAATCGGACTTTGCTATAGAGCTCCGGACGTCACGTGACTCCTTTGAGTCAGTACGGCGCCAGCGTTGGTTGTCCATTTTAGGAAACTTTTTCAGTCTCGTTTGTACTTGGTTCATTCTCATCAAAACTTGCTTTCATTCTCGTTAAAAGGTTGCATCAATCTCATCAGGACATGTTAGCAAAGTCAGTCTAACCAAAAGTTGATGTCGATCTCATAAGGAGTTTGAGTCAATCTCATCAGGACTTGGTAATAATGTCAGTTTAACAAAAAGTTGTTCTCGATCTCACAAGAAGTTTGAGTCAATCTCATCAAGACTTGATAATAATGTCAGTTTAACTAAAAGTTGTATTCATTCTCACCACAAGTCGGCATCAGTCTCATCAAGACTTCATAATTAAGTCAGTCTAACCAAAAGTTGTTCTCGATCTCATAAGAAGTCTCACGACAATTGAGATTTTGTAATATTATCATTTTATTCACTTGAATGTTAACGTCACAACAACAGACAACACTTTTCTGGGAGGAAGTACTATATCGGCCCCAATGATGGGAGACGGCTATAAATATTCTTCATGAAAGCAACAAACATGCAAATAATATATTTAGTTTTGAAATGCTTTGAAATGTTGTATCTTTTCCAAACACTGTGCTGTTGTAACGCAGCAGGTTTTAATGTGCTGCTTGTGAAGTAAGGTAAAGTAGGTAGCTAGTTACGTTAGCCTAGTGACCTAGTAGCTAGCCAGCAGGCACAACTTAATTTAATATTGTTTAAGGCAGAAAATACATAGTACCGGTATTTTCCTGTGAACACTTGACTATTTTATGTATCTGTTTACTATGTATTTATGCTATGGCTCTCAAAATTATCACAGTGGCGATTGCTGGGTCTCTAAGCCTGACGTCGCAACTGTGACCTTTGTATGCGGCACGGACCATGAGTGCCGCCAGCACGTTAAATTAGTTGTAAAATGTTGCATTGTTAATGCCCTTAATCTAATTAACGTATGTTACGGTCTAGATTCTAATACTAGGTAAATCCAGTAAAGTAACCCAACATTTTACATCACTGCCGACTTGTAGTGAGAATGAATACAACTTTTAGTTAAACTGACATTGTTATCAAGTCTTGATGAGATTGACTTGTGAGATCGAGAACAACGTTTTGTTAAACTGACATTATTATCAAGTCCTGATGAGATCGAGGCGATGCTCTTGTGAGATCGAAAACAACTTTTGGTTAGACTGACTTTTACTACGAAGTCTTGATGAGATTGACTCAAACTTCTTATGAGATCGACATCAACTTTTGGTTAGACTGACTTTGCTAACATGTCCTGATGAGATTGATGCAACCTTTTAACGAGAATAAAAGCAAGTTTTGATGAGAATGAACCAAGTACAAACGAGACTGAAAAAGTGTCCTAAAATGGACACCGTACCAGCGTGAATTTCCAGCTGTCTGAGTACACCGCCCACTCAAATTCCAATTGTATAGAACGGTATGTTTAAAAAGTTTATAGATTAAACGTTAGCAACCTTTATAATGCCGGAGTAAATTTTTTTTGCATAACTTCTTTTATTTTGCTTTTGCATAATAAAATCGGCAGTAACAGTAACCGTAATAAAGGCCGCTTATAATAATGCAACATCTTGATACAAATCAAGCGATATCAACGTTAAGAAACATGGTATTGTCTAACTTTATATGACATGAAGTGGCAACTAGTACTACACAAGCGGAATCCGTTACTTTGTACATCCCATCGTTACGTTTTCCTCCATCGTTACGTTTTCCTGTTTGCTTCTAGCACGTTTTATGGCAGTAATCCATTTTTGTCTTCTTTCAGGATCTTTAGGAATACTATAAAATGCTCTCACTTGTACGTGTCCACGTTTGATCTGGCACCCAGGCGCACAACAGCTGCCCACCATATTCACCGCAACAGGCTAATTTGGCTAGTTTTCCTGCCAATATGGCGTTTTTTGAGTTTGACAGTGTAACGCTGTGACTGCGTGACGTCAACCGCCGGAGCTTTATTGGTACACAGATTGAAGAGACCGGGTTGGTTACTTCATAGGGATGCAGAACTATCAGGGTAGCCAAATTACATGTTAAACAATTCAGACAACAATTTAGCATTACGTGGAGGTAGTCCCCACTCTCCGTAATATATTTTGAACTAAATTTGTGTCTTTATTCTTTTTCTTTAGGGCATTGTTGATAAATTCCTTGTGGTAGGTGTACCCAAACAGAATCATAAAGCATTTAGATTACATGGTCACAGGCCTACTTCCTAGCTTACAAGTGATGCTTAACTAACGAGTAAGTGAGGTCAAGAAGATTGCATCTGCTGAGCTGAATAACATTGGCAGGGGATAGGATGACGCTATAGGGTCACAAGTGAATATTGCATGCCTATCCTAATCCTAATTTAACATAATTTTGACAGATTTTTGTGAGAAAATATGTATTTTCTCACAAAAATACGCCCATATTTAGTATAAAAAAAAATCGAAATGGCCGTGATTAAGTCAAAACTGAGACAAAATAGGTCAAAGTACGAGACAAGACCCAGAACATTGAATGCGTCTTCAAGACCGGTCCCGAGACCAAGACCGGACTTGAGTACTACAGCTCTGCTAGGACCCTTATTAATAAAAATAGGGAACAATGGGGTAGAATTAAGACTTACATTAACTATAAGCATATAGGCCCTTTAGGCTAAGACCCTTAATAATAATAAAAGGGAAGAATTAAGCAGCTTTGGGCTAGGGCCCAGAATTACATTTTTGGTTACTTTTAAGCCCAGAAACCCATGCTAGCTGCAAGAGCTACCCCGCACAATACCATGTGGAGATCACAAGCTTTCAGTGGTGGGCAGCAGTTCTTCTGCTGTGCATCTGTATTTTTCACATTTGTAATGACTCATTTAGCAGTTTTCTTTTTTTTAAGCATTTTCGTTGCTTTTTTAAATTGTAAATAGGACAGTAGATTGACAGGAAGGAGAGAGGGTAGGACATGCAGCCTGGCTGGAATTCAACCTGGGCCACTGCGTTTATGGTCTGAGCATTAATTCGGTGAGCTACCGAGGTAATTTGAATTAGCCTTATTTAAACAAATTACCACTTGCTGATGTCATGTTCAGTGAACATGCATGAGTTCAAGTTTTAGCTTTGTTGCACTGCCAGACCAGGCTTTTTGATGGGAATAGAGTCTTTGATGGCGAGCCTATCTGTGAGAACAATCACTAAAATTGCATGCAGAAGATCAAAATTACTCTCGTTTTTCCAATCACATACGTATTCTGTCAGCACGGTAGGATTGAACCTGTCAAGTGTGGCTAGTCTGTCTTTCTAGTGATAGTAAGTGGTTGTAGGTGTGATTGCTAGCTTCTTGAATGTCACAGAGATATATTGATTATGTAGTGGGATTAAAATGCTTTAAATGACTATTTCCGTAGTTGAATGGTTAACCCTACTTTAAATTGTCAAGGTTTATGGCATTGCTTGCTGCTGATTATATGTGCACGACAAGAAGCATGAGCAAAAGCAACCTCCAGCTGTACACCCTTGTCAAAATACAAAAACATCCAAGCAGAGAATGAGAAAAAAAAGAAACTGATTCAGATAAAGGAACAATCTTTTTAGTAGCATTTTACCATTTTACTAAAGAGACTTCAAGTGGGCAAAAAGTTCACAGCTCCAAAAGATATGCTATTTCAAAGTAAGGGGTTCACTTGTTAGTTCACATCACTGAGGCCTTATGGATTTATAGTAATTCCCCCCCACCCCCCCACCCCCACCCAAACAAAATTCAGGACTGTGTATGCCTTGTATGTCCATGCCTCGGACCACTGGCAACTCTAACTTGAAAACACAACTAGTGGTTCAATATTTATACTTGAACTGTACCTGTCTGAGGAGTCCACTGCTGTAAACTGTTCATCAGTTCTCCCTTAAATGTCTCTTAACTCGGGTCTCTTGTCTTTTAATTGCCACAAATAACAACCTAAGCTAAGCAAGATGCTGCACAGTATTAAGTCATAAAAAATGATTTATTGTAGTAGCTCATATTGTAACACATTTTATGATACTGATGCAGCTAATTGTATTTTATTGTTTGTTTGTGAAGTTCCTTGGCACAAACCGAGGTCAACATAACAGTTTGTGTTAATTAACTCTTTTATTGTTCCAGAAGCATTGACTGGGACTTTTCTGTCCACTTCTCTTCTGTTCCACAGAAAGTTCGTCAGGTCAGAATTCGCATGGCCAAGAAAGGGACTGCTAATGCTTTCCTCCAGTACAAGGAGGAAGGAGGACTGAAGGTATTACAAATATAGAAAAACAAAAGCTCATTATACTCTTTTAAATTGTTTACTGGTATTTTGAATGCATGGTGAAATATGTATAACATTATTATAATTTTTTATTATGAAATGTTCTCTTCAAGGTTTCTTCTGCTTCATAATAATAATAATAATAATAATAATAATAATAATAATAATAATAATAATAATATATGAATAACAGATTAGCCTCAGAAATCCATAAAGTCTGCCATGATGGATTTTTGGCCATTTTGGATATTGTGAAAAACAGTCAAACCCTATCTTCCGTTTAACTTATCCTCGTTAAAATATGTACGCCGTGTCCTTGGTAATAGATCTTTCATAGTATGAAATTAAAAGTACGTAGCTTAAACAAGATGGCCACCAATATCCAATGAAATTACAAGTGTGTGTCTCCTAACTAAAAAGCTAATAAAGCTGTCAAAGTTGCAGCTACAAAGCTAAAAATGTATATGATAATTCATAACACTACGAAAGGACAGTCTGTCAAGCCATAACCGAATAGTCCTGTATCCCACTCCCCAAAAAATATACAATGCACACATACAAACAAATGTACCTTTGATGCAATTTTACCATCGCCTACATTTTGACCAAAAATGATCAATACACAATGCACACATAGTTGCAACTAAAATTATTAAACCCCCAAAATGTACAAACTTTCAGCTGTTTACAAGAAAACATTCAAACAAGAACAATTTAAATAGCTCAACACAACTAACATACAGTGGGGCCAAAAAGTATTTAGTCAGACACTGATTGTGCAAGTTCTCCTACTTAGAAAGATATGAGAGAGGTCTGTAATTTTCATCATAGGTACACTTCAACTATGAGAGACAAAAATGAGAAAAAAAAAATCCAGGAAATCACATTGTAGGATTTTTAATTTATTTCTAAATTATGGTGGAAAATAAGTATTTGGTCACCCACAAACAAGCAAGATTTCTGGCTCTCACAGACCTGTAACTTCTTTAAGAAGCTCCTCTGTCCTCCACTCGTTACCTGTATTAATGGAACCTGTTTGACCTCGTCATCTGTATAAAAGACACCTGTGCACAGCCTCAAACAGTCAGACTCCAAACTCAACCATGGCCAAGACCAAAGAGCGGTCGAAGGACACCAGGAAGAAAATTGTAGACCTGCACCAGGCTGGGAAGAGTGAATCTGCAATAGGCAAGCAGGTTGGTGTGAATAGATCAACTGTGGGAGCAATTGTAAGAAAATGGAAGACATACAAGACCATTGATAATCTCCCTCGATCTGGGGCCCCACGCAAGATCTCATCCCGTGGGGTCAAAATGATCATGAGAACGGTGAGCAAAAAGCCCAGAACTACACGGAGGGACCTGATGAATGACCTGCAGAGAGCTGGGACCAAAGTAACAAAGGCTACCATCAGTAACACACTACGCCGAGAGGGACTCAAATCCTGCAGTGCCAGGCGTGTCCCCCTGCTTAAGCCAGTACATGTCCAGGCCCGTCTGAAGTTTGTCAGAGAGCATATGGATGATCCAGAAGAGGATTGGGAGAATATCATGTGGTCAGATGAAACCAAAATTGAACTTTTGGGTAAAAACTCAACTCGTCGTGTTTGGAGGAAGAAGAATGCTGAGTTGCATCCCAAGAACACCATACCTACTGTGAAGCATGGGGGTGGAAACATCATGCTTTGGGGCTGTTTTACTGCAAAGGGGACAGGACGACTGATCCGTGTTAAGAGAAGAATGAACGGGGCCATGTATTGTGATATTTTAAGCCAAAACCTCCTTCCATCAGTGAGAGCATTGAAGATGGAACGTGAATGGGTCTTCCAGCATGACAATGATCCCAAACACACCGCTCGGGCAACGAAGGAGTGGCTCCGTAAAAAGCATTTCAAGGTCCTGGAGTGGCCTAGCTAGTCTCCAGACCTCAACCCCATAGAAAATTTGTGGAGGGAGTTGAAAGTCCGTGTTGCCCAGCGACAGCCCCAAAACATGACTGCTCTAGAGGAGATCTGCATGGAGGAATGGGCCAAAATACCAGCTACAGTGTGTGCAAACGTGGTGAAGACTTACAGGAAACGTTTGACCTCTGTCATTGCCAACAAAGGTTATGTTACAAAGTATTGAGTTGAACTTTTATTATTGACCAAATACTTATTTTCCACCATCATTTACAAATAAATTCTTTAAAAATCCTACAATGTGATTTCCTGGATTTTTTTTTCTCATTTTTATCTCATAGTTGAAGTGTACCTATGATGAAAATGACAGAACTTGCACAATCAGTGGCTGACTAAGTACTTTTTGGCCCCACTGTAAGTGGTTTCTCCAAATTCAACACAAAATGCCACTTTTAATGACTACTGCAGTCTCAGAATTATTCAACCCCTTCATGATAAGCGTCTTCATAACTTAGTAGAGCACCCTTTTGCTGTTATGACCTGCTGCAAACGTGATGCATAGCCAGACACCAGCTTCTGGCAGTGTTGCTGAGGAATCGTATCCCATTCCTCATGGGCAATGGCCTTGTGAGGGTTCCGCAGACATCCGTCCGGTAGAGGGCGCTGAAGCGCTGTGATGGTGATGAAGCACTCCTCTGACAGGTCACCGGATTGCAGCAGGTGAGTTCAATCTGGTGATCAGTTGGGGGAGTGCTATATAAGGGTGTCTGTTTGTTTCAGTAGGGAGGCTGACACACGCCGGAAGGCTAAGCTGATGCAGAGTCACTTCGCAAGCGCCCCTGAGACCGAGGCACCAGCACCAGCACCAGCACCGTGGGCGTACGGGTGTGGGTGTGGAACAATAAAAGGGGTTTCCCCGGTTGCACTCCTTGGTCTGCCGTCTCCTCTGTGCCCAGAACACCTCACAGGCCTCCAGTTGAGTAATATTCTTGGGTGTGCGTGCTGCAACCGACTTCTTCAAATCCCACCAAAGATTTTTCTATGGTGTTCAAGTCAGGTGACTGTGACGGCCACTGCAGAATCTTCCAAGACCTCTTCTGAAACCAAGTCTTCGTGGACTTTGAGGTATGCATGGGATCATTGTGCTGTTGGAAGGTCCAATGATGCCAAAGCATCAGCTTCCTCACAGAAGGCATGACATTTTCTCCTAGGATTTCCTGATACTTTAATGAATCCATCTTGCCTGCCTCCACGTGCTGCAGGTTTCCAGTGCCAGAGGATGCAAAGCAGCCCCAGAGCATCACCAAGCCACCACCATGCTTCACTGTAGGCAGGTTGTTGTTTTCAGTGTATGCTTCATCTTTCCTCCCCCAGACATTCCACTGATCCATAGTGCCAAAAAGTTTCAGTTTTTTTCTGAAAAAATCCCAACAGGCCTGTGGCTTTGTTTATATGGTTTTGAGCATATTTGAGCAAACCTTTTCTTGTGCATTTGGGTCCGCAGAGGTGTGCGTCTTGGAGTTCGGGCATGGAGACCTTGAACGTTTACTATGTGCTTTACTGTGCTAACTGAAACCGCCACCAAATCTTGCTGCAGGTCTTTTGCAGTCGCTTGAGAGTTTTTGACCACCTGCCTCCTCAGGAATCTGGTGGCATCTGTCGTGCGAAATAGCGTCCGGCTGCGAAATACTGTCCGGGTTATAATGCATTGTTCTTCGCTACAATGTTTTCATATTGCTACATTCGCCGATGGCGATTGCCTCTCCCGCTGCCATTGTTCACGAGCTAGGCAAGACTTTATCAGATTTACCTCAAAGCGGCTCGCTCAGTCGAGTGGCACGACCGCTTCCAGACGATTTTTGCGGCCAACATTTTTTCATCAAACAAATAGTAATGTTTCAAATAGATTCTTCAATATGTATTCTATCCAGACATGTTATAACTTTTTTAAATAATACATCTAAATTAACGAAATAAATACTTAATTTAGCTCTAGGCGTTTAAATCGACATTATTAAATAAATATACTAATAAGTGGAATGGCATAGAATAGAATAAATAATTGATAGATGAAGGTGGACTTCAGAGGATTGATGTTAATTCATGTTGGGGGAGGATGTGTGAACCGCTTTTGAGCCATTGTGGAGTCGTTCCTATTAAAAAACAAAAACAAGACAGTGATTCTTTTTTATTTAAGATCTGGATGTCCTGCTTTAGTGGAAAGCCCTCTCACCACGGCAAGGTACAGGCCCAAGAGAGGGTAACATTTGGGCCCAGTTTGACTTTGACACTTTCTCTATAGTCTTGGGTAATTTCTTGAATGATCAGATATGCAAAAATACCAACGCTGAGAGGTTATTGACTACAAAATGTTAATTATCCCAACCAACACTGCCAAAAACGTTGACAAGTGAAACATTAAGAACATATGGTTAACAACATACTAGGCTGGCAAAGGCTATGAGAAAGGTACAAGTGACCAATACTTGGACGTAAAACTAACTAGCCAATAATAATACCTACGACCTATTGAAAAAACCATGAAAAATTAAGAGTAATTACAATTGCATACATACTCTAAAGTATGTACAGAAACACAAGAATCGTGAAAGGGCCTACCGCATCTTCTGCAGTAGACCAGACTGTCTCTGCCCACCCGAATTGTCCGCCTGCAGAGACAATGCACATCCACCTCAACGAACTTACCTGCGTGCATCGGAGATCTTGCCGTACAGGGAAAGGGTGTCAAAGTCCCAGCCACAACAGAAGAGAAGAGGTTAATTCTCATGGATTCCTGATTATACTGGACCTTGGATGGATCCTCACTTCTGCAGAGGGTAAGACTGTTTGCGATTGCAAACAGTCACAATCTGACCCTCCTATCTGGTGCTGGACATCAGGCCATACAACCGGACACTATTTCCCTGAAAGGCAAGAAGGGAGGTAACTTGTGCTATGAAATCTTCTGTCCTGTGCTGCCCTCGGGAATCTAATATATTGACAGTACCTACCTTGCAACCTATGTTACTTACTGTAACCCAGTGGTTGCCAGAGACATTACGAATCTGAACAAACCCAAGCTGGTGCAGGCATGGCGGAGAGCAGAGCGAGTGAGGTGGTGGCGTAAAGCCCACTGACACTGGGATGCTGCGCCGAGAAGAAATTAGAGATATTAACATGGTACTGTTCCTGAAGTTGGTCCTCCTCCAATTCAGAGCTGTGTAGGGCCCTATGATTTCCGCAATGCGTTAAACACGGACGGAAATGCAGAATTTCATTATAAAAATTGAATCAACTGTAAAACGCGTAATATCGTGGAATTTGCCAAAATGTGGATGCAATTTCCCAACAATTATAAGCATTTTTTTCATAGCGCCTGAGCCGAATTAACAGAAAAAAACTATGCTGCTATGTTTTGGTGTCATTTATATGCACGCTGCTTCTGTCCTCTGCTCTCAGTGCTGGTGTTTCATGGAGGGCGGGGCTCAGGTCCTCCACACACATACACACTAGTGCTGGGCAATTTTACGATTAAATCGATTCATTCGAATTTGGAATAAGCATGATGTGTAAAAAGTCTACGTCGAAGAAATCGCGATTTAAAAAAACTGATCTTGTAACGTTTGATTTATCAAAAACTAGTTAATTCTATGAACGCCAACGGAGCTCACTGCTTCAGTAAATAAAATACTCGTCTGCTGCTCACAGGGGAGGGGGTAGGCCCATTGTGTAACAAAAATAAGCTACATTTTTGTCTGTGTTGCTGTGATGTGTATCAGGCTATACCCTGCGCACTCCAAGTTACAAGCTATCACTGGCATTGGGTCTAGCTAGCAAGCTAGCGTGCAACGCCAGTCTCATTCATATGGCATAACATTAGGTAGACTACTAAAATTACACCACGCCAGCTGCATAAAGTCAAAGGGTATGTTAGTTCCGTTAGGTTTCAAATTGGGTATACGTCGCTACACAAGCGATTAAAAGCAGGGAGGGAGAGTCGCGTAACAGTTAAAGAAATTGTTCAATTTTTGTAAATAGTTTGCTTACTTTTATGTCTCGCGAAAAAGTTCCAACTCGTCCAGATAGTTTTTACATCTATTGTATTTCCAACGTTTTGGAGTAATTACCTTTTCCCATTTCGCTGCAATTTGGAATAGAAATCTGATTGAATCTATGCTTAGCAGGAATGTCAGTTTTAGTCTAGACTGGTTACTAACACAAACACATTTTTCATATATAAATAAAATACTTATTTAAAACACTTCTGGCAATTTTTAAGTTTATTTCCAGAATACATTAAATATTTAAGAATTTATTTTCAAAGCCATAACGCCCAGCCCCGATACACACACACACACACACACACACACACACACACACACACACACACACACACACACACAGAGCTATGTCGAAGAGGCACTCTGAGACGGTTAAGTTATCTCAAAAACGGAGGAATTCAACGTTAACAGCTACACTTAGACCAGAGCAATCTCCAAATGACTACAATGAGTCAGGAGAACAACTATTCTGTAAGTTTTGCCAACATACCACTGACTGCACCCGTAAGAATACGTGCGATGACCACCTCTAATCAAAATATCACATAAAAAACCGAGAGGCAGCGTGCTAGCAAGAGCTCATCATGGCAACACACTCTCAGAAGTGAAACCACATCGACAGATGCAAGACATGAGTCTGTTGAGGACTTTGTGGCTGTATGCGCGGATGTCAGATATTCAAAAAAATGAATAAGCTGCGTCCGTTTCTGGTTAAGCATTGTAATTGTATATTCTTATTTTCTTATTCAATTGTTGAAATTTTATTCATCCACTACATGATTAGCCACTCTTTCTGATGACATAATGTGCTTAAATCATAAAACACAGAATTCAGAAAAAATGCATCTGAAAACATGGAATTCAGATTTTTTTTTAAATTATAACAGGGCCCTAGCTGTGCGACTCAAGTACATCTGAGGGCACTGGCATGGATGGAGGGGGCATGGATGGAGGGGACACTGGTTCTGAAGTTCAAAACATATAAAATTGCAATTCTGTTGAAATTTAATCGATTTAAATCTACATGAATCTGAAATGTGCCGTACTCATGTAAATTGGCTTTACTGATGTGTGAGGTATCCTTCGCTTTAGTGGCTTCCCATCCATGGTCTCCAGCTGCACAAGGTTGTTAGGGCCAACTGAAGTAACCCTAAAGAGACTAGCCATGATGCCAAGAGATGTGAAAAGAAATAATAGTTTTATTTCATTAAGTTTAATGAATAAATACATTTGTGAATTATTTACCTGTACTTGGTTGGCCAATCCGGGTAGACAGTACGGCCAGGTCTCCCACACTTCCTCTCATCCTTCCTCAGGACTTCCATGCCAGGAGTGATCAGAAAGTGGCTAGAAAGGGTGTCATTGTGGTGTTAATTCACCTCCTTGTTTGTAGCAAAGATGTGTAACACGTCTATGGGGCAGTCATTTCTGTTGGGGAAACAGCGTGTGGTTAACAAAGCTCTGAGTGCTGGCCACATCCATTCAGAAGGTAAAGGATACATAAAGGTAAATGGCAAATCCAACACCTCATAAAATTAATCACATCTCGCGATCTCTTGCATTTGCAGTAGACTATAGCTGTGTCCCAATTTGGGGGCTGCATCCTACAAAGGTTGCATTTCAAGACCGAATACGTCACAGTGGCGCGCCAGGGCTGTCCCATTTCGAAGGCTCCTTCAAATGCGGCCAAGAAATGCAACCTTCTTTTCCCAAATTTGGAGGATTCAACTGCTGCATCCTTCGTGGCCAAACCTATCCCAGAATTCATTGCGCGCTGGTGATGATTGGATACAAGTGTCATGACGCAAGGGTAAGGGTGGGAACAGCTGGTGACGCCAACAGGAAATCCTCAGTAGACCAGTCCGTCTCATTTCATCTCCTTTAACAACGCTCAGTTCGGCCTTCGCGGTCTACGACGGCATAGCCTACGAAGGCCAAACAGCAGGTGCTCAAGTCCCTTTTGAAGTCCGTCTGTCCGAGTGGCTGGCCATGCGGCCCGCTTTGTGACACTGGTGACTTGAGGAGACGTGACAAGGAGATCACAGAAGCACAAATAAAGGGAGAGCTGCCTCCTCCTCCATTCCCCCACACAAAGCTAACGCTATTTTGATCAATCAAACTGAAAACAGTGTACTCCTAAAAAGTCACTATGGGCCTGAATTACTAAGATCCCAAATAGCGTGTAGTAAATTGTGCATTAGTTCCTACAGATTGCACGTAAATTAATTACGTGAATGGACGGAAAACCAAACTATTGCAAAAGGAAGAAGGGAATTTGATCCCCTTGAAGTAGAGGTTCTAGTGGACGAGGCCAATAAGCTGTTGAGCAACAGCAAAGAAATATAAATAAAAGAAAAATAAATACCATATTTGGGAGATTATCAAAGAAAAGATCAATGCTGTGGGGAAAGGAAGGAAAAAATTATAATTTAAGGTCAGCACACAAAAAAGGAGGGGGGATGGTGGATTCAATAAAAAAAAATGGCAATGCTTGAAAGATGATCATTTTTGCCTCCAACATCTCAAAAGTATGACGGTGTATTGGGGCTGTTGTAGGATTTTTTTTTTTAAAGGAGCCTGGGGAGGGGGGTAATATTCTGTGAAAAAAAACTCAGAAGTGCTCTGAGAATAAAGTCCCAAATTTGCGAGGAAAAAAAAAACTGAAAAAAATAAATGTATGAGAATATGAACTCCTATTTTGCCAAGGATTACATCGCCTCACTTTGTATTAAGGTTGGATCAACATGACACCACAAATACGCCACCGATTGCCGTTATGCCAGTGGATGACCTAATAAAATCATACTTTGCAATCGGATTTAGCAATAAGGAAATACTCATTATTTTAGCTCAGAATCACCATATTATCATAAGCATTAGTACCTTTAGGAGACATTGCCGTGAATTGGGCCATTTCAAACTAAATGATTATACTGATTTGGATGAGGTGGTAACTTAGGGTAGGCTTCAGTGTGACACCGGCGCCTAAGACACTGCGCTCCTTTAAGCTCCACACCTTTAGGATCAATTCATTTGATGATCGGTCTTATTGTATCTTGCTGTACCACAAATCACATTTGAATCGCTGAAAGGTGTAACCTGCGATATCCTTGCACCTGTCCATTGCCTAGCAGTTCCTGATGCACGAAAGTTAGCTACCACCTCATCAAAATCTGTATTCTTTCTTCTGAAAAGACCCAAGTCACAGCAATGTCTCTTCAAAGTCCTGATGCTTATGATGATATGGTAATTCTGAGCTAAAATAATGAGTACTTCCTTTATGGCTAAATCCGATTGCAAAGATCGGTCATCCACTGGCATAACAGAGGCGTAAGCCTATATGTTGTGTGATGTTGAGCCAATCTTACAAATGGAAAAACACTTGGCAAAACACAAAATTTTCCAAGTTTATACTCTCGTAAATGTATGACTTTTTAATCTTACAGAATTTCAGCTTTTCTCATGAATTTGGGATTTTAATCTGGGAAATATCTAGTTTTTAGCCCCTCCCCAGGCTCCTTTTTTTAATGATTATTATTTACAATGGACCCAATACGCCGTCGTACAGAAGTGTTGACACGGACCGAAAAAAAACACATTCTAGACATAATGCCTAACCTTCTCTTTAAAAAAAAAACGCTGGCCATGGTTTTTACTTTTTTTCAGGTAGAAAAAAAACTGATAGATTTGTTTCAAAAAGTAAACCAGAGCGTCTTTTGTTGCCACATCAACAACAACTGAAACATTTTCGCAATAGCTAATGTTACAAAACAGCTACTACATCGCAAATCAGATGTTTGAAATAACAAGACAGCATAAAGTTACCTACTTTAGTGAAACTTAGTGAATAGTGTGTTACAATTGACTAACAATTTCACTGTGCTCAGACACTAGCACCAACGAGCTTCTCGATCTTGGCCGGTTGTTATGGGAAACGACTGGTCTCACTACTGCGTTTGGGATTGGTCAGATGTCAAAAAAGTGCTTACGATATTGAACTTTTTTCAACTGAAAAGATGCCCTGAACTGCAGAAAAAGCGACGGCAGAGGTAAAAAGACTTCCGGGACGTTTTTTTTTACAACACGGTCTACTCCATAGGATTATAATGTAAAATAGATGCCAACAACCCTAAAAAGATGCCGAATGTGAATATGGCCTTATTTAGTTTCCCCTGCGTCTCCTCACCGCAGTAAGAGGAGCTAAACGCGCGCATCTGACGAGTAGGTGCCCTGCAGTTGTACTAAATTTTACACTCCGGTAACTGCTTTCAGGTTTAGTAAATATCATTGCTACAAATCTATTGGCATGTCTCCTCCCAGTATTTTGCACTCTCAAGCAGAAACGCCCATTATTGCATATGCATTAAGGCAAGCACGCAAAATGGGCGAGGTGTGCTAAATTGCTCATTTGAAAGACGCAATCCAGCTTACACGGTAGTAGCTTGGGCATTTGTTTGTGGCTGGTATGACGTTTGCACGAGCAAACCTTTACTAAACCCGGTAAAGTTTTAACAAGTCTTCAACTTCGACTTCCCTTTCCGCCACTGGGGGCCAAAGAGAAGAATAGGGTGTTAAATGACAACATAATAGCATGATAGGTAGTGGGGAACTTGCATGGGCCCCTGGGGATTTCCATCTACATTGACTACGTCTAGGTGTGCTGTAAAGAGAGAAAGATGACAGAGAGGCTATGGGTTGAAGAGATAAAGAGTGCCAATCTAATGCATCAGTTTGAAATGTGAGTTATGTTGATTCAATCTGGCAGAAAATCCTTTATCAGGGCCCATAACTACTACCATTTTTATTATATATGTAACTTTAAAAAAGCAACCACCACCTTAAACTTCAACATGTTACATAAATGCAAGCTGGGGTTTGAGAGCTGATTTTTATTGTTTGTTTCACCAAGTGTAATAACAACAACAAACCCCTTATGTTGCCTCACTTGCTTAGTTTGTTAGCTTGCCAGTAAACGTTTCGGCTGCCGCTGAGATGCAGAAAACGCTCAGCAGCCCACAGTACTGCCAGCCAATTTCTAACCTGCAGGTACCCAAGAGTATTTCAAACACATCAGTGCAATAAATTAAATGTGACATTTTTAAGAGAAAGGTTCTGTGTGCTTTTTCTTTCCAGGACGGTGAAAATGGCTGCACAGCTCTGTGTCTGAAGAACAGATCAGCATTTGAACATCAACATCACCACCTGCTGCACTGCCTGGAGAAGACTACTGTAAGTCGTCCGCCTCTCCCTCTCCAGAGTCTAATCAAATTTTTCACTCTACTGTCCATATATATTAAGGTCTTTAGAAACCTTTGATTCCCTTTAGATTTGTTTGGTTAATTTTCTATGGATGTTATTCTGCACTCCTTTACTTTTCATCCTTCCTCTCCCCTCTAGAGTCACAACTTTACTAACGAGTTGACGTACAGCGAGGTGTGTATGAAAGAGTCTCTGGTAGGCTTCAGAACCAGCCGCAGCACTTCTCTTTCCAGCCATCAGAGTAGCACCACTTCCTGCTGCTCACGTCGTGCAAAGAGACAAACAATCCGACTGGCCAACTCTATGGTGTCTGTTAGTAGGAGCAGTCTTCAAGAACTAGACAACTTAGACCTCCAAAAGCATACCAACATAATACCACAGAGGTAGCGTATTTAAGTGTTTGTGTTTGTGTAATCAATCCCTGAAGTTCACTGACAGGACTCTCTGTGTTGTGCAGCCGATCAAACCTAAACGCCAGGACAGAGGACCATAAGATGAATTGTGGGAATCGAGACTACACAGCTGCTATTATCAGCATTCCAACACCGCCTGCCAACACACCTGACGAAAGCCTGCAGCCATCGCCAGCCATTCTACACAACTCCCGCACAAAGGCCTACACACAGGACACTATAAAGATATCCTCCATATAGTCCTCTCTCCATCAAACATGAGCCCTGACCTCTAACCCCCGAACATTATTCCAATACAGTTAGGAACCGTGATTCCGTTAACCCTCATGTTGACTGCCATTTTACGTAAAGACTTCGAAAGAATAATAAACTGCAACTTTTCACACCACTGCTTTCCTCTATGGGGAATGAGTAAGGAAGACTGCTTTAAGAAAAGCTAAATATTCATAACCTGTTTCATTAGATTATATATGTAGACAACTTGTTTTAGCACAACTTCAAGTGGATGATCATGCTTAACAATCCAGTTATCGTATCAAATTGTACCGCACAGTGGACATGTATTGTTTATTTTACGCATGGAATAACTGAAATTGTGATCTGCTATTGATAAAAAGAATTACCCGGAGATTGTTTGTATCACACTGTCTTTCCAGACATACTGACATGACAAAACTTTATTGAACTAACTTGGATAAGGCAAACTCAAACTACACGCAAACAGACACTTTTTTTTGCTTCACACTACTGAATAAAACCCATTTGAAACTAACTTTTTTAGTTGTTGGTCTGACTATGCCTACAACAAAAAATCTGTGACAGTGCTGATAAGGAAAATATAAGTAATTTAGAAAAGCTTAAAGCTGCAGTAGTTATTTGTTTAAAAGTTATTTTAATGCAAATACCATAATTCAAATCGCTACATCTTGTAGCTATCAATGAATTAAATGCTCTTGAGGAAAAAGTAGCTGAATGACCTTCAGTGATATTATTGGCACTACTGTTTAATTTAGGTATGATTCTAAAAATAGCTTCACCTACAAAAAATACTTAAGTGTCCAAATTTAGCGTATTCATATGCTTAAAGCTGCTTATTGTAACTTTCAGTAGATTCTTTTGGCGCCCCCTATCGTTTGCATGGTGTATTTATTTTCGCAAACTTTCGCAAAGAGGCGCATTAGTATGCATTTGCCTTCTCTAGCACAATCAACGACTATATACCGGCAAAATAAATCTGTTCTGTAAATTTAGTTTATTATTATTATTATTATTTTATAAAACTAAGACCCGGAGCTATTCATAAAACACCCGAGGCTATAGCCCCGGACACCCAGCCCTAATGACGTCCCTGCAACCAGCGATCAGCTTTTGCCGTGTGTAAAGCACATTGCCTATATGTTTGAAATGTGCTACACAAATAAAATGTATTGTGCTAATGTGCACTGTCTGTCAATCCCCAAGAAATAGCATGACTATAGTGAAGTCATCATCATCATCATCATCATCTTCGTCCGCTTATCCGATCGGGTCGCGGAGGTAGTAGTTCCAGCAGAGAGCCCCATCCTTCCCTTTCCCGGGCCACATCCACCAGCTCTGACTGGGGGATTCCAAGGCGCTCCCCGACCAGCATGGAGATATAATCCCTCCACCTGGTCCTTGGTCTGCCCCGTGGCCTCCGCCCAGCTGGACGTGCCTGGAACACCTCCCTAGGGAGGCGGCCAGGTGGCATCCTAACTAGATGCCCGAACCACCTCAACTGGCTCCTTTCTACGCAAAGAAGCAGCGGATCTACTCCGAGTCCCTCCCGGATGACTGAACTTCTCACCCTATCTCTAAGGGAGAAGCCAGCCACCCTCCGGAGGAAACTCATTTCGGCCGCTTGTATCCGTGATCTCGTTCTTTCGGTCATGACCCATCCTTCGTGACCATAGGTGAGAGTAGGAACAAAGATAGACCGGAAGATTGAGAGCTTTGCCTTTCAGCTCAACTCTCTCTTCGTTACAACGGTGCGATACAGCGACTGCAATACCGCTCCCGTTGCTCCGATTCTCCGGCCCAACTCACGTTCCATTCCACATCTCCCTCTATTACATCTTGCAGTGATCTGGGATATTTTGCAAACATCTTTTGGCAACTTCAGTAGAGTTCCTTTTACTTATGCAGGTACTTTTTTGCATCATCTCACAAACCACAATCCAGACCATTTCCCTTCTCATTCGTGTCCTTGGTTGTTTTCTTTTCTCCAAAGACTGCATCAATTCTTCTGGGAACTTATCCCACGGTATCACAAAGGTATCCACCCAGTCTATGTCAGGACCTTGGCAGCTATTGGAAGATGTTGAAGGTGAACTTGTGGGTGAAAGAGACTTTAATGATGTGGTTGGTTCTGGCCAGGCACCAACAGATGATGAGCTGCTGGTTTCAGGAGTCTGGCCTTTAAGACAAACAAAATGTTAAAGTTTCTATATTTCTGTTTGATCTGTTATGCAGATTAATTTGGGCACTGGTTGCATCTTGTACTGCAATACTTAACTTACATCTCAGCTTCCAAGCAGCAACGGCTTTTTCGGGCTTGAATTGGCCTCAATGCTGACTGCAAATAAACTTCATTAATAAACCGAAGGTCTTCATACGTCTCCACCCCAAGGGATCGTAAGGTCTCATCCAGAGTATTCATAGTTAACTCTGAAAGGTCAGGCAAGACCTCTGTGATGGCGATGCTTATAAAGGTTTGGCCAAAGTCAGTCATTTCTGGAATCTAGGAAGAATAAAACCAGTTTTCAAATGAAATTAGACAAAAGTAATAAGACATTTAAAAAGTAACACTGTGCATATGTACAGATAAGAGCAACCTCTGCCTGTTAACAATATATGATGGCAATGGATAAAAATCTACCAAGCCGTTAATGTTTAGACATTGCAACCTTGTGCTCTGTTTTGTCACTGAGTACAGATGGTATTCTGAATGATAGTTAGCTTTATGTATATCCATCACAAAATACACAACTTCATCATTTTGAATAAAAATAATAAGTTCTCCAAATTCCATGGACTCACTTTTTTATACAAGGAAATTCCCTTTTCTATAGGATGTACCTTGATACTGTATGCGGAAACACTAGTATTGTTTTCTGAAAAGCCAAACTTTCTCACTGCATTTTAATTGTGTCACTGTAAAGGTTGGAGTAAAAAGTACAACTGTCTTTGACTTGCAGAAGCTGACTGCATCCTGGCCCAGCTGAAAGATATGCCTGATACATCTGATGTCTTTCAGATAAAGTTAGGCAGATGTTTTTAAAGTTTTTCAAATGCCTTGAAGTAGCTGTGTTTACTTTCAAAACGCATTGTTCTTAGTCTTATCAAGGGGCCAAATTTCAATGTTAGTGCGGGATAGTGCCGCAAGAAATGGTGTTTTGGTTTGAGTGGACTCAGGAAATTAACACATTCTTGATTCCAAATATTCTCGGATTATAATGTCAAGATAAGCTACCTGTGACAACGAGATATTTTGTGCACAAATCATGTCAACAATGCCTTTAAGTTGGAGAGTTAACTGCCACACATCATCTTCTGGATTTTGCACTTTGTCACCAATTATTACAGGCAGCAACCTTAAGAAATTTCAATTCTGAATAGCTTGCTCCGAAAGCCTGGACAGCTGAGAATTGACAACACATGGCTCTATGAGAGCATCAGATCCTTTGTATTTGAACTGTTTGATGCGTCAGTTCAAAATTATATATGTAAACCATTTATTTGTCTTAATGAAATACTTCAAGTACAGTGCAACATCATAGGATAATATGCCCTCAAATATGTCATGGCCTAAACAAGGTGGGAGACCAGGCTGGCAAACATGAAAAGATTTGAGCTAATTCAAAATGGAGTTTACCTTTATGCCTTTGACGTGTTGAACGTCTTCAGCTTGTAAATCACCAACAGCAGAGTTGTATCGTTCAGGGGTGCGCTGTGGACCACATACATTAGGATCATTACTCTGAAACTCCCTTTGTGTGATTTCACAGTACCTGCAGAAGTACTGAGAACGACTAAACTTTTCAGTAAACCCACCAATGCTGTGTGAACCCAAATTATCACCTGCAATACAATACAGAGCCCCTTTGACCGTTTCACCAGCAATCGTTATTCCATTTTCCTCCAAATCTTTTAAATCCACTAACATCTCTGAGAAAGCCTTACCAATTTCAAATTGTTTTATGTCATTCTCTACACACAATAAGACAAGGGACATGTGACCTGTATTGGATCGCACATGAACAGGTAAATTTGCCACAGGAAGATAGACTGTAAGAACTTTGTGTTTTTTCTTTGCAGAGCCGAGTGGATTGGCAATTTCAAAAGCATCCTGGTACAGAATTAGCTTAAGGCTCCTTGAATTTTCAATGAAGAACTGGTTTGACTTAAAGATATGTCCATCACTAACGTCTCCAAAATAATCTGACTGTTTTACAAGACTGTTGTGACACAGAATTCTGCCATCATTCTGATTGTAATAAGCTCTTTAGTGTTTCTAGCACAGGTATGTAGTAAGCAAACTTTTCCTTCATATTTTCATCATTTCCCAATTAAACTTCTTTTGGTGCTATGTAATTGAATTTTTTTTAAACACCTGAGCTCTTGAATATGTTGTTCTCAGTGGCCCCTGATGACAGATGGAGAAAAGATCTGAATCCTTCACACGATCACAAATTTTAGCAACAGCATCATCTGCTAGACACATGTCCGTTTTTTTTTACAAGTGAACGTACTTTACTTAAAATGTAATCCTGTCCCATCTCATGCACATTTTGAATCTCTTCAACAATAGTCTGTATAGTTGAAGAAGGAATGAGGAGCTGCCCTTGCAATTTTAGGTAGAATAAACAAAGATTCCGAAGAAAAGTCTCATTGAATTTATCTGGCAATTCAATGGTGTCATTTGTAGCTGCATCATTTGAGTTCTGTGAAGCATCCTCACATGCAATAACAGCAGAGGACAGAGTAGTTTCCCTGTAAATGTTACTTATACTATCCAATGAACATGGATAATCATCACGATAATGAAGTACTCCAATAATAGTACAGAAACCAACTCTACTGCTCACTGAGTTTATGAGGCAGAGCTTATTTATTCTTGAATTTAAACACAGGCGTTTATTCTTTTGCGAGCATGTAACATTTGCATTGAAAATCATTAATGTAACATTTTAAATGTTCATCAAAAATGTACTCACAAACTAAAACAAACTTCTATTTTATCACAACATGCAATGAACTTTCCTCAGCTATGCAAGCACATTTTACGGTGTATCTTAAACACACACACATCTATAGATAGATGGATGGATGGATGGATGGATGGATGGATAGATAGACGGATAGACAGATAGACAGATAATTGAAGAAACAGGTTAAAAGGAACATTTCAGTGTAACACCAAAACATTTTTAAGGCCAAAATAACTAGCTACAGAAGCTATAAAATATATGACATAGTCGCATTTTATTTTGTTTTTGTTCAAACTACCTTAAGAAAGATATCTGTGTAGGGTGTGCAAGAAAGTTTGTTTAATGAATCAATCAATACAGCTACCAATTTACAATTTACTCTATCTACCCATTTTCTGCATGGAAAAGAGAGATGAGGGCAGATGAGAGGCCAAAACGGGACAGGAGAGAGGAAAAGAGGAGTGAGAGAGAAAGGTGGTGACTGCAGCAGATGAGAGCAGATGGTGGAGAGAGACAACAGGGGTAAGCTATACAACACTGTATTAGCTGTGCTTTTATTTGATTGATTTAATCAGCCAGAAGGAATATCTGCAGAGGGATCTGTTGTGCAGTTACAAAAGTAACGTATCAAACCTCAATCTCGTTATTGAAATACAAGTAAGCCAAGACAAAATGACCATGTATGGGAGCTTTCAGGGTTTTGTCTCCACCACCAAGAGGTCAATAGCAGATGGTTGACATTATTTACAAAACGTATTATCTTATTATTAGTATCTCCTAAACAGATCTAAACATTCAATATAAAATTAAAAGGGCACCAGATGGATGTATTTGGTTGTCAAAATGTAAAAAGAAATCTCTCAATGGAGCATGCCCCCGGACCCCTCGAGTGGTTGTGACTCTGGGCTGAAGCCCCCGATGTCCTCAGGTTTTAGAACCGCCCCTGGTGGTCTCGGTCTTGACTTTCGGACAATATACAGGAAGTTCCCCGGATTAACAGCGCTTTAAACTGCCTAGTGATAGGTCTAATTACAATGGGGAATATGAATCAACAAATATCGTTGCCTCCATATAATTATATTATTAACTTCAGGTGCAATACTCGAGGCTAGTTCAAAAGTGACGATTGCTTGCAGTCTGGAGAAGACTGTTCCTCCCGGCAATACAATCTTCGCATTGCCGAGGACGTTTATTTGGCGAATTTGAACTAGCCTTGAGTATTGCGCCTGAAGTTAATAATATAATTATATTGAGGCAACGATATTTGTTGATTCATTTTCCCCATTGTCAACCGAATTGACAGCACTCTGATGTCAGACGCACGCCCGATTACAAAACAAATCATTATAAAATATAGGGAGACGCAGCCCCCGTAGGTGACGATAGACGGTAGGTGAGGGCGCAATCCCACATTTTGAAGAAATATTTGTGGCGCCTTTTTGGAAAAGAAATGTATTGATCAAAGACCATCCACTACACAAGGTAACTGTTATTACATTTTAAAATATAGTACATGAATGTTAATTTAGACCTCCTTTCCCTTGTTGCCTCAGCCCTCATACTAGTTACGCACCATTTCGCTCGTGGTACGCTTAAGGTAGGTTAAACGCATGCTTCCTAACCGCAACAAATGATACAACAGTAAGCTAACTAGCTAACGTTAGCTAGCTAATACCAGACAAGGGGGATAATGGTTTATGTGCCGCTGGGGACGGTTAATGTGGGGTGAGGACCCTGGCAGGCTGGCTGGAAGTTGGAAAGATGGGTCAGGAATCTGATTAAAAGTGGCTTTTTATATGGTAATTGTAACAAGCCATTTCATGCTTTTATTTTCTTCAGAAATGCCTACCACATGCATTGGCACCAGCTGTACCAGAAGGATACAAAATTCATGCAAAAGGTGTCCTTACTGCAGCGCGGAACAGCCCATAAAGCAGAAGCTGTTGAGGTCACGGCAGGTGTTTCATACCTGTCGGAAACAGTGGGCTGCGTCAAGAACAATAACAAGGAAGCAGAGGTAGACAAAGTACACAAGCAAGTAGGTCTGCCCATATACAAACATGAAACAATGTGCTATTTACTTTTAATGATACTGTTTTTCCAAACGGGTGACTGGTGAACCCATTTGGCAAAAGTCTTTGAGACTCAAACCCATTTATCCTACCGAATATCTTTGCCTGCCCTCATGTTCTTCCTCCCTCCATCTGCCCTGATTTGTGTGTTTGTCTGATCTATAGTGGTCTTCCACCAATGGTCCTTTTTACGTTTAATGGGATCTCTGTATCATAATCTAGACAAGTTGGTTCTCATCCCTGTCACATCAATGAATCTATGTAATCATGTGTGTGTATGTGTGTGTGGTAGGGGCAGTAGTTGTCGCCCAGTAGGGCTATTTTAACACCCTTTTTCTTTTTTAGACCTAAAATAAATTGATTAAACTCCCTGTTCTGTATAGAAAACTATTGAATTCCTTGCAGTTCATTCGTATGCTGGCTAAAGTGGTGCTTATGGCAGAT
>CM030174.1:19107154-19141080 GCA_017639675.1 Aplochiton taeniatus | reverse complement strand
AGCATGAACATCCTACGGCCCACTTTGTTGTTACTATACTTCTTAATTGTGAGAGTATTAATAGATATTTCACAACAAATACCTTAAGAAACGAATTACCTATACATTTTATATAATTGTTCACCCAAATAAAGTGTACAATGTTGAACATTTGTACTCTAACGCTAACATGTCAAACAGCTTAGCTTTTTTTAGGACGCGGTCCCGCTCGCTTGCAGCAGCATTCGTAGCATATCGCTGTGTCTAACATAATGCCACAGTAAAAAATGAATATAGCCTATATCTTTATATATTAGGCTATACAATGAGTCTACTGGTAAATAATTTAAAAAAAAACAGGACAAGATGATTCGGAAACACTGGCCTAAGTATTGATTGGATCGAGACATCATACCTATCTTGATCATTGGCAGCTCTGATCCATACTTATAAATGGATACTAAACAATTTAATTCTTGAATGGATTTAGAAGTTTTCTTAATGTAACGTTGATAAGAAAAATTCTTCATGCAGGCTATGCTACCACGTTTCCAAACATGCTGGCATATATCATGTTTCAAAAGATCTAAGTTAGTAGCCTATATGAGATAAGTAACCCACAGACTCCTCATTTCAAATTCTACTGAAATAATCACGTTATCTTCCTGGACATGCAAAAGTCTAGAAACCAATGAAAACATAAATTCTACACAAAATGTCTTGCATGGTTTTTCCATCACGAGACAAATCTAATTAATTAGTCACACAGTGGAGACAGACGCCGCTCTAATGTAGTTCTGCGACATGAAGTAGGCTATATTCAAAGCAGCATGCCTCACATGAGTGGACGTATCTCCTAATTTCAGCTATAAATTTCTCTAATTTTTGGATCACAGGTCAAGGAGACCTCCTGATAGATCCAGTTAAAAGGTCTCACGCGACGGATGTAATTTAGGGTAGTAGCAACGCAATTGAAGTATTTAAAACAGCATCAAGGGCATCACGATTGGATTGGGCGTATCTCAAAAGTCCAGCTATGGATTTCTTTCTTAATTAGATCACAGCTAAATGAGACCTCCTTCTAGGTCCACTTAAAAGCTTTCATGCGACGGATGTAATTTAGGGAAGTAGCAACGCAACGCAAATACGCAATTATTTGGAACACTAAGTAATTTATGACCGATGTCGTTGCAGTGCCCTGCATTATTGCTTAAACACTAGGTGCGCACCAGTTTTCAGGTCCCGTTTTGGCCAAAATAAGAGACTCTCGACCTCCCCGCTGTGGTGAGTTTTACTGTGACGAAATGACTTTAACGGTAGACAAATGGAAAGATTTAATAGCCAGTGGTTTAGGAATATGTGCTTAAACAAGTTAATCAATCGTTTGATATTAACTGAAACATATATATTTTTTTAGAAACTGCTTAAAGTTACGGCTTTTTTCAAGTAAGAAGAAAACCTACGCTATTTGGAAGCTAACTATGAAATATCAAGCGCTGTATGCATATTAACACTGATATATGACTCAAGTGATTCAGGCCAACAAAGATGTTATATGTTTGTCCATTACAACAGTTTTACAACGCTACGCGGGGTTATTTTCTTCAGCGCTGAGCGTGAAAGCTCCCGTATTGACTACATTGGCGTTCAACTTGTCTAATAATAGCCCCCAAATGGCAATGTCGAGGCTGGCATTACCTTTCAAACAATACGATTATTAAAACTATCAACAAATGATTAACCTGCCCAAGCTAATGTCGTTCGCCACCTAGCTAGCCCGTCAGCCAATTAAACGAACAAGCTATATCTGTACAGAAGGCTAGTCGAACGTTCGAACGCCATTGTAGTCAATACGAGCTTCCATGCTCAGCGCTGAAGAAAATTGCCCTGCGTAGCGTTTTAAAACTGTTGTAATGGACAAACATATAACATCTTTGTTGGCCTGAATCACTTGAGTCATACAAAAGTAATACCTACTTTCACCATATATCAGTGTTAATATGCATACAGCGCTTGATTAGCGTAGGTTTTGTTCTTACTTGAAAAAAAAGCCGTAACTTTAAGCAGTTTATTTAAAATATATAGGTTTTATTTATTATCAAACGATTGATGAACTGGTTTAAGCACATATTCTTAAACCACTTAGAATTAAATCTTTCCATATGTCTACCGTTAAAAAAAGTTATTTTGTCACTCTAAAACTCACCACAGCGCGGAGGTTGAGACCGGACTTTAGAATCTCTCTTATTCTGGCAAAACGGGACATGAAAAACGGTGCGCACCTAGTGTTTAAGCAAAAATGCAGGGCACTTCCCATAACATGTAACAATCAAACTTGGGTTCATTTTGCAGACAACCCCTCTCGGGACCTGACACTGAGCGACGGCGCCAATCGGTCATAAATAATTTGGTTAACGTGTTTTATATACTTCAATTGTGTTGCTACTACCCTAAATTAACGCCTTTGCATAAGAGTTTTTAACTGGACTTAGAAGGAGGTCTAATTGAGCTCTGATCCAAAAATAAAAAAAATCCAAAGCTGGACTTTACAGTTATTCCCCCTCAAATCATGTTCCCTTGATGCTGTGTTTTGAATACTTCAATTGCGTTGCTTCTACGCTAAATTACATCCGTCGCATGAGAGCTTTTAACTGGACCTAGAAGGAGGTCTCATTGAGCTTTGATCCAAAATTCAAAGAAATCGACTGCTGGACTGATGAGATATTCCCCCCAAATATTGTGATGCCCTTGATGCTGTGTTTTAAATACTTCAATTGCATTGATAGTACCCTAAATTACATCCGTCGCATGAGAGCTTTTAACTGGTCCTAGAAGGAGGTCTCATTGAGCTCTGTTCCAAAAATCAAAAAAATCCATAGCTGGAATTTAGAGACATTCCCCATCAAATCATGTGATGCCCTTTATGCTTGGGGTATCACATTTGTCCAATGACGTAATCAACACGAGAGCTTCTACGCTCAGCGTTGACGATAATTGGACTGCGTAGCGTTTTAAAACTGTTTAATTTGACACAAATGTAACGTTTTTGTTGGTCTTAATCACTTAAGTAATTAAAAAGTAATACCTACTTTCACCATATATTAGTGTTGATTTGCATACAGCGCTTGCTAATTCATAGTTAGCTTCCAAAAAGCGTAGGCTTTGATCTTACTTCAAAAAAGCCTTAAAAAAAAAGCATTGAAAAAACTTTAAGCAGTTAAAAAAATATGCGTAAGTTTTATCTTATGTCAAACTATTGATGAACTGGTTTAAGCACATATTCTTAAACCACTGAAATTAAATCTTTCCATATGTCAACCGTTAATAAAGTCATTCATTCAGAGTGGACTTCGTTAGAATCTCTCTTATTCTGGCCAAAACGGGACCTGAAAACTGGTGCGCACCTAGTGTTGGAGCAAAAATGCAGAGCACTTCCCATATGAATTGACGATCAATCTTGGGTTTGTTTTGAAGACAGCCTCTCTCGGGAGCTGACACTGAGCGACGGCTCCAATCAGTGATGAATAACTTAGTTAACGTGTCTTTCAAATACTTGAATTGTGTTGCTACTACCCAAAATTACATCCGTCGCATAAAAGCTTTAAACTGGACTTTAGAAGGAGGTCTCATTGACCTGTGATCCAAAAATGTAAGAACTTGATAGCTGGACTTTGGAGATACGCCCACTCATGTGAGGCATGCTCCTTATCGCCTACTTCATTGTCGCTGAACTGCATTAGAGCTATGTCTACTGTGTGATTAATTAGATTTGGCTCGTGACGGGAAAACAATGCAATACATTTTGGTTAGCATTTATGTTTTCATTGGCTTCTAGACTTGTGCGTGTCTGGGAAGATAACATGATTATTTCAGTAGAATTTGAAATCAAGCCGTAGGCTACCTGTCTCATAGGCTACTAACCTAGAACTTTTGAAACATGATATATGCCTGCACCTTTAGAAACATAGTAGCCTAGGCTGCACGAATACACTTTTATCAACGTTACAGTAAGAAAACTTCTAAATCCATTCAATAATTTCATTGTTTAGTATCCGTATGGATCAGAGCTGCCAATAATTAAGATATAGGTGTGAAGTCTCGATCCAATCAACACTTAGGCTAGTGTTTACGAATCATCTTGCCATTGTATAATATAAAAAGATATAGGCTAGATTCATTTTTTTACAGTGGCATTATTTTAGACACGATATCTAGATGATATGTTTCGAATGCTATTGCGAGCAGACTTTGGTCCCGCGTCCTAAAAAAGCTAAGCTGTTTGACACGTTAGCGGTTTTCAGAGTACAAGTTTTCAACATTGTACACTTAATTTGAGTAAACAATCATATCAAATGTATAGTTAATTCGTTTCTTAAGGTATCTGTTATGAAATATCTATTAATACTTTCACAATTAAGAAGTATAATAACAACGAAGTGGGCCGTAGGATGTTCATACTTCTAGACCCAGTGTCTGTCTAAACGGAAGTAACATCGCGGTAAATATAAAATCCTTTTTTTAACAATAAAACTGTCACTTTTGGGCAAACTGACAATTTCTTCATTCGTTTAAAGAAATTTTATTTACGAAATAACAACAAATTGGAAGATAGGACTATTTAATCACTTAATAAAAAAAAAAAGTGAAAACGGGTTTGACCTGTCTGACCAGCGTTTGTCTAAACGGAAGTAACATCCCGGTAAATATAAAATCCTTCTTCAACAATAGAACTTTCACTTTTAAGCAAACTGACAATTTCTTCATTCGTTTTTATTCATAAACGTTTACTGAATAACAATAAATTGGAAGATAAGACTATTTAAAAACTTCATTTAAAAAAGGTGAAAACAGGTTTGATTTATTTTAACACATAACATAAAATTAAATAACGTTTATCGTTACTTACCTTACGTTGAATGAGACCGCTTCAAAGAAAGGGTTCCTCGTTTAAAGTAATCTGCGTTTATCGTCGCTTACTAAAGTACTTGACCGCTTTAAGGGGGTTGCTAGTTAAATGTTATCAGTAAATGAAGGCTAGGCTTTTAACATACTTAAGGTAAAGGCTCACGAGACGATTATAGAAACGGTAACTACGGAAAGAAGCGCTGGAGAGAAGTAGCGAATCGGAATCGTAGTGCAGTGGAATCAGGCAGGCAGTAGAATCGCAGAGCTGCCAACTTTCACGCTTTCAGCGTGAGACTCACGTAAACTACCCCGTTCACACGCTCTCACGCTACACTACATATTTCTCACGCTGTCAGACACGAAATGGCACGCAATTTTGCTGTGAACTTATAGCCTGCTTTGAAAACATTTTGGAAAGGTTGCGTGCAACAATGTGGCGGATATCGCTACATTTGCGGGCAAAGCGCTCGCGCTAGTGTAGTTTGATGAGGGAGTCGGCAGTTTCGGTAGCACTTATGGGGCTCATAGAGCTGTTACGATCATACCGTCAATCAGTAGTTAGCAAACAATAATATATGGTTATTTCGATATAATATCATGAAACAGTACCATGCCTCTATGTTCTGTACCTGGGTGCGCTAAACAAGGATGTCACAGCTTCCCTTAAAACCAACAGACTAAAAAGCTTGGGTAATTGCTGTTAAAAGGTCTGAAAGCACTGACAATGGAATCTCACCAAATATGTCAAAATAGGCCATCTGCACTTTACTGAAGCCAATTACAACTTACTAACTACATATGGTACGAGTATATTTGCTATAGGCTTTTAGCACATCACCTTACTAGCTTGCAAGTAATTCAGAATTCAGAAAGATAATATTTTTCTCATTCTGACCTTGGTGCTGAGATTTTGGCTCATAGGCAGAAAGACATTTCCGGGTAAGTCTAGGGAAAGTGGATGGGCTTTTTTTTATAGACTTAAACAAACAGCTCGTATAATGCATCTTCATGGTACCAGATAAGGAAAAATGAATAGCTAGTAGTAGCCTACCGAACTAACACAACACATAGCCTATACGATGTTTCTTAAAGAATTTTTTTCTGTATACATTTTTTTACGGCCCAATTTATGTTTGTTTCGCCATTGTAATATTGTTGCTACACACACTGCTAGCGAACCATAATGATTATCATTTCCGTGGCTCTCTCAATCGCATTATTTTTTTCAAATTGGTCAACTATGCCTATCACAAGTGGACTTGTTAACAAGAGTAGTATGCACGTTGCACTAAACAGGTAGTTCACCGGTGTATGACATTCAGCCCTAGTTTTATAGTCTAAATATCCTAAACTTCAAACAATGCAAGCCTTGGTTTTATATTATAACCACCCTATGTTTATAAAAACTGTTAGTAAAGTGCCACGTGTAATGTCAAGATAGCTGCTTGACCACTCATATAATTACTTACGACTTTCTACGATGTTGACTAAACTCATAATGACGTATTAATGAGACTGCAATGGTTTTCAATGGCGATACTAATCCATATCTGGTTTATGTGACGTAATCGCAAAATAAGTTCCAACTTCCCATTTATAAGAGTTACCTAACAGTGTTTGGCAGCCGGACGTCATTTTGCAAGACAACTCCATTAGTGCCGTGGGAGCCCTTCTCAACGCTCATCAAGGCCTCAAAAACTGCCGCAAGCCAGTACAAGACTATCAAGACTCACAAATGTTAGCGTAGATTTAGTCTTTACTTTTAGCTCATTTAAATTATTATTGTTGTATACTTTATTTGAAAACTGTATATTATTTGTGATGGTTATTTATTTTCATTTATTATTATTTATTTTCATAAAATGCATTTTGGTAGTGTCAATTGACCTAAACAAATTTAAGACATGCACAAAATAAATTCTATAAATGATTGTATACATATTGTTTTTGCTGGACCCTGTAGTGCTGCGCGGGCGCACTCATGCACAAACTTCCGTCGACTCTCACCCCAAGATTTTCTGAAAAGTTGGCAGCCCTGGAATCGGGTAGCGACACCGGCTGCAAAATACTGTCAGGTTGCGTCACAATGCATCGTTCTTTGCTGAAATGTTTTCATATTGCTACATTCGCCGATTGGCGGGCTAAGGGCTCGCGCTACCATCGTTCACGAGCTAGCAAGACTTCAGCAGATTTACCTCAGAGAGGCTCGCTCAGCCAAGTAAACACCCAGCAACAATACAGCTGAAATCTAACGTATCCCGACTTTGAGCTCCGGGAAATCGACTCAGACATAGACAACAACTTCCAACAGTAACTTTCGATTCATTATTAATATATAATTTTTATATCTAGTTGTTTGTGATAGCTGTTTCTAAGTATTTTTCTCTCTTTTGCTTAAAGGTTAACTAGCTAGCTAGCATACATTTTTCAGGTAACGTTAGCATAACTTAAGCAACGTTATATCTATGTAACCTAGTAACAAACTAGGTTTTTGAATATTTCATTAGCAATTACATACAGATTCATATAAGGAAATGCACAGTATATTTGCTAAGTTATTCATATAATAATTGGATATATTACGTAGTGACACATTGTTTGACAGGCTAATAATTTGTCTCCAAGTAAAATCTAAACAAGTTATGAATGAGCTGTATAGGAATCTTTGTTTTAATTTTGACCAGATGTTTATTTATTTTCTACTCTACTTCAAAAGATTGTGAGCAGGTGACTGGAACCAGACTGATGCAGGTAAAGAACAATTAACGCTTCTTCCACTGGTTAAGCATTGCCCAGGATGTCCAGGAATGGGCCAGTATACGTTTAAACATGTTTATGTTAATAGGTCAATAAGTCCTCAACCTTATGATCCATTTATACTTAAAAGGTCAGTAGATGTCTCGTATGCCACAAGTTTGAGAGGGTGAAGACTGAGACGACACAGTTGAATCCCATCAAACCAGTCTCCCCTGCACATGATTGGTAAGCTGTATACATTTTAAATCAATCCTTTTGTTTATTCTCAAATGAGTTACATGTAAAAGTGTTTGTCTGTTACTGTATTATTACTACATTTATTTTGTTCATCAATTATCTCTTGAAGGACAGTGATGTTGTCAGGCCCTTCTGAAGGTGCAGTATCCCAGTGTCGGTGGGCTCTGCTCTCTGCCATGCTTGGATCAGCTCAGGGGTTTGTTCAGATTCTTAATGTCTCTGGCAACTGCTGGGTTACGGTAAGTAACATAGGTTGCAAGGTAGGTGTTGGTCATATTTTTGATTCCCTAGGGCAGCACAGGACAGAAGATTTACTTGCACAAGTCACCTCCTTTCTTGCCTTTTCAGGGAACAGGGCACCCCAAGGAACAGTCCTATCTCCTTTTCTTTTTTCATTGTATACTTCTGATTTTAGGCATAGTCAAGAGTCTGACCATATGCAAAAATGTGCTCATGATACTACAATTGTTAGTTGTATATCTGAGGATAATACACTCGTATATAATAATCTCATTGATTATTATAATTATATCTTAAATCTGAAACTTTAGCCCAAAGATTTAGCTAGCCAAAGCTTACGGTCTAAATATATATATTTTATTCATATTAAAAGAAAAAAATATATAATTATATACTTCTATTCCATTATACATTTGTAACATTTTCATTTTTATAGACCCATATATATAATTTCTGGATTGAAATTTTGAACTGTTTACATTTTCCTGTTTACATTGCTCCTTCGATTTGCCGCAATTAAGTCGGTAGTTTGTTATGAATTGTTTTAAAAGGAAGACTCCTCTCCTTCTTCAAGACAGAAGCCATAACCATTTATTCAATAATTAAAAATGTCAACAAAAACATTGACATGTTTGATTTACCCTTGATTTGAGTAAAAATAATTCATGCGTTTTTGTACTGGGATCTTTTTTCTTAGTCATTATAGTTCCCAGTCATCCTTTATTTCAAATACAAACAAAACATTTGAAGTGGTTAATTTTTAACCAGGAAGAAATGTTTACAAATGCATGTTCCACATTGTGTGTAAATAGTTATTAATTGGGTTATTTGAAACCTTCAGGTTTCTTGTTTTTCTAAGAGCATGTTACAATATATTTTTTTTCTTTTTTGCAAGTGGCAAAACACCAACTGTACCATCCCATGCTGTTGGTCATAAATACATTGTTACCAGTTACATACATTGTTACCAGTGTCAGAATGGTAAATACATTTGACATAATGAGCAGTCACAATAAAGTCTTGTACTTTATTGTCAGAAAACTATGGAAAGAAATTTCATGTAAAACCAGACATTCAGCACCCCCATACAGCCGGAATGGAATGACCCTTGTTTAACAACCACATTTTACAACAATTTGACTGTGAGAATGGCAGTCGAATCAGGCTGCATCAATCTAATTTCGTCTGCAGATTTAGAAAAGGTCATCCATCCATGCTTTTATAGCCTCCAAACTTGGTTAAAGTTATGCACTTTATTCTGGAATAAGCAAGCAAAACATCCAAAGACTTTTAACTATCCAGGTTTTTAACTCTTACTAGAAGAAGAGACAACATTACACCAATCCTTGCAGCCCTTCATTGGTTACCTGTGCGTTTTAGAATAGATTTTATGATTTTACTGCTAGTGTTCAAACCCTTGAATGGTTTTGCGCCTGCCTATATCGCCGATCTGCTTATACCTTATAAACCAGATCGTGGCCTGAGATCATCCAGCAGGGCCCTTTTAATAGTTCCAAAATCAAAATTCCGCAATAAGGGTGACTGGGCTTTTGCTGTCCGAGCCCCTAAGCTTTGTAACTCCCTGCCTGGTAACCTCAGGCAGGCTACCTCAGTTTCCTCTTTTAAATCACTTCTTAACACTTTTATCTCAAAGCTTTTTCTTAACTGTTGCCATTTATTTAATTCGTGTTGTCTTATTATTATATATATATATATATATATATATTTATTATTATTATTATTATTATTATTTTAATTTTTTTCTTATGTATCGTGGTGTCGTTGGATGCGGATGATGAGACCCGCTGGCGTTAGGTTCTCCAGCCGTCTGCGACAGTGAAGACTGCAGTGCATCGTTTGGGTGATACGACGGAATGTTCGTCTGGGCAAGGAGAAGTTCCTGCAGGGAGCTCTGCTAACCCATTGGAGAATGAGGGGGACGCGGATCATTTCAAACATCGCAACGGACTCGGATTTGTACATTTTAATGCCAGGAGTCTCATTACAAAGATGACCATCTTAAGGATTTGGATAAGTAGCTCCAGTAACTGACCCCGATATCCTTGTTATAGCAGAAGCTTGGCTAACTTGCCATGTCTCAGATTTAGATGATAATTTGGATGGTTTTAATATTTTTTGAGCAGATAGAGTCAAAAGCGGTGGTGGAGTTGCTATTTATGCTCGAAACAATTTAAACATAACTGTAAAGGTTTCCACCTCAGTCCCAGGTCAGTTTGAACTTTTAGTGATCAATGTTAATCTGGGTCACGGTTCACCTCTTGTTGTTGCGGTGTGTCCGCCTTTCGCTAATTCTGATGTTCTAACTAGTTTGTTAGTTACTTATATCTTTAGTGAGTTCCGAGGAAGTTATTATGGGAGACTTTAATTTGAACTGGATGTCTAATGCCGCTGATGACTTAGAATATATGTAGAATGAGTTCAATCTTACGCAATTGATCACAGAACCCACACGGCCAAATGTGAGGAATCTTAGTAAGTCTTCCCTGTTAGATCTTATCCTCACAAATAGGCCACATAAATACTTGTATTCCTGTTTGTTGCCAATTGATTTTAGTGACCACTGTCCGGTTGGCTGTATTAGAGACACTAAAATTAACTAAAACTAATTGATACATTGTTTTTACTGTGTGTAAGGTGTCCTTGGGTGTTCTGAAAGGCGCCTTTAAATACAAGGCATTATTATTATTATTAAAATGAAGAGATCTAGATCTCAGTGTGTCTATAAGAGACCTTTGTTGAGCAGGCATTTTTACATGACTTGTATAACAGTGATCTGTCATCTGTAGCTCTCATTCTAGATGCAGAATTAGCCCTTGAATATTTTCAAACAGTTTTTTATTTGTTAGTAAACAAATATGCCCCTTCTAAGACATTCAGAGTTAAACATAGAAGCAATCCTTGGTATACTTCTGAAATAGGTGAGGAAAAATTGCAGAGAAACTAAGCATGGGCTCTGGGTAGATCTACTGCTTGTGGACTGTGGACTGGAAAACGTTTAGATTAAATCACTTAAAGGCAGTGTTATTGCACCAGCAGTGTTTCCTCTGGTCTTCCTCAGTAGATAATGCTAGAAAAAGGAGATTTGTGATGTTTTCAACCATCATTTTCTAAAATCAGTCATTCTAACTTCAGTTTACACTGTGACCCCATAAACTTCTTGTGAAATTGACATCAACTTTTGGTTAGACTGACTTTACTATGAAGTCCGGATGAGATTGACTCCAACTTCTTGTGAGATTGACATCAGCTTTTGGTTAGACTGACTTTGAAATCGGGTCGTGATGAGATTGACGCAAACTTCTGGTGGGATTGATAGCAACTTTTGGTTAGACTGACTTTAATAGCAAGTCCTGATGAGATTGACTCCAACTTGTGAGATTGACATCTACTTTTGGTTAGACTGACTTAGTAAACAAGTTGTGATGAAATTGACGCAAACTTCTGGTGAGATTGATTTCAACTTTTGGAAGTTGTGATGATATTGATGCCAATTTTTTATGTGAATGAAAACAAGTATTGATGAGAATTAACCAAGCACTAATGAGACTGAAACATGTCCTAAAATGGACACTGTATATCTAGACAGGGTCCGAGTTATATGGGAGCTGAGCTCCCGTGAAAGCAGTAAAGTCATATATCTGTGGGTGTCACTAATACATTGCCACCAACCATTTTTTGTATCACAAATAATACAGTTTTAATCAAGTAATGAGTATTATTTATGTGAACGACAAAAGGAAACATATTTTCCAAAATAACTATACGCTATAGTCTCTTGTGAATTACAGTAGGCTTTGGTTGCTGTTTACCACCAAGTCACCCTGGTGTGCAGAGGTGGTGCGCAATCTATATCGGTGTGGACAGTGCACAAACGTGTGAAAAACTAAAGAAGCCACTGACACCTTCATAAATATTTAATATAAAGTACAATGTACAAAATAGTAGACTAGCTACCGTGTTGCCAGAAAAAAGGCGGGGGTCTGCAAGCCTGGCAAGGTTTTTTTGTTGTTGTGTGTAGCCTAGGGGTGCGTGCATTGCATCTATAACTTAATATTAGTAAAATGGGGTATTTGTTGATTTTACTAGAAATTGGTAACTATTAATTCAATCGTATCAAAGGAGTTGAAATTGAAAGGGTTAACACATACAAATATGTTGGTATTATTATTGACAGCAAACTTGATTGGAAGACAAACTCAAGTAATGTTTTCCAAAAATCCCAGTCACGTTTATACTTCCTAAAGAAGCTCAGATCTTTTGATATTGAGAAGTCATTGCTTCTTATGTTCTACAACAGTGATATTTTTAGTGTGTTGACCTTCTGAAATGACTCGTCCAGGTTATTTTTCTATGTTGTTCTCTTTTGGCCTTTTGTTTCAGGTTTTCTGGTTTATTTTGTTACTCACTGTCCTCTCGTTTCAGATCACTTCCCTCCCTGCCTGCATGCATTTCCCTGTGTCAGCCCTGATTGCTGGCCCCGCCCTGATTGGGCTCACCTGTTTCCAATCACCCCGGCTTAGTATATAGTCTCTGTCTTTCCCTCTCGCTGTGCCATTTTTTTTTTTTTTTTGTCTACGTTCCAGCATTCCTAGTCTGTCGTGTTGTTTTCACTGGTTATTGTTCACTGCCTGCCTTTTTGACCAAGACTCTAGCCTCCTCCTCGGATTTGTTTGCCGTCTGGATTGCCTACCCGTGTGCTGACCTGTTTTCTATCTAATTAAAGACGGTTTCTCTCCCACGAGTCGAGCGAATGGGTTCTGTTACTTGTGAGTCTCCGGGCGCAACACCTCCTTCATTTGTTAGTGGGGCACCATTACTAAGGAATATAGTAGTGGACAAGGTAAAACTGTTTAAATTGTATAACTCAGTTATTGGTCTTAACCTGCCAGGTCATAGTCATCTTCACTGATCGTTTTGGGAAAAAGATAACAATATTAAATATTAGAAAATAACCCTTGCAAGTCCTAGTGAAACAGGAGTTTTAATAGCAATTGATTTGTTTTACCTGTTTGTAAAACTGACATATTCAGTAAATATTCTCTACCAAATGAAATGAAAGTTAAATTAAGTTTAAATGGTTTTTACACTGTAAAAAAGTTCAACGGTTTGCACGGATCTTCTCGCATAGCAATAACATGCCTATTTTCTGAGTAACTGCAGTGAAAAAATACCAAGTCTTCACCTACTACTAAAGGACTTCTAAACACAACCAAGAAATATATATATATATATATACATGCGCCTAACTTTATGAACTAAAAGTACATTGTGTATTGTTTTTACAGCGAGATCGTTTTCGACATGCTTTTGGAAAAAAATACAAACCCTGTTTGTATCTGTATGTAACCTTGTTATTCTTATGTTTACTTTATTTTATTTTTTTGTGTATTTTATTACTTTGTCAAATTACGGTATGTGGTTTTGTTTTTTGTCCTTTCCATTCCAAATAGTAATAATTGCTGTGGTTAGAAGGCTTTCCACTAAGCAGGCCAGTTGAACAATCGTAACTAGAAAATAATGATTGTATTTGTCTCTGAATAGGAACGACCTCAAAATGGCTTAAAAGAAGTTGACACATCCTCCTGGTAACATGAGTTACCATGCATCATCAGAAGTCCACCTTCATCTGTCAAATGTGTTCTATGTATCTGTTGTGGTTTACATTAAACTTGTTGATAGACATGTAATTGATTGTATTTTAATAGGTCAAGCATGATGTTCTAATCGAAGCCCTTCTACTTAAGCTTATAGCTGCATTAAATATATATGTAGTTAAATGTATTATTAAAAAAAAAAAAAAACTTAAAGATTCATATTTAAGAATGTAAATGAAACGTTTCAATTTGATTAAAAAACGTGACATTTGGCCCGCAAAAAACGTCTGGAAACTGTCGGGTCAGCTGTCACTGGATTAAGTGAGCCATTTGGAGGTAGATCTGAAAGTTTTTCCTAAGTAGTGAACGATGGTGGCGTTAACGCTTAGCCCGCCAATCGGCGAATATAGCAATAAGAAAACATTGTTGCGAAGTATAGCCTTCTCGTTCAGACTGTCCTATTGTGGCCTATTGTGTTACAAAATAAATCATTTATTTCATCCAAAATTAAATATTCCAGGTGTGGGTCCACCTCCAAAACTTCTTTCAAATGAGGCAGTGATGGTAACGGACATCATATAATGATAGGCAGGTCGAACAGTCGAACGCCAGTGTAGTCAATACATGAGCTACCACGCTCAGCGCTGAAGAAAATTGCCCTGCGTGGCGTTTTAAAACTGTTTAAATGAACAAAAATATAACGTTTTTGTTGGTCTGAATCACTTAAATCATTCAAAAGTAATACCTACTTTCACGATATATTAGTGTTGATATGCATACAGCGCTTGCTAATTCATAGTTAGCTTCCAAAGAGCGTAGGTTTTGTTCTTACTTGAAAAAAGCCTTAACTTTAAGCAGTTTATTTAAAATATGTTTTATTTCATATCAAACGATTGATGATCTGGTTTAAACATATATTCTTAAACCACTGACAATTAAATCTTTCCATATGTCTACCCTTAATAAAGTCATTTTGTCACTCTAAAACTCACCACAGCGCAGAGGTCGAGAGCGGACTTAGTTAGAATCTCTCATATTCTGGCCAAAACGGGACCTGAAAAACGGTGCGCACCTAGTGTTTAGGCAAAAATGCAGGGCACTTCCCATAACATTTAACAATCAAACTTGGGTTCATTTTGCAGACAACCCCTCTCGGGACCTGACACTGAGCGACGGCGCCGATAGGTCATAAATAATTTGGTTAACATGTGTTTTAAATACTTCAATTGTGTTGCTACTACCCTAGATTAACGCCGTCGCATAAGAGCTTTTAACTGGACTTAGAAGGAGGTCTCATTGAGCTCTGATCCAAAAATAAAAAAAATCCAAAGCTGGACTTTAGAGATATTCCCCCTCAAATCATGTGATGCCCTTGATGCTGTGTTTTAAATACTTCAATTGCATTGAAGTACCCTAAATTACATCCGTCGCATGAGAGCTTTTAACTGGACAGGGAAGGAGGTCTCATTGAGCTCTGTTCCAAAAATCAAAAAAATCCATAGCTGGACTTTAGCGATATTCCCCCTCAAATCATGTGATGCCCTTTATGCTTGGAGCATCCAATTTGTCCAATGACGTAATCAACACCAGAGCTTCTACGCTCAGCACTGACGAAAATTGGACTGCATAGCGTTTTAAAACTGTTTAATTCGACACAAATGTAACGTTTTTGTTGGTCTGAATCGTTAAGTAATTAAAAAGTAATACCTACTTTCACCATATATTAGTGTTGATTTGCATACAGCGCTTGCTAATTCATAGTTAGCTTCCAAAAAGCGTAGGCTTTAATCTTACTTGAAAAAAGCCGTAACTTTAAGCAGTTAAAAATATATGCGTATGTTTTGTTTAATGTCAAACTATTGATGAACTGGTTTAAGCACATATTCTTAAACCACTGAAATTAAATCTTTCCATATGTCAACCGTTAATAAAGTCATTCATTCAGAGTGGACTTCGTTAGAATCTCTCTTATTCTGGCCAAAACGGGACCTGAAAACTGGTGCGCACCTAGTGTTGAAGCAAAAATGCAGAGCACTTTCCATATTAATTAACGATCAATCTTGGGTTTGTTTTGAAGACAACCTCTCTCGGGAACTGACACTGAGCGACGGCTCCGATCGGTCATAAATAACTTAGTTAACGTGTCTTTCAAATACTTTAATTGTGTTGCTACCGAAATTACATCCGTCGCATAAAAGCTTTAAACTGGACTTTAGAAGGAGGTCTCATTGAGCTTTGATCAAATGAAGAAATAAATCCATAGCTGGACTTTAGAGATACGCCCCCTCAAATCATGTGATGCCCTTGATGCTGTGTTTTAAATACTTCAATTGCGTTGCTACTACCCTAAATTACATCCGTCTCATGAGAGCTCTTTCCTGGACCTAGAAGGAGGTCTCCTTGACCTGTGATCCAAAAATGTAAGAACTTGATAGCTGGACTTTGCTCCGTATAGCCTACTTCATTGTCGCTGAACTGCATTAGAGCTATGTCCACTGTGTGATTAATTCGATTTGGCTCGTGACGGGAAAACAATGCAATACATTTTGGTTAGCATTTATGTTTTCATTGGCTTTTAGACTTGTGCGTGTCTGGGAAGATAACGTGATTATTTCAGTAGAATTTGAAATCAGGCGTCCGTAGGCTACTTGTCTCATAGGCTACTAACCTAGAACTTTTGAAACATGATATATGCCTGCACCTTTAGAAACATAGTAGCCTAGCCTGCACGAATACACTTTTATCAACGTTACAGTAAGAAAACTTCTAAATCCATTCAATAATTTCATTGTTTAGTATCCGTATGGATCAGAGCTGCCAATGATTAAGATATAGGTGTGAAGTCTCGATCCAATCAACACTTAGGCTAGTGTTTACGAATCGTCTTGCCATTGTATAATATAAAAAGATATAGGCTAGATTCATTTTTTTACAGTGGCATTATTTTAGACACCGATATTTTTCGAATGCTATTGCGAGCAGACTTTGGTCCCGCGTCCTAAAAAAGCTAAGCTGTTTGACACGTTAGTGGTTTTCAGAGTACAAGTTTTCAACATTGTACACTTAATTTGGGTAAACAATCATATCAAATGTATAGGTAATTCGTTTCTTAAGGTATCTGTTATGAAATATCTATTAATACTTTCACAATTAAGAAGTATAATAACAACGAAATGGGCCGTAGGATGTTCATGCTTCTAGACCCAGCGTCTGTCTAAACGGAAGTAACATCGCGGTAAATATAAAATCCTTTTTTTAACAATAAAACTGTCACTTTTTGGCAAACTGACATTTTATTAATTCTTTTTTATTCATAAACGTTTACGAAATAACAACAAATTGGAAATAGGACTATTTAATCACTTAATAAAAAAAAAAGTGAAAACGGGTTTGACCTGCCTAATAATGACCACCGCTCTCCCCTCCGCTAGTGGCATAATTCCGACAGTGATTGGCGACTACCGTGGTCGGAATCAAGCCTGCGGAATTTTAGCTAGCTTGGCAATAACGTTTCCAAAAGTGACCGTTACAGTCTAGTTCATATCTAAAGCTCAAATACTTGAATGTGTAATGAATTCAGCAATACATAAATAATTCGCTAGAAGAATGCCATCTTTACTATGAACGACTGTCACTGTCCTGACTTAATACAGGTCTAACTTCAACGTTAACAAGCACATCAAAGGTCTCCATGGAAACCTGTACAATTTTACCGCAGTAAAATATCTTTTAATGCAGTAAATGCCTTAACATTTTCCTTAGGTAAGGAACCCTTTTTAGGGACTCTGTGCAACACCCTTAATAAAGTCCCTCAGCAAAGGAGAAATCAAGCCTTAAGTGTCATACTTTTGTAACCCTTCCCAGAATGACAGAAATACATCAACTTTTTTCCTCAGGTGATTTAGGAATTTCTCTAGATTTTGCATAGTGTATTCTTACAACCCGAGTTCTGACAATCTTTTTCTAAGGACAAGGGTGATCGTTTGAAGCAGTTCTGCCTGAAATAATAAGCCAAAGTTACTTTACAGGTCTGTAAGAGAAGGGCCAATTAAGGGCATTTGGATCCTGAAATGCCCAGTTCGGAGTAGATTTTTAAGTTTATGTGGTTGCCACGATATAAGCCTAGTTTACTTTATAGTTGGCTTGCTAACCCCTCTACCCCAGACAAGTTTGCCTGCCACAGTACTAGTTTTATGCCAACTATTTATTGTCCTAAACAACACAACTTATTAGCCAGCTTAGTTAATTAGTTCAAGCTGGCTGATCTGAACTATTTTAGTATTAGTTTGGCTATAGAGAAAACCAGAGAACTTGAATTGAGTATTCAACAATGCAGCTGTATATAACACATGCATACATATGTATCATTTATGGATATTATGACCTACATTTATATTTCGAATATGTTGGATCAGTCATTGTGTGTGTTTGCTGTCAGCTATGACTTTCGGCAGGTCCTGTAGCTGATAACTCAGTGTCCATCTCCAGTGTTTTTCCATTCATGCGGATTAATGTCAGTCATTTACCATAACAGGTATTTGTTGGTTGATAGCAAATTTAGGCTCCATATTTCCTCTCCTCTCGCATTGTAATATCTACCCTCTATTCTTATCTTTCCTCCCCAGGGTTTTGTGTTGCCATTCAGGCGGCTGGTATTCTCTAAAACGGGTCGTTGGCAGGTGGATCGTGGCAATGTGTACAGGCGTCCTCTCCACACTGTCCCTCTCTATCCCCCGGACTTTCTCATCCATCCAGAGAGACTCATTTTTGACTATGTGGAGAAAGAAGTGAAGGTATGGCAAGTTATTTTGAAAGAACTAAATTAATATTGGGTACGTGCAAAAAAACATTTCGGAAAGTTTGACTTTGTATGTATGTGGGTGGGCTTAACGAATAGTTGATTATTTGTGGTGGCCGACATTTCCAAAACGCGATTTTGGTTCATAGAAAACAAAATTAAGTGCATTTTCAAAAGAAGTCCTAAGATGTCTACTCTGTTAAAACAAATGCAATATATGCAGAACGGGTATAGACACATTGACTAGATTAGATAAAATAATATCGATAAACGACAAACTACAAGGAATCACTTTAAACGGATGATTTACATTTTTTGTATAATATCCCTCTCAGTGGTTCCTGGACATTTTCCGACTGGTTGCCACAATTGGCCTCCCCAAATCTGGAACGCATAGTGCCCAAAACCCCAAGAGACCACATGCATGTGTGTTTATAACTAAGACGTTTCTGTGTTGTGTTTTTAAAAACTTCACTTTTCAGATGAATCACTTTTAATCTGGCAATACACAAAAATAATCGTGACCCATGCAGCTAGTCTGTCACACCAACAGCAGTACTCACGTGGTTTCAGCAGACTGGGCAGCGATAACATACCCAACCCTTATGCCAACACATGAATACTACAATACACAGAAACAGTTAATACCAGGCAATACACAAAAACGATTGTGACCCTCCTACCCAGTCTGTCACACGCACAGCAGCTACAAACAAAAGTTTTCGATGAGCTAACTAGCTAACAGAAGGGTAGAACAACTCCGACACATTGTCCAAACAGAAGTGACATTGGTCAGAATGCTTTATAACTAGCATCCTCAACCATGTAAGGTTGTATGGTTGGTTGGTTTCCATACATCACATTTACTGTGAAAAACGTCCACTATTACCACTTAAATCATATAGATATGTTGCTTGGAACAATATAACCCTACCACTCTCATAGTTTCAGCAGACTGGGGGCCTACAATGAGGGCATACATCTCATATCTGCAGAGACCGCTTCTAAATATGGCATATACAACAACGGTAGGCAGTATGGGGTAATTACAAGTGGAACCACTAACATTTCGTTACATGTGAACATTAACCTTACAGATTAATTTGACAATAGCTATATGGGATGTGCATGAAAACCTCTAGTTTTGAAAGCAAGTATCTCTGTTGAACAAGATATCTATCATGTCTGGGCAAAGTTTGGAACTTCTAAGGCAAAGGGATGATGAAGTGAAGTGTTGGCAGGTATACGGTTAAGGGTTAACCCTAACCCAGAAGTGTTCCAAAAATTAAGTTTAACTACACTTTACACTCCTTTGCAGCCAGCTAATGCATCACTTACGTTAGAGCTAAGATAATACTAAACACAACAGACAATTCTCAAATGTTGACAGCCAGATCAGATCGCTCCGCCACGGCCCAAGGCCAGATGGACTTTCTGTTGTGGCAGGCAGACTTTCTGCCATGGCAGGCAGGAATGGCAGGCACACTTTCTGGCGTGGCAGCTGACATGGCAGGCGCACTTTCTGGTGTGGCAGGTTGACGACCTGGCACGGCATCCAGACCTGGCAGCCACAACCCCTCCACCTTACTGAAACAAGTATGACGATGGGATGGTAACTTTTCTTATATTAAAATATTTTTGGTTACATGAGTGATTGTGTAGAAAAAACACCAAATTATGTTGAAAATCAAGCATTTTTCAAGAGGTACATTCAAATTCAAGCATATCCCTAACCATGAAAACGTAACAGTTAAAATTAAGCATTTTCCTAACTTTCAAGATTTTGTTCGTACCCTGTGTAGATCTGTGTCGTCTTTATGAATTGTACAGTGGTCGGATTCCGACGATTACAGTTTTTACAATCACTAACATGCTTTTGTTCAAACTGCAGTCACATTTTCAAAACTCTAAACACAAGTAGCCATACCATTAACACAATTCATGTTGTTTTCACAGTATATTCAGTCAATTAACACATTTCTAAAATGCTTACATTGTTTCAACATACAAGCTTACCCAATCCCAAAATTATGGATCTCTCTTCTCTTACTTACAAATGCTTGCACACAGCATGCTAGAAATTAACATCTAATGTTCAAGAACCTTAAACATAGAATAAAAGCCTGTACTTCTGCCACAAAAGCAGTGCAAAAGCTATACTGAAACAACGGTACGATTTTTTGAATGAACAGATCATTGAAACATTGATAAATAGTTGATTTACCGTAAGTTGTATAAAACAGACCAACCACAGCTGATTGCACTCTCAATCAGAGAGATATAGCCAGGAGTTGGAGTTATTTCAATAAGATGAACATACATAGTATGCATTTTTGTGTTTCTGCCCTTCTGTGCTTTTATACTGTAATTGTGTATTTGATTTTTACACGTTTGGAACCAAAGGCCATGTATGTTTGATTTTTTGTTGATCGTGATCTTCGTTTCACCCCATAAGTAGTTAGCAAATTTGCAGTCTGTGTGCACTCCTGTCTCGAATTGACTCGTTATTTCGGTGGTATACATTTTTGTTTTGTTGCTTGCAAGACAAAATCAAAACAAACACTCCCGACTATCTTTGAGCTGTCTTGATGTGTCCTGCTCTTACAAAAATAAAATAAAAAAATAAAAACATGATTGTATGGAGTTGAATCTGGAGACTGTTTTGATTAGATATATACATATTTTATCATCATGAACATGAAAACTAAGCACTTCAAGCAAAAATCTGATTTTTCCATGACTTTTAACAGACAGACATCTTTTTTTTTTTTTTTTTACTGGCCTCTTAGTTTTAATTCCAAACCAAACATTGAAAATACTGTCAAATACATTTGCCATTTGGGAACTTAACTATTTATAGAATAACATGCATGTAAAGAAGACCTACAGTAAATATAACATTTTACTTTTGGTCCAATAGTATGATCATAGATAACACATTACTGCTGATATGTTCAAGATGAATATAATAGGCACAATTTAATTGTAGAGTGACTACACTCTGTTAGTCTCATATGTGACGTATGCCCACATCTGATTGACCAAGTATCCATCCAGGAACATTTTAGTACCAAGTATCATTTCAGTATTAAGTATCGTTTTAGTAGAGTATTGTAATACTAAACCTGGATTTGGTATCCAAGTAAAGTTGGTTTTGTGGCAACACAGTAATTATGGCATTTTCGAGGCATGTATATGGGGGTAAATTGATGTGAAACATTTTGTAAATGAGCATACTAAGATTCACAAATATATAAACACAAAACATGATCTACAAATATATTTCATTCCAAAAACAAACTCTTAATGATTTTCAAATCTAAAACCCGATCCACACATACATTACAGTCCACAAACAAACACGTCATGATCCGCAAATACTAAACAGTATCCACAAATAGAATTAATTGACTTGAACTTTGCAAACCAGCTGTCGAGTGAATGCAAAATGATCAGTCAGGTGGCGCAGTCTCTGTGCTCTAATGGGAGTAGACCTACAGGCCGTTAGAACCAAGATGATTATAGCCTATAGGCTAGTAGTATAAGTAGGCCTACCTACATACCTTTCAGGCAATAAATCAAGCATTCAAACTACTAAAAATATAATGTTTCTTTGACCTCCTTTATATTATTATAAGCGCTGTGATAAGACTTCCAGAGCCATCACGTTATCTTATACTTTGATCTAATGAGCTTGGTGAAGTTGGTTCGACATTCGATGTTCAGATTTGAAGTGTTAATGGCTTCGTAATGTAAAGTCACATCCCCTGTCATTGAGTTATTCTGGTAAAAAAAAAAAAATCTGTAAAGCAAGGTTTTATTAAGGTGCAAAGTTTTACAAAACCTTAAAACACTTATTTACAAATAAAAAAGGTTTTTCCTTTCAGTTGGTACATAACTTTAGTTTTCCTTGTGAAATATAGGAAATAAATGATTAGCAAGAAAAAAGGAGCAAAAATAAACATCCGTCTTTGACTATAGTGGTATTTATTTTTTTAAATGATCAACAATCCCTTTTCCTTAGATAAAGAAAATGCTAATTACCAAACTATTATTCACTCATACTCTTTGCCGATTTCAAACATAATTTTACTCTGTACAGCAAGCTTTGATCAACAAATAAAAGCAAAAAGAAAACTTAAACTTGCAAATAGAAAGACATTTAGTATCTTTGGTTGGTAACATAACTTTCCTTTGTTTAATGTAAGAAACAAATAATTCCCAATAAAAACGGGTTAAAGACAACAAAATCTGTCTTAAACTTGCTATTTTTTAAATGATCAACAAACCCTACTTCTTGTATAGATACGTGTGAATCCCCACACTGAGCAAAAACTGCAATGCCAACATCTACTTTTGTACCGCTCATATTCCTGCTTTTTCCTTTGAAAATGTGGTACCACATTTAGCAATAATTGCAGGGAATCTGTTAAGAAACACTTTTGCTTCTTTTTGCATTCCGAAAAGTTGAACCTTTTTACTCAAAAGGTGCCATCCTCAATGTCAGCGTTGAAAAAAGTATTAACAAAAGGTTTTTCTCCAATTGAAATGTGTTTTATTACGTTTCTTTGGAACATTTGCTTTAAATGTGTGCTTTAAATTATAAATATCTACAGACTGGGACTATGCAGATTGATGGGGCTTCTATGCTAAAATGGCATTTTTTGTTTGAACACCTCATCGTAAGGGAGCTATCGACATTAAACCCAATTTTTATCGGGAAAACAATGCTTAAAAATCTGCAAAGTGTCATTTAACTGCATGGTTTAAGTGTTCCGTTTTCTTTGCCATTCTCATAATCAAAACAAATGTTCTTCTTTATTACTGGGGACATTACGATTAAGATGGAGTGGAAGGAGAGGACAATATTGACACTTTTGCATCCAAACATTGGACAGTTCAAATAAAATGTTGTTTACATGGGACATTCAACCCATTTTAGACTTTAGTGGCCAACTACTGTATTATTTGATTCCTTCGATATTTTCTTCGTCTTCCATTGTGATCCCCAGGTAGGCCTATGTGATTACTGGCAGTGTGTTTAGGAGTTTTAACACAGCTGTACTTTTGATTAATATGAAAGGGTTGCAAGTGTTGCTTATTACAAACGTACGTTTTAAGTGGTTAGTAGACTTTAAGTAAAAGCAGTTAGAGTTAAAAGATAAGAAATTAAAGCAAGAGGTAGATGGTTCCTCATAGTGCGAGGACCCGTTCTGCTCATAAGTGGTGGTTTTAGAGTGAAAGGGGAGGGGTTGCCCAGAGGACATGTGCTTCGCGTGGAATTGTAGGTGGGAATTTTGAATGGTTTATTGTTATTGTTTACTTTCATTTCTTTTTTACCGTTTTCTCCCCGTGGGTGTGTTTTCATCAAGGTACTCTACCAAAATAATCCTTAAATATATGTTATATAATTAATGTCTAGTTGGAGGGTAAAATTTTACTCGTGGAACTGTAAGGGTACTGTTGAACAAAATTACAAAGGTGAAACAAGTGCTGAATAAGATAAAAATTATTGCAATCAAAAATAGTTTTCCTACAAGAAACCCATCTGCTGGGTTGCCTCCAAAATAAGAAGAAGATTGCAGGGTCAGGTGTTACCAGCTCCCTATACCACTCATGCTAGAGTTGTTATGATACTAATACATAAATTGGTTCCACTACAGATCCAAAATATAGTTAAAGATCCTGCCGGTAGATATATTATTGTCCAGGGAACTTTGTTATTTGAAAGAATAAATTTGATAAATGTGTTTAGCCCAAACAAAGATGACTATAAATTCTATGAGAACTTGTTTCTGATGGTTTCGGATCTCCCTGTACAATACATAATAGCTTTGAGAGACAGATCATCTGGGCTGGATAATACTCATTCCAGATCGAAGAAGTCAATACATCATTTCATTAAAGAATTAAATTTGTTGGATATTTGGAGACATGGTAAACCAAATGTAGTGGAATACTCCTGTTATTCCAACACTTACAAAGCTCATTCACGTATAGATTACTTTCTAGTGTCAGCATTACTTGTCTCTAAAATTGAGGACTGTCATTACAGCAGTATAGTTATATCTGATCATGTGGCTGTATCTTTGATTTATAAAGACGCTAGACTAATGAGTGGTCCCCCGAGATGGCACTTTCAATCGGGATGGCTTTTGGACACCTCATTCATAGATTTTTTTTTATCAACAAATTGACATATTTTGAATGTAACAGCTCCCAAACATCTGTTAGCACAAGATGGGAGGCGTTCAAGGCCTTTATTAGGGGTCTTATAATTTGTTTCACTGGCTCAAAAAAAAGAGTTGAAGAAAAACAACTTGAAATAAAGACAATAGAAGAGAAAATAAAAATTCTTGAAACAGATCTGTATCATAGTAGACATGCCTATGGAAGCATATGCAACACTACTCACACTGAGATCACAGTACAATGAAATGTCAGGTAAGAAAGTGGCTACCGACTTAGTGAGACTCAAACAGTCCTACTATGACCAGGGGGAGAAGCCTGGAAAACATTTAGCCTGCCGCCTCAAACAACAACAAACAGGAAGATCCATCAACTACATTGAGGCTTCAAACAGTGAAACTATAGAGGATCCTACAGATATCAATGAGGCCTTCAGGACCTTCTATGAAAAATTGTATACCTCTGAATGCTCTTCCAAACTAGACACACAGAAGCGATTCTTAAATAATCTGGATATTCCTAGAATCTCAGAAAAGGAAAGTAGAGCATTAGATGGAGAAATAACAGAAGCGAGAGAGATTGCAGAAGCGATTGGTTGTATGCAGACTGGAAAAGCAGCCGTTCTAGACGGCATCCCTATAGACATTTATAAAAAATTCCAGTCCAAATTAATCGCGCCCCTGTTAGAGATGTTTCATGAGTCCTTTAGGAACGGTCTTCTCCCTACATCCATGAGAAGTGCCTTAATCACTTTACTTACAAAACCAGGAAAACCAAACACAAAATACGAAAATATGCGTCCAATTAGCCTTTTAAAATCAGATACTAAAAAACTTAAAGTTCTTGCAAGAAGATTGGATGGTCTGCTTTCTCGGGTGGTGGGAATAGATCAAAATGGTTTTATTCAGGGTAGGCAGGGCTTCCATAATGTTAGGCGACTTCTCAATATATTGCACAGTCAGAAAGGGGTGATGGACACAGCCTTATTCTCTCTAGATGCAGAGAAGGCTTTTAAACTTATTGAATGGCCTCATTTATTTGAGGTGCTCACCCGCTTTGGTTTGGGAGCTACATTTTGCAAATGGGTGAAATTGCTCTGCACTGGGCTCACCGCAGAAGTATTGACAAATGGGGTAGTCTCGAATTCTTTTAACATCTCAAGAAGTTGTCCGCAAGGGAGTACTTTATCACAACTGTTATTTATTTTCGCAATAGAATCATTTGCTATAGCGGTAAGGATGTGTGGGGGCATTTAAGGAATTCAAGAAAATAGAAATAGAATAGCACTCTTTGCCGATGATGTAATTTTGTTCCTGAAAAATCTAAAAAGCCCTCGCCCCGTGCTACTGGATCTTATTGAAACATTTGGGAAAATATCTGGACACAAAGTGAATCATTCCAAATCATCTATAATGTTTCTTAATGATTTAGAGAGGAAAAATTTGCCAGATACACGCATATTCAACCCAACAGATCATTTTACATATCTGGGTATAAAAAAGTACCTATTTCTATGATTGGCAGGATAAATATTCTGAAAATGAACATACTCCCCAAATTTCTTTATTTATTCCAGAATATTCCCCTTCCCCTCACTACTGTTTGCTAGAATTAAGAAATTGTTTACCAATTTTATATTGCAAAATAAGCGTCCCAGACTCCACTTATCTTTACTATATCTCCCATATGACCGAGGAGGCCTTAAATGTCCTAACATCCAATGGATATCTTAAATTGAAAGCCCAATACACATGAATGGCAAAAGTGATGTAATTTGTCCTAGGAAGAATGACCTTGTGGATATCTGAAATGACAATTGTGTATAGGAAGAATGTCATTGTGGATATCTGCAATGTTTATTTTGACTAGGAATAATTGAATTACGGATATCTGCAATATATATCCAGACTAGCGATTAAATGTTAAAAAGGCTTGCCATATGCTCATTCTTTGAAAGGCTTATTGAGGAGTCGTGACATCACATAGCAAGCTGGCTGCATTTGTAGATCGTATTCTCACACTGCACGGTACAAGTGTCAAAAATATTTGTAGACAAATGTGAAGCGATGCACAAACGCATTGCCATCCGCAAACACAGATTTGACATTTGAGCACTGAACATTGCATAGAATTTTCATGCGTGTCTTGAAACAGTCGTTTTAAAATATACAAGTTAGACTTAGTTTGTTTGCAACTTGTGGAGAGTAGGCTATATTTGTAGATTTGTTACACCATTAAACAGCGGAACACTAGTGTTAAAATTCTGAAAACCAATGCGAAACAATATACAAATAGAACACGACCCACACACACTGGAAAATCCTTTTGCATTCACTTGGCTTTTGGTTTACAAGTTAAAGTCACTTAATGCTATTTGTGGATACTGTTTAATATTTGTAGATCATTACTTGTTTGGGAACTGTAATGTATGTGTGGATTGGGTTCAAAATCATTGAGTTTGTTTGTATGTTTCAAATATATTTGTAGATCATGTTTTGTGATTACAAATTGTAATATACAGTGTATTGTCCCCAAAACACAGGGCACTCAGGAGATGAAAGGTAAACGAGCGTAAAGCTTTACTTTGGAGTTGGGTCACTCTAGAGCCATGCTGGCAAAGAAATATCATTATCAATGATTAGGGCCGTCCCTACACAATATGCCGCTCAAGGCAAAAAACAATTTTGCCGCCCTACCTATCTGAACGTTGCTTCACTGTAGCCTGCGTTATGATTCACGCCAAATGAATTAAAAGGCACTCGCGCACACACATCAAATGTAGCAAAACACTTACTGTAAAACCTGGTAAGTTATGTAGGCAACGACAATAATAATTAAAAACATCAATGCAGCAAGCATACAAGTGGTGTTCTAAAACTAAGTTTAAACGTCTAACTGTTACCCTTAGAAAACAAGCAGAATTCACGTGATTTATAATAGGCCAATTGAGAGGCAGCCACAGATTGGATTGCTAGATGTCTTTCACTAAGTAATTTTGTCAAACTAAGTGGCTTAAGTGCTGTTTGTGGCAAAGCCAGGAATTATTCTATGGACAAGCCTGAGCTTAAACCTCGTTCAAATGATAAAATAGACAAACTGTGAGGCGCGAGGTCAGAAGATCTTAGGCTTGTTTTGATCCTACTTATAGTAGTATAAAAAGTCTAGCTATCTAGACAGTTAGCTCCAGCCTTTTTTGGAGCACAAATCATTTTACACTTCAAAGGCCTATATAGAGGGTGGGTACAAGGACCTATTGAATTCGGGAACAGTTTATGATTATCCAATAGCTTCGCCCCTATCCTGTCTCTTTAAAAAAATGAAACAAAACGAATACTCAGCAATATGATTGGCCATATCAGAATTTCATCCGGTTTGTGTATGCTACGGTGGTTGTTTCACTTCAGATCAACTGATCGCTCTTAACTTTTGAGGGGGTGGCAGAAAAAAAGGAGGCGGATTTCCCGCCTTTCGGAAAGTGCCCCCCTAGGCAGCTGTCTAGTTGGCCTATGGTAATATCAATGATGCATTGTGTTTAAGATATATATTTTTTGCAAATAATGCAATTACAATGAGGAAATTAAATGCCAAAGTTAACATATTTTTTTCATTTGACCAACAGGACATGTAAAACTGAAAGTGGACATTGCGTTTTCATTTTAAATTTGGAATATATTGCCCACAAATTAAAACACAATCCCAATTTTTGCCTTTGGATTTTAATTAGGACCCAGATTATGCACACATACCTGTATCTTGAAATCAAAATAGCAATCCCATTATTGCTTTATCATTTTAGAGTTAGACTTTTTTTTTGAATATTGACCGCTTTAGACTTCCATTCACATGCGCCAAATTTCTTATTGTTTGTGATTGCCACCGGGTCGCCCCTTGAACGCAACCTTTTGACGTGAATCCTACTCACAGCTTTAAAAATTAGGCTGCAGAACCCTGACTTCAGAAGATGTGCTACTCTATCAGTAGCATACATTAATTCATTTGTTTCCTTATATTTATCGTGTGAACCAGTACATAATAATAGGATGGGACTTGTATTTAGACCTATAGGGACTTAGACTCTAGCACAGTGGACTTGGGACATGGACTCAACTACAGCACTGATCTGCTTCCATTATCTGGGCTGATTACGTGATTAAGTAGTTCAAATTATTGATCAGATTCCAAAATCTAGATAACCTAATTTAGTTTATTCCTAAAAGTGCATATTGGTCAAATTAACACAACTTACCAACCTTGACTTCTGACCCCCTAACATTTATAGTCACCCAATTTTGACCCTCCAGTTCCTAGGTCACCTGACATGGGTGTCATGTTCCCTGAACCCATCAAGCAGAGATGAGCTTTTGCAGCTCCTTGACACAGCCAGGGTGAGCATCATCCCTTACATCTTGATAAGATTGATTTCAATTTGAAAATCAAAAACATTTTTGGAATGAAAATCCTAACATTGTGAAAAGACACAATGAAAACATGTTTCTTGTATGTGTACAGCAACTGAAGGTGCTCCAGCTGAACACCAGTTTAGAGCAGGACTGTATTTTAAGTATATCCGCCCGATGTCTTCTGTTAACCTGGCGGGACAATGAGAAGCTTTTGCTGCGGATCCCAACTCATGAGATTGCTGCGGCTTCCTACCTGAAGGATGATGCACTGCACCTCTTGGTTCTCAAGACTGGTAAACCCAATAATCCAGAAGTCCTAATAATTGGTGCTGGTATCATTTGTAAAATATATACCATATTATCATGCTACTATTAAGTACGAGTGCTCTGTGTAAGTGTATGTCTATGTGTGCATGTGTATTTGGTTGTGTGTATCAGGTCTAAATGTGGAAACAGTGGTGGCTGGTAGCAGCTTGGAGAAGAAGAATCCTGTTGGTATTGAGGGTCGTAGCCAGGCAATAATAAATACTGACCCCCAACCAGCAGTGGGAACAAAGGAACGCAGGCATACCATCTGTGGAGTTGACTGGAGGCCCACCCTGTCCCGTCGTGAACCCAAACAGAACCCCACATTGGTCCAGGTGGGAGGAGGAGGTGAAGAAGGAAGAGAGGGAGGAGGTAGTCTAGAGAGGAAGAGGGTGGGAGGCAGCTGGGAAAAGAGGCAGATGAGTGGGAATTGGGATCGTAGACCTGGAGTGGGGGTGGTTGGGGGAAGCTGGGAAAAACGACATGCAGCTGGGCCAATAGGGGGTAGCTGGGAGAAGAGGAATGGGTGTAAGACAGGGGGTAACTGGGAGATCAGACATACACCTGTGGGAAGCTGGGAGAGGAGGCAGGCCTGCACTGGGAGCTGGGAGAGAGGCAAGAGCTATGGCAGCTGGGAGCGAAGGAATCACAACCCTCTGGAGCCCACACCCTGTCCAGATGCCTACTGCAACCTCGTCATATTGGCTGTCAAGGACAGGGTAATGTAACAGATGTGCTTCTGCATGGTGTTTGTTAATCATTAAATAACCTGCTGATCTCGAGGGGCACGAAAGTGAACACAGCAAGTTTTTTTTTTTTTTTATCTGAGATAACTTCTTCATAATTAACAATTCAACAGGTTGGTTTGGAGGATATCACAAGATTAATAGAAAACGAACTTAAAAAGCTTGAGACGCTTCAATAAGAAGTAATAATTTAGAGTAAATGTCTCCTATCCTCCTAAGACCGGCCCATTCATTTATGTCCTCTGTAGTAGACATTCAGTTTTTATGTCTCTTTTTTACCTTTTTACTTGCTTGAGCTACCCTATTCCGTCTTGTTGTACTCAAGATGATATACAGGGATTTCCAAATGCGTAGGTGTGGGATACTGACAAATTCTTCTTCCTTTTTGAACAAAATGGCTTCCATGGGAATAAGAACATTTCATGGAAAGGGAAAGGGTAAGTCATATATTGGTTGTTAATCAACTTTTGTGTCTATATTCATATATTTTCCTTTTTTGTTAAGATTTTTGGAATCATGTTTTGTTTAATTATTTGTGAAATTAACTAATAGTGAATTTATCGATGTACTCTGTAGTGGACATCAGGACGATAGTAATGTCTTTCACATTTCCACCTTGCTGTAGGAGACATATCCAAAGCGGAGAAAGTACTGTTAAGAATAGTGGAAGGGGAGATACAGATGTAGATTTCTCAGAGAATGAGGAAGATATCTCATCAGGGGCCTCATTTATAAAACTGTGTAGGACCTTCAAAAGGTTGCGTACGGACGAATCACCGAAACATTCAGATTTATAAAACGTATGCAGTATGCACGTCCCACGAAACAACTAGAAACGGCCATAATTAATATTCATCCACACTGACTGCCCGATCGCGTAACACCATACCAGGTGTGGTAATTACCCTGATTACCCCATTTAATAACGTTTCTCGCTATTCATTCTTCTGCCATTTGAGTCTCAGTTGGTCAATTCTCCAGTTGATGTGCATGCGCATGAGTCAAAGTGTCCATGAAGGACCGAAAATGTTCCCATCAAATTTGTATTTCATAAATCCCAAAGCCTGATTAGAAAGCTTACGCCTCTGTAGTGTGTACGCAACGTTTATAAATGAGGCCCTACAGAAGCTAGCAGACACAGAACTGGAGGAAAGGCGTGCTCCGCTTTGGGCCAGGAGGAGCAAGTAATATTAAGTTTTACTCAGTGTAGCCATAAATAGTTAAAATTAGGTCTGAAGTACTGTATATTGCTGGTAATTTTGGCAGCTCATTATTACAGGTTATATTTGTACAGTAAAAATATATCTATTACAACTTCATATCATTAAAATATGAGATGAAGGTTTTACAAGTGCTTATTTGGTAACAGCATTTAATAACATGGTTTTGTCTCTGTTTTTGTCATAACAGGTTCTCTCCAGTGCCTGCTGATATCCAAACAACCCTATGACCCATGCAAATTGAAGTCCTATCCAATACTTGTACCAATCCATTGCCGGAGAAGTCTTGCTGAAGTTTGAGCTTCAAATTAGAGGACGTCGTGGGAATTCAGAAGATTCAATACTTAAACCATAACTTTAAGAGAATGTAACTAGGGTCAAGAGTCGACAGTTCGAGAGAGTAGACTTTTATTGGTCATAAAACAAGTGCCGAGTTTTAACAACCCAATTGTGTCACGTGGCATCATACTTTCTACCCCATTATATTGCCTCAGGCTTAAATGTAGCATTCTGACCACTCACAGGTGGCCTCAACATCATATAAATATTTTTGCCAATCAGGAGTGTCCAAGACCCCCAAAACATATAGCCCACAGAAATAGCTCACACCCTTGTATTTGTAATCATCCCCCATTTTACTCCTACAATGTAAGGTTGAATTATTACTTAGGGCTATTTGAAAAGCACTCAAGATTCCCCAAGATAATTACTCTTGTTTATGTCAACACCCTAGTCAGACATTTTGACTGGAACCTTTTTTTTGTGCTCTGTTGGAATTTCTACAAGAAGATTAGCCCATCTGTTAATTTTATGGTATTGTAAAAAGAGTTGGATACCCTTGAAGAATAGGCGCCCTGTCTCTGAGAGCACACTCTCAGGAATTCTAAGGAAGGTTTAACAAACAGTTCATATTTTTGCCATACTCTCTACAATGATTCTAACTTAAAAGTAATACACTTTTAGGCCTAATTATACCATAAGGAGTGTCTTTGAACACCACACCACAGGAAGCAGGGCCGTGCAGAGACCTTAAGAGGGGTCGAGGATAACCTCTCGAATTATGGCAATCCATATTCAAACAGAATGTAACAGGGAATCTAACAACAAACCGCATCATGCTGTATCATCGTCCCCCAACCGGTGCATTATCTAAGCGTTTCTCAAGAATTTCCAAACTGTTTATATAGGCTACCCCTGGCTGGAAGAAACTTCTATTATTAACCTGTTATTATTGAATGGTATTAAGCTTGAACATAACACGCAGACACAGATTGAACTGTTCTAAGAATACTGTTGTTCAATGCAACATGTCTTTATTTATGTTAAAATTCTATGCATAATAAAAAAAACAAAGCCTCATAAAGAAACAAGAATATGGCCTTGCTTTTGATCGGCACTTACAAATGTCACTCACTTTTTGGCAAATCCTTCTCCTTTAAAGACACCCTCTTCCCTGGTTTGTGTGTGGCTAGCGAACCGAAAACTAGAACCGAGGCTAACCAAGCAGTAACACCTGTCTTTGAAACTCCATCCATTTCAATACTTAATTGGTTGTTTTGAATAGTAACTAGGTGCTCGTCTCCACCTCTTTCATACGCACTTTCAGAGTTGCCAAGTCCGCATGTAAGAAGCAACTTTGGGCTTCTTTATTTATTTATTTTGAAGTCGCTTCAGAAAATCAGGAGTTGCAATTTTTTGGGCTTGTTTTAAAGATATGGTAGCTTGTATAGAAAATCTATGAAGCAACTTATTTTTTTACATTTATGGTATATAGTTTCCCCAATGTATTGATATTGAATGACACTCTACTTATTAGTCTAAAAATAGCCTTTCGAATGTGCTTTCGGGTGTAATTCGCCCTGCCGCGAATCTCTGCGCAAGCATATAACCGCCCCCTCCCCAAGCTCGAGCTTGTATTTTACCAGTAGCAGAGCCGTTGTTAGGGTCTTGAAACACTGGGGGCTTAACCCAGCCCAGAAATCTTTGATTTCTCCCCCGATAATTGCACCATTTTCAAGTTATTTCAGAGTAAAATGAATATAAGGTATATACACTGCTCCAAAAAATTGAAGGAACACTTTGAAACCACATCAGATCTCAATGGGGGAAAAAAATCATGCTGGATATCTATACTGATATGAACTGGGTAATGAGTGAGGAACGAAAGGATGCCACATCGTTTGATGGAAATGAAAATGATCAACCTACAGCGGGCTGAATTCAAAGACACCCCGAAAATCAAAGTGAAAAAATGATGCGGCAGGCTAGTCCATTTTGCTGAAATTCCATTGCAGCAACTCAAAATGGTACTCAGTACTGTGTATTGCCCCCACGTGCTTGTATGCATGCCTGACAATGTCGGGGCATGTTCCTAATGAGACGACGGATGGTGTCCTGGGGTATCTCCTCCCAGATCTGGAACAGGCCATCACTGAGCTCCTAGACAGTCTGAGGTGCAACCTGGCGGCGTCGGATGGACCGAAACATGTCCCAGAGGTGTTCTATTGGATTTAGGTCAGGCGAGCGTGGGGGCC
>CM030174.1:19047078-19106654 GCA_017639675.1 Aplochiton taeniatus | reverse complement strand
CTTACTGTGATTACAGCAGCATTAAAAGGAATAAAATACAGTGTAGTTTGCTTTTTCTTGATGGTCTGAGTAAGTCGCAAGTCTCTTTTTAGTTGCTAGCAGGGTCTGAAATTCCCTAAATGTAGCAACAAAGATGCTAAATTGTAAACACTGGTTTTCCTTTGGTTTGATGTTCTTGTTGGTGGTGGGTGTATACGTAGGTCCCTTTGGCAACTTCTGATTGGTAAGAATGACTGTCACATGAAGGTGGCATATAATTGTAAAAGCATTGACCATTTTACCCTGGGTTAGACAATGTAAATAATGTTTATCCTTGTGGCTGGGAAACGGTAACAACTGCAAGGGGCCTGAGAATACACCAAAGTAATAAAAGGTGCGTGAGGAGGGAGAGGCAAGAGCATTGCATTGACCTCTAGTTTTTAATAAGTCAGGCAAGTAATTCGATTGAAGCATAGTGGCTGGAGACAAATCAAAGTCTGCAGGACATCCAACAACTCCAGCACCAAGACGGCGCAGGCAAGTACCAAAAGACAAGGGGATAGGGAAGTAGAATCATCTAACAGCCCAATAATCTCACAAAAACATCCAAGGAGAAGATCAAGTGGCCATCAGCCCCCGAAAAGAAGGCTTGGAACTTTGAACATAGACGTATAAAAAGACACTTGAGCAACTCAGATGACAAATGGAAGTAAGAGAAAATGGGGGGTGAATACATGACTATGGAAAGGAGAGATTTGGACTATTGGAGAAACAAACAAAAAAAACAGAAGGAACCAAAAAAACAAGTCAGCAAGAAATAGACAAGGTAATCAAAGAAAGAACAGTGCTAATAAAGCAATGGAAAAAGGCATCTGAAATTCAAATTGATTCAGAGAACATTTAGGAATCGTCTGTCAAGATTGAGGAGAGCCAAGAACCTTTGTAGAAACCAAAAGCAGAAAGAACGAGCAAAAAACCAATTTTAAAAAGACCCCTTAAAGTTTGAAAAGTCCTTGTTCAACAGAGATGGTCAAAGTCAAGCAAGAGGAAGCAGTAAGAAGCGCCAAAACTGTCTCACAAGCCAAGCAAGGGATATGTATAAATTGAGAAAGTGTGGAGAAGAGGAAAATTACCTGGAAGGAACTGCGGGGAATGGAACCCACAAGAATTAGCTTAGCTCCAAGGGGGGACAACTAATCTCCAACACATAATGTCTGGGTGCAAGACTAGCCTCACTCAATGAAGATATACCTGGAGCCACAATCAGGTACTACATTGCTTGGCAGGAGCAAGAGAGCATAGGCGGTCAATAGTTAATGCCCTGCCCAGTAGAGCAGAGGGTGACACACACCACATCAGCTTTGTCAGGGAGTGAGTTCAGGGAGGGAAGATATTTAGGCCAACGCAAAGCTCTGGGCAGCTGAGGTAAGCTTGCGATTGGAAAATGCTGGCAGATGTCAGCCCACAATTGAGTAGGGATGGTTGAGAACTGGTTCCAAATTATGGGGCGCCAAGTGTAAAATAAAGTTAAAGTTAGAGTGCATTGTTTGTTAGATTTAAACTAAATCTGTAACTTTTTTTCAGATTTATATTAAATTGTAGCCTATTTTTCTTAGAAATATAAATCTTTGGAAAACAAATTAAATGTTTACTTGAGTGGTGTGGAACAAATGAAATGTATATATCTAAAACGTTTTTTAAATATTTAACTTACCTGTTTGTTTTGTATGTAAATATTTTTTTTATAATATATATATATATATATATATATATATATATATATATATATATATATATTTTTTTTTTTTTTTTTTTTTTTTTTTTTCCCCGTTTTAAACAAAATATTTAACATAAATATTAAATATTTAATTATGTTAAATGTGAAACTTTAGCTCGCATTTAACTAGCACAAGCTAACTGTCCGCTTTACGACAGTCGTATTACGTGCCTTCACTTCGTTGTGGTGTTGTCAGTACTCACCAAATCCGTTCCGGAGTCAGGATGCCGGAGGGTGTAAGTGAGAGAGTCCGGCAGCCGGTATTCGGCCGGTTCTTGAATGATTACCGCACAAATACACCAATTAAGCATTTAGTTAGAACGTTGCCGCGCCTACGGCTTCACATTAGTATTGTAGGCATTTGGCTCGCTAGAAAAGGGAAGTAGCCTAGCTAACCTCAGCATGCAGCTGCTAGTAATGTGCTTATTGTTGTGTTGATTCATCCATTATAACTAAAGCCTACTTGTCCATTACGTTTAGCCTACAATATATTGATATATATATATACGAGCTATATGCATGTGATTGAACGGGGTTACAGATGTCATTTAATGTGTACGTGAATCATCATAAGGAATTGGTACCGTAACTATTGGCTAGTTCCTTGTTGTCATGCACAACCGTTAGCCAACTTTCACAACTAGGCCTACAAATCCTCAGTTACGGGGCATGTTTTAGTGATTACGCACATGCATTTTACTATCAAAACCTTCAGTTAGGTTACAAAACTTGTTTTTACGATTATCAATCCCTGGCACAAGTAGCCTGATAACCGGTAACTCCATAGGATTTTGTGGGGTGCACCGGAGTGAAGTCACGTAATACGACTGTCGTAAAGCAGACAGTTACCTTGGGCTAATTAAATGCGAGCTAAAGTTTCACATTTAACATATAATTAAATATTTAATTTTTAACATTTAAAATAAAAATTTAGACTTTTGATAAATATTTAAGTTTAAACCAAATATTTAAGATATAAACTAAATATAAAATGATTGATAAATATTTAAGTTTAAGATAAAAAAAAAAATATATATATATATATTTTTTTTATATTTACATAGAAAAAAAAAGATTTAAGTTAAATATTCAAAAAAAAGTTGTAGGTATATAAATAACATTTGTTCAATACCACTCAAATAAACATTTAATTGGTTTTCCAAAGATTTATTTATCTAAGAAAAATAGGCTACAATTTATTTTAAATCTGAGAAAATGTTAGAGATTTAGCTTAAATCGAACAAATAATGCACTCTAACTTTAGTTTACACTTGGCGCCCCATACCAAATGGTCCGAACTAGGAATGGCCGATTTTACGATTAAATCGATTAATTCGAATTTGGAGTTAGCATGATGTGTAAAAAGTCTAAATCGAGAAAATCGCGATTTAAAAAAAGGTGTGTGGCACAACTGATCTTGTAACATTTGATTTATAAAAACTAGTTAATTCTATGAACGCCAACGGAATTCATTCCTATAGTACAGAGAATACTCGTCTGCTGCTCACAGGGGAGGGGGTAGCTTACTGTGTAACAAATAAGCTACATTTTTTTGATCAGTGTTGCCTTGTGCTTTTAGCGCCGCACGGTATCAAACATTGATGTGTATCAGGCTATACCCTGCGCCCTCTCCAAGTTACAAGCTACCACTGGCATTGGGTCTAGCTAGCTAGTGTACAACTATTGCTACACGAGCGATTGAAAGCAGGGAGGGAGAGTCGCGTAACAACAGTTAAAGGAATAGTTTTTTATTGCAGCAAAGCTAGCTGTATGGGGAAAAGAATGCACTCATCTTCTTCCTTATTACTTGAAGTAATCGGTAGCTTTCGAAGTGACTTCCCCAAACACTATGCGAGTCAAAATAGGCTATATTTTCACTTGTGATGAAGTAAGATTTAGTTGAGGTTGTGAGGGCCCTATTGTGGGGGTAAATGTCATAGCAGGTTTATTTGGAATGAGTGTCAAACGCTTTTCAATGTAGGCCTATATCACAAGTTAATCTTGACGTGTGCCATTTTAAACGGGTCATTTGCAGTGATGCAGGATTGATGTGGTCGAGAACTTCAAGGCGGAATCAATGCCGTAGAGAGATAATGACCTATGCAGTTGATGTTTTTGCCTCGGTTTCAAACCCAGCAAATTAGTGCAATCATAGCTTATATTTTACATTTCCAGATAAACGACGTAGGCCCTATGTGTGAGTAGCTAGCTCATTTAACTTGGGGTTAGTGTTTCCCAACTATTGACAAACATGGCAGTAGCCTCCGTCTCAATTATCTTACACTTTGCTTGAATCACGCACAGCCAACTGTTCAATTCACTGCAGTGTGTCAAACTTATTCTGCATATGCAGATACGTCTATACTTATAGGCAACCGTGTCGCTAGTCATAAAGGCCGGTAATAGCCTAAATATTTACATTATTTGTGGTGGACAATATGCGGCGAATCAATTCCATTCTGAGTCTAGGCTATTTAAACAATCCTCGCACCAATCATGGAATTCGGCATGCACACAGCAGCAGGTTATGTTAGGACACAATGTAATTGTATTGCAATGCAAACAACAAACATGTTGTCCCAAGAATACGATACAGCTGTATTAACAAGTTGTATAGACGAGTATTAGGCTATGAAATAAGCTGCATGCGGTACGTTTGCGAAACGCCACATAAAGTATATCACCAGTTAACCTAGAGAAAGGTAGGCGTGCCTGTTTTAAATAGGGATGGTTTGCTGTGATGGGAGATGAGTATCTTCAGGTGGTCGGGAGAAGCCTGTTGGAATCGGTGGTCCGGTGAGATAAGTAGAGTAGTAGATGTGCGATGTGGACATTTTTCAGCGTGGGTTCAAACCCTGCAAGTGAGTGTGGATATTTGTTGTTTATTTTTTTTTCCTTTCTAGGCCAAATATTTGTTTTGTGGATTGCATTTGGCCACGCAAACAACACCAACATCATGTGAAGAGACAATTTATATGTTCACGATGTCAGATGAGTAGGCAATCAATTTCCTGATTCAACACGAAACAAACAGTGGTGGACAGTAACGAAGTACATGTAATTCGTTACTGTACTTTAGTAGCTTTTCATAGTATCTGCACTTTACTCCAGTGTTTCCATTTTGGGAGACTTTTTACTTTTACTCCACTATATTTTCAACTAAAATATCCTACTTTTAACTCGACTACTATTGTGCGATATCTGTCGTTACTCGTTACTTTGATGTGGAGAAAATGGATTGTCTAAATGAATATATCCCGTAGAATAATCCCACACACTTTCACTGAGGCCAACCAATCAGCGTGTAGCGCATGTTTCGATCTGCTCCTGAAATCTGTTTGAACCGTTACAGTTTACGCCATCAACATGTCTGACAGTGACGTTCTCTTGACTATCGAGGTAGAGCCACCCGAAAGATATTTTTCAAATATTAGAACAGAAAGGAGCATCATTTCATTCTAAATGTCTGCTATGCCTGCCTACACTACACAAAATCTCTGCATTCATGAACTTGCCATCAAATTTGAGGAAACACATTGAGGTACGTACGTTTAACATTTTGATAGGAAGGTTAGCTAACATTTGCAAATGTAACGTTTGCTTGCAAAAATGAGCTTTCCATGGACATGGAGTTAGCATAGAATAAGTTTGTGATTAAGCCGATCTTGTCAAGCTAGAACATTAATAACTTGTCTAGATAGGTGGTAGCGTTGTGTAATTAGTTAACTAACGTTACTTGCTAACGCTAGACTAGTAGAGCCAGAATGTTAGCTAACGTTCTAATGTCTGAATCACTTGACCAAGAGAACGCCTATGCCATAGAGAGCGGCGAAGAACGATATGGAGCAGAAAGGGGAAAAATATATTTAATTTGCGAAAGACTGATATAGGATTAAATAACACTGGCATTTTTCTTTTTTAGAGAAAGCATGGTAGCCATCTTCGGAGATACTCTGTTGTAACATCTACTGCAAGGAAAAGGAAGTCAACAAATGAGAGTGCTCCGTCAACCTCTAAACAGCTCAAGATAGAAGACAAGATTGCGACTCAGAGGACCATCGACCATGCAGTGCTAAACTTTGTAATCCAGAGTCTCTAAGCCTTTAGTCTGGTAGAGCACACAGCATTCAAAAGTATTTTACATTACCTTAAACCCAATTGCTTTCTCATGTCAAGGACCACCTTGCGGCGCAATATGGACAAGGCTGTTCTGGAAATGAAAAGAAAGCAGAAACATTAAAGAAGCAATGAAAAGTGTAGATTTCACAGCTACAACCACAGACTGTTGGAGTGCAAGGAAAAGAGGTTTTATTGGCGTCACAGCACACTGGATAGATCCCAGCAGTCTGGAGAGGTGCTCTGTAGCACTAGCATGTAAGCAGCTGAAAGGTTCTTATACCTCTGATGTTTTGGTTGGTGCACTGGACGAGATTCATTCAGAATATGAAATCCGAGACAAGATTGTTCGAACTACCACTGATAGTGGATCAAATTTCATCAAGGCATTTAAGATGTTTGTAGAACAAGGTGAGAACAAGAACTCTGCTCCAATTGAAGCTGAAAAGGGTGCATTCCAATCTGGAGTGAGAGATGAAGAGGATGAGGATATGGAAGGTCTCGAGGTGGTTGATGTTGCAGCTGTTTTGGATAATGATGATAGCCTACAGTTCCAACTTCCCAAACATCATAGATGTGCTTGCCACTTATTGAACTTGATTTCAACAGTGGATGCCTCAAAAGCAAATTCCCAGGAGCCTTACAAGAAGCTGTCTCGATCAACATTCTCAAGGTGCCATGCGCTGTGGAACAAGTGTGAACGGTCTACTGCAGCTGCAGAGGTGATAGAAGAGGCATGCAAAATTCAGCTAATCCGTCCCAATGTAAACCAGGTGGAATTCCTTGTTCCTAGCTGTTGAGCGAATCATCAAAGATCAAGGAGGGATTTATCAGAACAGTCTGCTCAAAACTCAAGCTTCCTATGTAAGTTGGTTTTTGTGATCCCATTAAATAATGTTCCAATTATGATATATTTTTTCACTCTTGTTGTTTGTGTTCAGTATTTCATGTTGTGGTTTTCCTTGCTGGTTAGTTTTCATTCTCCAAGGTAGATTGTGAATTCCACCTTCTCCCACAAATCCTTTTAACGTACCAAGTTAGGTCAACCATCCAGGTAGTTTGTCCGGAAAATATGAACATAAAGATATTATCGTGTGGTTATTCATTGCCAAAGCAGCTCCAATGTGGTGACCAGTTGGTGAAAATAGGGTTAGGACAAGAATAAAAAGTTGGCTATCCTCTTTATGTTGTTTTTGAATTTATCTTTACTTACTTACTTATTACTTACCTGGAGAAGTCCTGTAAAACCACTAAGGCTGCACCTAATAAATATTTATTTTTTCCCAATGAATGTACCAAAAATAAATATCTCATCAATATTTCAGTATTTTATTCATCTTCTCTTTAAAACAAACGTTTCAAGAAACAAAGTATGCACTGAATGGGCATTATTCCTCAACAGAAATAGCCATTAGTGAAATCTTCAAGAAAACCATGGTGCAGAGACAGAACTTAAAGGGGGACATTCTGATTTCTGTGAATGGTTAATGGGACACAATGGTTTCGCATGCATGCACGCACGCACAACTGCAACATGTTTAGAATGAATGTTGTTTATTTACAAATACAACATTTTCCAATTGTTTTTCAAAATACAATTGGTCATGTCAGCACCCCTGAAAAATATAACCATGCTTTTTACTTTTGATACTTAAGTATTTTTTAAAGCAGGAACTTTTGTACTCTGACTTATGTAGAAATCTTAATAGAAGACTTCTACTTCTAGTCGAGAAATATTTAGCAAGGTAGGTGTACTTTCACTCAAGTACAGGATTTGTGTACTTCGTCCACCACTGGAAACAAATAATCCATTACGGTAGAACAGCTGCACACGCATGCGAAAAGCCACCAGTCAACACAATCACCAGATGAACTGTAACACCGGCATATTTCTCAGACAGTTGCGCATAGCAAAAAGGCATGCTTAATGACAAGGCTTGTAGTTCTAGCTGGCTAGCTAACGTTAAAGCCAACATGGTTTAAGTCTCTGTTGTAATCATGCCCATAACTTTACAGCACAGACTTTGTTTTCTTCTGTGCTGTAAAGTAATGTGCATGATTGTTGAGACTGTAGCCTAACCATAACAAATTCCATTACAAACGCAGTGAGTTCAGTAGTGACGTACAGCAATAACTCGCTTACCCGGTTCATTTGTGTGAACGGTGCCGACCTGGTCAACCCAATAAAATGCAACCCCAAAAAGTTGAGGTCCCACAAAAGAACTCTTGTATTTATGAGACAAATTCACTTTAGCACCTCAACGAGGACAACAGACCCGTTAGGGTCTTGAAACACTGGGGGTTTAGCCCAGCCCAGTAATCTTTGATTTTCAGTTTTTGTTTTATGGTCCCATATTAGTCTACATTTGATTAACACAGCTGTTATGCTATCTGTTTAACGTAATCATCACCTTGTCTTTTATACCTTCATTTCACTTTCTATTTATTTCCACATTAGTATTACACATACACATATTTGAATGGCACACTGATGTGAATTTCCTTTGTCTACATATTGCTTGCAACTTAAAGAGAACAGCGCACCCAGTTTTCCCACATTGGCAGATTGTGGACGTGGTTAATGAAATGGAAATCGGAATTGCACCAGACCATAAAAGCTGTATCAGAAATAGCAGAAAGAAGTAGCCAGTGGCTCTGGTTAAAAAGGAAGGATCCAATATGGGAATGGAAATAAATAACAAAACAAACACAGTGGTTTCATCTCAGGACTAAGGTTTAAGCTTTTTTGTAAGCTTTCCTGCTTAGCATGATTTTACCAAGCATTCAGAAATACAGTAGGAAAAGTTATTTTCAGCTGACTGTAAGTATCCCTGCAGAGCATGTATGAACTCCTGCAGGGATAGGGATACACACAGCTTAATAATTTGTATCTGGCCACGCCAAGAGCAGATATAGAAGGGGGTAGCTTTAAGACGTAATCGCTCACCATTAAACCTTCTGGAGATGTCGTGGGCTCAAATTCACCAAACATCAGGGATGAAGGGTGCCCACTTAAACATTTTCTAAATATTGTTTTTATATAGTGCACAATGTGAATTTGAGGTATAATGGGTAATATAACACCATATCCTGTTTATTTTGAAAATAAATTACAGTCTTTGCGATTTGCTAAACGCATTGTTTCAAAGCACAATTTTGATTTGAAATAGATGAATTGTTCAGGCCTAGCGAGAACCCAGATTCTAAAACATAAACTTCATCGTTTGATCAAATCACTTCTGTATTTTATTACAACTTTACACACTAGACCTAAATGCATGGTAAAGATAGATCCCTTAGATATAAGCATAGCATCACTGAACATGAAGGACTGTTGCTTACAATTAGTTTAATGGAAATCCACACCTTAAAAATGCATAACACAATTTATGTAATTCCTATAAATGTGCTTCATCTACACCCTTTTCAATTGAAATGAATGTAATTGTAAATTTCATAACATTATATTATATATACGATCTACAACTAAACCTTAGACAAGCTTGTTCTCTCACATTTGGCACTTAAAGGAAAAATAAGACAACGAACATGGTGACAACTAGTACACGCTATAAATGTAACATTGAAGGCAGCTATAGAGACCAGCTATAACTGTCTTGCCCGTCCGTCCGTCCGTCCGTCCGTCCGTCCGTCCGTCCGTCCGTCCACACACACATACACTCTATATGGCCAAAATGATGTGGACACCTGACCTTCAGACCTACATGAGCTTGTTGGACATCCCATTCCCAAACCATGGGAATTAATATGGAGTTGCTATTATATGATACTATTATTACTATTGCTATTATTATGTTTCATAGCTAACCTGTACTTTCTGTTTTGGCTAAAACCCAGTTTTTTTTAAGTACAAAGTAGAGCACAGCAGGACAGAATACGTTCTCTTTAGATGCTGATGAATGCCGTGTGTTGTGCTGGCATCACAAGTCCACAATTAGACCAATGCTTCATTAAATGAGCGACTATTTAAACAATCAGATAATAAAGAGCCTTCACTTATCATGAATGCTCTTACTCTGTACTTGCTGTGGCGAGCAGAATCCTCAGAAGCGGCTGTTTTTGCCACCCTCCAGGTCATCTGGGATCACTTTTGAAAGGCTGCTAGCCATCTCTGGACCTCCTCCTTGGTATCAAGCTGGAGCTTCAGGGAGGCCCTGAAATTATCCTTTTCTAGTGGCTCGTGGGGACACAGACTATGTGCATACCCTTCAAGAAAATGTTGCCGTTTAAACAAATTAGGTGTTAGTATCCACATTTGCTCATAACCAGGTGTCTTAACTCAAATTTGCAATAATCTATTTAGAATAACTGTCTATTAGTGGATTTGAAGAGTCCATGTACCTGAGAGAAAATTGGGAAATATCCTACATGTTTTCCTTATAAAATCATAACTCAATACCACATTCGATGATACATGGTCAGACCATAACAATAAATATTATAAGTTGGGTTTAACTGTTACTCTTAGCGATTTATTCAGAGTCAGACCTAACCTCAAGATGCTCTAGCTGCTCCAATTTGCCAAGTTTCTGGCAAATATGACACCGCTTAATTGTCATGCTAGCATGCAATGGGCTGCCTACACTCGACAATCAAAATGCACTTCTCCTGAAGGAAGAAACTCTGAAGAAAACAAAACAGAAAATTATGCCTTGAAACATCAAAACTTCGGCTGTCATCATTCATCTCGTGTGCCCTACGTTACCATTTATAATTTAGTCAGCTGAGACATAAAAACAAATGAAACAACTTTAAAATATTGTAATCACGAATCACTTGTTTCTTGTGTACTTGCCTATGTTACCGTTTAACGTTATATAATATATCATTTTGTGAGCTTAGACATGACAAGTAGGAAATTTAACATTACTTTAAGTTAAAGTTTAATATCGCAAACGAAACAACCAACATATTTTCGGATTGTGAAAAACTAGCGTACAATTATGTATTCTTCTTATTCTTGTTACTTTACACAAAAAACATTTATTCATAAAATTCACATAAAAATAATACATGACAATAACGTATACATACCTTAACGTTACTTGAATCACTTCAGGATGTCAAATCTCCGAGAAGTGTTTGGGGTTGCCATGTTTTTGAAGCCTTTGTTAGTAGCGCGACGTGAGAAAAAAGATTCCATTGTATTGGCCAATCAGGTAGCGCTTCTTTTATGAATATTAACGAGTCTTCCCCTGCCACCCTGAATTTGGGATATTCGCTCCCGGTGAGGCTGGCTGGCCAACGGGAAGTTTGGGAAGACTCCAGAACGCCCAACAACTGTGTTAAGTGTTAAAATTACAGGTAAAAATGTTTTTGCTCGTGCCCTTCAAGCATTTAAGCTGCCTCCGTCTTAGAATCCTGCACTGAATTTCAGTCCCAGTAAGACCCAACACCCTGCTCCGTGGTCATTCAAACACGTCTGATAGTTGCTCCTATTAGCCAGTTGTTGGCCCATAGTAGTGGTGTAACAGATCGCCGTTGTTACGTACTCCGTACGGAACGCCCCCTATGGTTCAGCACGCATGTGAACTGTGAATCAATTGCAACCAACAAAATAGCGTGAAATACAGTTTTACTGCCACTGTTACTTTTAGTAAAAATTCCCTAAATATGTAGAAGCAGGGGCGTCAAGCAAGCCAACATTTTTGGGGGGGCGCAATTAAAGTGGGGGATCCTTCCCCAGAAAAAGAAAGAAAAGAATTATGCAATTTTCTTCAATTTGACATATATATATATATACAGTGGGGCCAAAAAGTATTTAGTCAGCCACTGATTGTGCATGTTCTCCTACTTAGAAAGATGAGAACTACAGAACTACACGGAGGGACCTGATGAATGACCTGCAGAGAGCTGGGACCAAAGTAACAAAGGCTACCATCAGTAACACACTACGCAGAGAGGGACTCAAATCCTGCAGTGCCAGGCGTGTCCCCCTGCTTAAGCCAGTACATGTCCAGGCCCGTCTGAAGTTTTCCAGAGAGCACATGGATAATCCAGAAGAGGATTGGGAGAATATCATGTGGTCAGATGAAACCAAAATAGAACTTTTTGGTAAAAACTTAACTCGTCGTGTTTCGGAGGAAGAAGAATGCTGAGTTGCATCCCAAGAACACCATACCTACTGTGAAGCATGGGGGTGGAAACATCATGCTTTGGGGCTGTTTTACTGCAAAGGGGACAGGACGACTGATCCGTGTTAAGAGAAGAATGAACGGGGCCATGTATCGTGAGATTTTAAGCCAAAACCTCCTTCCATCAGTGAGAGCATTGAAGATGGAACGTGGCTGGGTCTTCCAGCATGACAATGATCCCAAACACACCGCTCGGGCAACGAAGGAGTGGCTCCGTAAAAAGCATTTCAAAGTCCTGGAGTGGCCTAGCCAGTCTCCAGACCTCAACCCCATAGAAAATTTGTGGAGGGAGTTGAAAGTCCGTATTGCCCAGCGACAGCCCCAAAACATGACTGCTCTAGAGGAGATCTGCATGGAGGAATGGGCCAAAATACCAGCTACAGTGTGTGCAAACCTGGTGAAGACTTACAGGAAAGGTTTGACCTCTGTCATTGCCAACAAAGGTTATGTTACAAAGTATTGAGTTGAACTTTTGTTATTGACCAAATACTTATTTTCCACCATAATTTACAACTAAATTCTTTAAAAATCCTACAATGTGATTTCCTGGATTTTTTTTCTCATTTTTGTCTCTCATAGTTGAAGTGTACCTATGATGAAAATGACAGACCTCTCTCATCTTTCTAAGTAGGAGAACTTGCACAATCAGTGGCTGACTAAATACTTTTTGGCCCCACTGTATATATTCAACTACTAGGGGGAGATTTTATTTGAAAGATTTACAAAATAAATTTGTGTTGCTCCGTAATCTCCCACTACACATGGGTATATGTATTTAGAAATGTCCACGTAAATTATTTGTGCGATTATGTTATTGAAAATGACACTCACTTATTCACTCAGTTCTACACTAGCTTCTACAATGATGCCACTTTCTTGAAAGAGCTAAATCTTGTCTGTTTCACTCCAAATTTTAGGGGGCATAAACACAAGATTTAATTTTAGAGAACATAGAAAACAAAGTCACAGATCAAAGGAACCTGCAAACATGGTAATAGCTGTATTTTAGGAGGCAGCACGGGTACAGAGGAGACTGTGCTGACATCACATAGCAGTAGTAGATAGTAAAATCTATCAGCTCAATGCCATATAATTTACACAGCTCTCATTTACCAATAGGAACTGAAGGGCGTCAGTCAATCATTCTTTATTTGATGTGGTGTGTTTACATATTATTTGTGTAATTAATTGTGATTATTGGTTTGACTTTGTATTAACACGACGCAGGAAGTACGTTTATGTTCTATGTTGCACTGGGAAACTTTTAGTTGTTAGCACATCTTCGCCAAGTAAAGCGTGAGACAGGGGTTTTGTAGTCTGTGTGACAGTTTGAGTTTTAACATTGTACAACATTGAAGATTTATGGTTGCTAAGTGAACTCATCTTGGTTGTGTGCAGCCAGCGACATGTTTGTTTACGTGCTTCATGTTCCGTCATGTTTAGTTTGTATGTAATAGAAATGTCTGCTTATTTTGTACATTGTTATATATTTGAAAAGTTTGACAGTAGATTTGATGACGGTGCTGTAAGATGAATTAATCCATCTTTGACAAAAGAACATATTGTGTTGTGAAAAAGTGTAAAAAGGTTTTATTTTGCAATGATGTTTTTTATTATTATTCATTTTTTATTAGTTATTGGTTGTCCAGATTGTGTGTCAGCAAGCTTTTCATTGTGTATATAAATATTTTCCTCGGTTTTGTGAAATATGTTCTGTGCATCCCCATTTTGTGGGGTGGTCCAAATGCTCCCCAGTATGAAGAAATCAGTGTGTGAGTGGGTACGATTTTTGACCCAAAGTTAATAACAGTTAAATGCAATATTTCTCATAATTACTTTATTTATCAAAGATTAATGTTGACGATAATTGTATACGAGTAAACTCAAAGGTTAAAGGTAATTTGTTAAGTTAGCCATGATAATTGTCTTCAGCATGAGTATTAGTTGCGCAGTTATAATAGAACTAATTTGTAGCATATGTAAATTATGCAATGTGCTGGCAAATGCGTAAAATGCAAGTAACAGGTTCCTATATATCCATTTAGCTAGAATATTATTTGTATTAGATTTGAATGCAGTCTTCGGCTAACTAATGTAGTGTAATCAGTGAGAGATATCTTTGTTTTATCCATCCAGTCTGTTTAAGCCGTGACCGTCCTGTCAGCTTGTTAATAGACTGTCGGATATCTTTCACTGCAGGTACGCTTCTTTAGTTGTAGTTTATATACACTAAGTATTAATCCTGAGTCTGGTGTGAGCAGTCTTTTTTAGCAGTGACCATTCTATCAGCTTGTTAATAGACTGTCTGATATCTTTCACTGCAGTAAACAAAACACCCTGAGGACCTGTTGTCATTGTGTTGTTCTTCTAGGGTGCTTTGAATGAATGTGCTGTAGGCAGCACTAATTACATCAATAACCCCTGCCTGTCAACCAAGGGAAGATTTTAGGTGCAGTAGCATGCTTTTCACAACTAAAAGCAGTGGAGTCATATTTACATTACAAACGATAGATTTTTACAGCTTTGGACTGACTTGACATTATAAAGACCATAATACATCCGCCCCCCACCCCCACCCTAATATAAACTTCCTGGTTTCCAAAGCATGCTGACCTCGGTAAATAAGCCATACTGAACCCCCACACACAGGCGTTTAAAGTAGCATCATTGTTTTTGCACCAGATTTAATCAAATATTCCGTGCAACTAAACTATCAGACATGGCCTGGTCTGCCTGAGCTTCTTACTGTCCAGGGAAATAGTTCGGTTGTGCAAAAAGTTTGCGGTGACTCCGTTTAATCTATGTTCAATTTGAAATCTAAATCTGCGCAACATTGGTTTATTTTTAACGCAGTATGTCCAATTTCAAATATTATAGATTAGTATAGTAGCCTACAGTGTTATGCATGTGTAGAAGACTAATACTGCAACATCTGTGAATTCACGGCTCATCGATTTCAAATAAGCTATAGGCTACTCGACGACGTCAAACTAGTTTGCAACTCTAACTCACGGAGATATACGGTAAATCACAACATAACTCATGAAATATGCATACCAAGTTTACACAGTTAAATTCGCAGTAAATCTATCTTCCATCTAAGCAACTTACTTGACGCTTCCTCCAGACATTCAGTTCTGAGGTCCATATCTGTATTTAGCCTAGACTACGCACTGTTTCAGTTTTTTACCTTTACTTGGTCATTGCACATAAAACGAAAAGGGGGGGGGGGGGGGACAAATGTAATAAAGTTGTCTCAAGCTTGTCGTTGGAACCCCTCTGTCGGGTGCCCTCTCTGAAATCTCACCTTTAGCAATTGTTGCCTGGAACGAGATTTTTTAAAAATGACGTAGACTGGCTAAATTAAGCATGCATTGTTCTTACCAATCACTAAGTCCACGGACAGTCACTTTTTCTCTACTCCACTTTTATCTCCCGCAGGTTGGAGGTCTGACGTTTTTTCAGCCTTTCTGGCAGCCTTCAGCCTTACTCTCGTGCTTGAGTAGTTTCAGGCGTGACTTTTTCCCGGGTCACGAATCTTAGTGTAGCTAAATGAAAACGAATTTACTGTAGTATGTCTAACCTATGCGAATGTTTTTTTCCTCTCATTCCTTAAAAAAAAACACTGCCTGAAATAACAGTAGGATAAAGGTAGTCTAGAAGATATTGTGGAACAAATGCATTTATGACTTGCATTTATGGTTCTATCCCTAACAGCGGTGACCTATTTAAAATTAATTGCGTATTTGAACGCTGCACGCACAGCTATTTTTTTTTCTAATGAATGATGGATCATTGGAACCACATAGCCAACTTAAGTACTATACTAAATTAGTAGCCTATACAGAAAACTCCCCAAAAGTTTGCTACTTTTATTTTTTACAAAGATTCCCTTGCATCGCCAATAGGCTGGCCTACACTCAACTGGGAGACTATCGTTTTGAACGTGGGAATAGACGGAGAAAGTGCGAAATCGAATAGCAAGATAACTAGCACAGATAACGGAGTCTGCGTAGAACAGGAGCACGGAACCATTCACAAAACACCGAAGCTAAAAAATGTTGTCACTGCAATACGCCAAAGATACTTTACCTGATTCTGTCTGTAACGACTTTCAGAATCTGAACAAATTCACCGAAGGGGTGAGTAACATATTACAATGAAATTGGTAGTAGGGTAATGGAGACCGGAAATATGGCATATTATCGGCCAAATTGTGAGGATGCAATATCAAGTTGAAACGATTTGCGTCTGACCCATATCTTTACAAATTATAAAGCGTTCGCGGTTTTAAATATCCTGTAAAGTTGACAACTGACTGACAGATCGTATGCGTGTGAAGGCAGGTAACAGGTTTTAAATCAGTGAACTGTCTTGTAGGCAGGCCAAACGTTCAAACTCTCATGTAGACAAATACTGCAGAGCTACGCTCAGTGCGCAAGACAATTGCACTGCGTACCGTTTTAAAAGGACACAAATATAAAGTTTTTGTTGGTCTGAATCATTCGAAAGTAATACTTTGAGCACTCCTCTTTGGAATGTGGAGGGAGGATGTCCCTGGTGGCGGAGGGACACTGGGAGATTGTCTTTCCATTCCAAAGTTGCAATGTAGAGCAAGGGGTGTTATGGATGTCGCAAAAGACATTCCCTAGATTAAATACACTAAAAACATGATTACATGAGCACGTTTATTTTAGCTTGGGACCATTCTTTCTGGGGACCAAATTCTCTCTTTTATCCTTATAAGGCAGGTCAAACCCGTTTTCACTTTTTTTTTATTAAGTGATTAAATAGTCCTATCTTCCAATTTGTTGTTATTTAGTAAACGTTTATGAATAAAAACGAATTAATAAATTGTCAGTTTGCCCAAAAGTGACAGTTTTAGGATTTTAAATTTACCGCGATGTTACTTCCGTTTAGACAGACGCTGGGTCTAGGCATGAACATCCTACGGCCCACTTGGTTGTTATTATACTTCTTAATTGTGAAAGTATTAATAGATATTTCACAACAGATACCTTAAGAAACAAATTACCTATACATTTGATATAATTTTTTACCCAAATAAAGTATACAATGTTGAAAACTTGTACTCTGAAAACCATTAACGTGTAACGCTAAACAGCTTAGCTTTTTTATGACGCGGTCCCGCGGGACAAAAGTCTGCTCGCAATAGCATTCGTAACATATCGGTGTCTAAAATAATGCCACAGTAAAAAATGAATATAGCCTATTTCTTTTTATATTATACAATGGCAAGATGATTCGTAAACACTAGCCTAAGTGTTGATTGGATCGAGACTTCACACCTATATCTTAATCATCGACAGCTCTGATCCATACGGATACTAAACAATTAAATTATTGAATGGATTTAGAAGTTTTCTTACTGTAACGTTGATAAAAAGTGTATTCATGCAGGCTAGGCTACTATGTTTCTAAAGGTGCAGGCATATATCATGTTTCAAAAGATCTAGGTTAGTAGCCTATGAGACAGGTAGCCTACGGACGCCTGATTTCAAATTCTACTGAAATAATCACGTTATCTTCCCAGACATGCAAAAGTCTAGAAGCCAATGAAAACATAAATGCTAACCAAAATGTATTGCATTGTTTTCCCGTCACGAGCCAAATCTAATTAATCACACAGTGGACATAGCTCTAATGCAGTTCAGCGACAATGAAGTAGGCTATAAGGAGCATGCCTCACATGAGTGGGCGTATCTCCAAAGTCCAGCTATCAAGTTCTTACATTTTTGGATCACAGGTCAATGAGACCTCCTTCTAGGTCCAGTTAAAAGCTCTCATGCGACGGATGTAATTTAGGGTAGTAGCAACGCAATTGAAGTATTTAAAACACTGCATCAAGGGCATCACATGATTTGAGGGGGCGTATCTCTAAAGTCCAGCTATGGATTTCTTTCTTAATTTGATCACAGCTCAATGAGACCTCCTTCTTAGTCCAGTTTAAAGCTTTTAAGCTATTTTTGTAATTTCGGGTAGTAGCAACACAATGAAAGTATTTGAAGCACACGTTAACTAAGTTATTTATGACCGATCGACGCCGTCGCTCAGTGTCAGTTCCCGGGAGAGGTTGTCTTCAGAGCAAACCCAAGATTGATCGTTAATTAATATAGGAAGTGCTCTGCATTTTTGCTTAAACACTAGGTGCGGACCAGTACTCAGGTCCCGTTTTGGACAGAATAAATGAGATTATAACGAAGTCCGCTCTGAATTAATGACTTTATTAACGGTTGACATATGGAAAGATTTAATTTCAGTGGTTTAAGAATGTGCTTAAACCAGTTCATCAATCGTTTGACATGAAATAAAACATACGTATATATTTTTTAATGCTTAAAGTTACGGCTTTTTTCAAGTAAGATCAAAGCCTACACTTTTTGGAAGCTAACTATGAATTAGCAAGCACTGTATGCAAATCAACACTAATATATGGTGAAAGTAGGTATTACTTTTGAATTACTTAAGTGATTCAGACCAACAAAAACGTTACTTTTGTATCACAACACTCTGAGTTTAAGAGTGACAAAATGACTTTATTAACGGTAGATATATGGAAAGATTTAATTGTCAGTGGTTTAAGAATATGTGTTTAAACCAGATCATCAATTGTTTGATATAAATTAAACGTATATATTTTAAATAAACTGCTTAAAGTTAAGGCTTTTTTCAAGTAAGAACAAAACCTACGCTCTTTGGAAGCTAACTATGAATTAGCAAGCGCTGTATGCATATCAACACTAATATATCGTGAAAGTAGGTATTACTTTTGAATGACTTAAGTGATTCAGACCAACAAAACATTATATTTTTGTTCATTTAAACAGTTTTAAAACGCTACGCAGGGCAATTTTCTTCAGCGCTGAGCGTGGTAGCTCTCGTATTGACTACACTGGCGTTCGAATGTTCGACCTGCCTATACTAAGTCTCTCGATACATTAGTGTTGATATGTATACAGCTCTTGCTAATTCAGCTTTCAGAGTGCTTAGGTTTTGTTCTTATTTGAAAAAAATCCTTAACTTCAAGCAGTGTTTCATTTAATATCAAACGATATTACCATGAACTGGTTTAAGCACACATTATTTAACCACTGATTCTCAGTTTAACTGAGAATTAAACCTTTCCATATGTCAACCGTTAATTATATCATTTTGTCATTTTAAAACTCACCAAAGGGCGGAGGTCGAGAGCGGACTTAGAACCAAAAACGTCCCGGAGAATTGGTGCGCGCCTAGTGTTTAAGAAAAAATGTCGGTCCGTTCCCATAACTCTTAACGATCAAACTTAGGTTCATTTTAAAGACAACCACTCTCGGGACCTTACTCTGAGCGACGGTGCCGATCGGTCATAAATCACTTAAAAAGTATTTCAAATACTTTAATTGTGTTGCTACTACCCTACAATACATCCGTTGCATGAGATCTTTTGACTGGATCTAGAAGGAGGCCTCATTGAGCTGTGATCATTGACAGTATATCGTAAGTGGACAAAGTGATCGTGACGTCACCCATTGGTTTGTGGGCCACTGTTTTGAAGCCTCGAGTTTGGCATTTAGAAAATCGCCATCTTGGTTTCATAGGCCATCGCCGTCTTTAAAAAAAAAAAAAAAAACGGAAGTGACGACGTTCACCATACTTGGACGAGATAATGCGATGTCTATCTCCACTGTGACTAATTAGATTCAGCTCGTGACAGAAAAAAACGTACTAAATATTAAGGCTATAATATCTTATTATATATTATACATATATATATCGTTTTTTATCGTCATTGCGATGTCATCTTGCACAATAAAGACATCGCAAAAAACGTCTATTTTATTTGAAGTCTAACGTCTAATTTAACAAATTACAAGATTATTCTTTTAAAATTGCATTATTTGATCAGGTGCTACTTTGTATGACATGGGCCATGCTTTTCACCGCACGGATATGTTTGGCCAATCAGACAGAGCCCTCTCCATTAGGCACCGTATGGGGCAGCGGGAGAGAGTAGGAGGGGGAAACTGCACTTTAAAATGTTATTCTCATTTATAGATATTGTTTTCTGGTGCTTTATTTTTAAGGTACATGTTAAATTTGTCCAATAAAGTAAAATAGAAGGGCAGTTTTAATGCAGAAGGGCAGTGCTGTTTGCACTTCAATATCTTTTTATTATCGCCAGAAATGTCGTTATCGCAATATTCAACAACGTTATCGCATATTGCATACTTTCTTCCTATCATGCAGCCCTGTTAGACATTGTGTGTAGCATTTATGTTTTCATTGGTTTTTCAGGCTTTTGCATGTCCGGGAAGATAACTTGATTATTTCAGTAGAAATTGAAATTATGCGTCTGTGCCTGTCTCCTCTGCTAATTGATATATTTTGAATCATATACGCCAGCACATTTGCAAACATAGTAACTTGCATATATACATTTCTTTATCAACATTACAATAAGAATACTTCTAAATCAATTCAATAATTGAATGGTTTAGTATCCAATTAGACATATCACTGCTGCCGATGATCCACATTTGCAATGTCGTCATGATTGAAAATGACTATGCTATGATTTCTCGGTCCAATCAAAACTGTTAGGCTAGTGTTTACGAATCATCTTGCCCTGGTTTATTAGATCTATAAATTATTCACCAGTAAACTCATTATATAACACAAAAAGATATATATTCATATTATACTGTGGCATTATTTCAGACCGCAATATGTTGAGTGCTATTGCGTGCAGACTGTTTAACGTTTGGCACCTCGGGACCGCGTCCTAAAAAAAGCGATGCTGTTTGACATGTCAGCGGTTTTCAGAATACAAGTTATCAACATTGTACACTTCATTTGGGTAAACTATTACATTAAATGTATAGGAAAGTAGTTTCTTACGTTATCTATTGCAAAATATCTATTAATACTCTAACGATTAAAAAGTATAGTAATAACAAAGTGGAGTGTAGAATGTTCATGCTTCTGTCTAAACAGAAGTAACATACGGTTCAATTTAAAATCCTTTTCTCGACAACAAAATTGTCACTTTTAGGAAAACTGGCAATTTATAAAAAAAATTTAATTCACAAACGTTTACTAAAGAACAACATATTGGAAGATCAGACTATTTAATTACTTATTTAAAAAAAACGTGAAAACGCGTTTGACTTGACTCTAGTCTTTGGGACTAAAACCTACTGCGGTCAAGTGACCCGTTAGGTGTGAGAACACCGTTAAGCCAGCCGCCTCTTGGATTTTTATGCACGTCTACTCATGCCGTTACGGTTGACGAAAGACTCGCATTTCACAGCTCTCACATTTGACATACAAATTACATTACATTTGAAATCGTACATATCCACGAAAATAATTAGACAAATTTAAGCTCTTTTACTGGTCTTAACTGTCTTAACCCTTTGATACACAAGCTATGCACACCCCCTCTAATGCGCAACATGGGTCTAAAATGACCCGTATTCATTCCCTATGGTATTCCATGCATGGCTGAGTGTTTCTTTGCTATATCTTCTGAAATCAGTTTATCTCATCATTTAATATTCCATGTGTTCATTAAGTATCTGGTTTTTGATGACCACAAATCAGCATTTACATTTTTCCTTTCTTACTTTATGAACAAAAGTAGTTTTTGCATGTATAACATCAATTTTGCACTGATGGGTCAAAAATGACCCATGTTTGCAAGTGTGATTTAAAAAAAATATAAAGACAAAATAATATACATTTTGTAAAAATAATTACTTTAGCAGTGATATTCACCAAACAATAATACATTTAATATTTGAAAAATGATTATTTGTCACTTTGTCACACAACATTCACTTATCACTGATTACCGATAACACTGATATTGAACTGTAGTGTATCTGCAGTGTAAATGTATTGATCTGTATCAAACTATGGTGAATGTGACATAATAAAATAAAAGTGATGACATAAAATCACATGGGTACAGCAACAATATTCAACGATTCGAGCTATATGGGGTGCTGAATGTCTAATTTTACATATGATTGCTTGGTTTCTCCCAATAAATAATTATATATATAAAAAAAAATGTAGATGGCTGATGAGACTTCACAAGAGTACAGGTTAAGAAAGTAAAAACCGCAGAAAAGGGCCAAGCCAAATGGATCCAAAATTCCAATACTTTCATATAATATATATATAGCTATATATATATATATATATAGCTATATATATATATATATATATATATATATATATATATATATATATATATATATATATATATATATATATATATATATATATATATATATATATATATATATATATAGTCTATTTTTATATGAATATAAGCCTATTAATTATACTGTTTGAAATCAATGTGAGGCACAGGCCTGGTGCAGTGGGAACACCAGCCACTTACTTCTCTGTCTTTGGCAGCTGGGCAGATGTTGCACATCTTCCTCTTCACTTGGCCTTCCTGTCTGATGTTCTCCTGTTGCTTGCTTGTGACTGCGTATTTTTTTATTCTACATCTGTAATATGCTTTTGGAGGTGGGGCACGCCTTCTATGTACCTCTTCCTATGTGGTATGACAAGCTCCTTGATGAATAGCTGCTGTGCATTGGTCACAACACCCATGTAACCAGGGTGTTGTGCGGTGAAGTTGGACCAGGCATTGAGGGTGGCAACATCCAGCACATTGTGCCAGAGCACCATGGGCCTCCTTCATGTTCCCCACTTACATGAGTGGGTGCAAACTATTTGATACATTGTGTCACTTTTGGTTTCTTCTTTACACTATTGTCATCCACTGATTTGTCATCATGCATGGTTCTCAGGAGGGCAACAGTCTTTCCCATCTTTGGCACAAAGCTCACCACGGTCATCTTGCCAATGTATCCAAATTCTGAGCAATATCTCCTTTGCTTTTGATGGCTTCATGACATTTGTCCGGGTGGTTCTGGCAAAGACCCAGAATGGGCAGGTTCTTCTCACGGATGTTCAAATATTATGTGCTGTTATCTTTCACAAGATATTACAAACTGTATATTAGGCAAAATAATTGTTATTTTAAGTGCAATCATTTCCAAATATCAAAAGTTCCTATCAAATTCCATAGTGAAACATATGGGTTATTTTTGACTCGTGTGTAAAATTTAAATAGAAATACAAAAACTATCTTTGTTCATAAAGTTAGAAAGAACAATAATGATGTGGTGTGATAAAATAAAATATTTAATGAATATCTGAAAGATGAAATGATAAAATAAATGTATTTCTAAGATAGAGCAAGGAAACAGTCAAGCCAATACCATAGGGAATGAATACGGGTCATTTTAGACCCATGATGCGCATTAGAGGGGTAGTGATATAAAAATGAATTTTATTTAAAAAGTGAGAAAGCCAAAATTGTAATATGGATCTGTGATGATCAAAAACAAGTTAATTGAGGAATACCTGGAATATTGAATGATTAAATTAATTTATTGCAAAGGCAGAGAAAGTTAAAACTCAGCCGGGTCACTTTAGACCCATGTGTATCAAAGGGTTAACTGGTAAATTATCTCAAATTGCATTATAACTCATTCATAATCTGCAATAAACTGTCAGAACAACCTTTCGTTCATAAGTTTGCTCAAATTTTTTATGCGGTCTTGTTCAGGATCAGGTCATTTTACTGTATAGTTTATATGAACAATGATCAACAACAATGATCAATAAATTATTCTCATCCTCAATAAACCCATCTTTGAACTAACTTAAAAACGTTTTCTTCATAGATTTGCTCAAATTTCAAATACAGTCTTGTTCAGGACGTCCCTGACTATGACCATGTGCTCTATGAAGTCATTGTACTGTACAGTTTTGGAGAAAATGAAAGGGAAAGGCCCACATAATGATGTTATCATTATTCATAATATACCCTTTTTTGAACTGTCATAACTTTTCCTTCATAGGTTTGCTCAAAGTGTCAATGTAGTCTTGTTAAGGATGTCCCTGACTATGTCCATGTATAATATGAAGTCCTTTTACAGTATAGTTTGGGAGAAAATCTAAGGGAAAGTCATCATAAATGACATTATTCATAATATACAAATTTTTGAACCCTCATAAAAACGCTTCCTTCATAGGTTTGCTCACAATTTCAATGCAGTCTTTTTCAGGAGGTACCTGACTATGACCATGTGCAATTTGAAGTTATTTTACTGCACACTTTTGGAGAACATTTTAGGGAAACGCCCACCTAATGATATTATCATTATTCATAATAAACCCATTTTTGAACCCTCATATAAACGTTTCCGTCATAGGTTTGCTCACAATTTCAATGCAGTCTCGTTCAGGACGTCCCTGACTATGTACATGTATAATGTGAAGTAATTTATTTTATCGTTTGGGAGAGATTTCAAGGGAAAGTCACCATAAATGACATTCTTATGTACAATAAACCCATTTTTGAACCCTCATTAAAAACTATTCTTCATAGGTTTGCTCAAAATTTTAAGGCAGTCTTATTCAAGATGTCCCTGACTATGACCATGTGAAATATAAAGTGATTTTACTGTACCATTTGGGAGAAAATTCAAACCGAAAAGATTTTCTTATCAAGTTATAACATTCATTATCTTCTCATATTTCAACTGTCATAAAAACTTTTCTTTCATAGGGTTACTCCAAATTTCAAAGCAGCCTTCTTCAAGATGTACCTGACATGTCCATGTATAATATGAAGTCATTTTACTGTCCCATTTGGGAGAAAATTAAAATGGAAAGTAATGTTTTATATGTTTTAAGTTATAGCAATTAGGGCTGGGCGATTACTTGAATTTTATTTTCAATTATGATTTTAGCTTCCAATGATTATGGAAACAAAATAATCGAGAAAAAAATATCATCGTGCCGCATTCCATTTCGCAATGTTGCTAGCGTTTTGTGAATTAATTCATCCAGTGCATCCCTTTCGTTTCATTTACAGCGGTGCACGTTTGAACACTAACGTTAGCCATCGTCAGTTACATCAATACTGTCCTATCAGATAGCCTAAGTCAAGCCAACCACTTTATGTAATGTTTTGTCTTTTGACAAAGTTGCGATTTGCTATGCGTCCACATTTACGCTCACTAGCCTCCACTTCAGAGCAATGCGAGCATGATGATAGAGAAATGTGCCTATGTTGACGAACTGTAGCTATCAAAACTTATGTTTACCATTTAACAAAAAATTATAACATTTCACTTGATTAAAATAGACCTGCCTATCATAAGTTTAGTCAAGTCAGACTCGAGAGAAACTTGCTTGACTGCCTCAACTAGCCTTGACTAGAGCCAAATATCTTTCACTGCAAGGTAACGCGTAAAACCTCGTATGATCTTTTGACTGGCTTCTTTTTCCGACTGGCTGCCTACTCCATATCCCTGTGGAAAGGCCTTATTATTTTTAAGACAATGATTTTTGTTTTTTCAGTTGAATTATATTTAAAGTTCAAGAAAATCTATAAAATAAGTTCAATTAAATGCATGATTTTTCTAAATTCAATGAGTAATCGTGTTAAATAATCGATATTTCAATATTGACCAAAATAATTGTGATTATGGTCTTTGCCATAATCGAGCAGCCCTAATAGCAATCATAATCTGCTCATATTTGAACCGTCATAAAAACATTTCCTTCATAGGTTTGCCCAAATTTCCAATGCAGTCTTGTTCAGGATGTCCCTGACTATGTCCATATATAATATTAATTAATTTTACTGTATAGTTTTGGAGAAAATTTAAAGAGAGAGTCACCTCATATTGCATTATGACATTCATAATATACTCATATTTCCACTGTAATAAAAGGTTTTCCTTCATAGGTTTGCTAAAATTTTCAATGCGGTTCTCTTCGAGATTTGCCTGACTATCACATTGTGCAATATTATGTCATTTAACTGTATAGTTTTGGAGAAAATGAAAGAATCACCTAATATTGAATCATAATACATTCATAATGTTCTCATATTTCAACTGTAATAACAGGTTTCCATCATAGATTTGCTCAAATTGACTAATGGCATCACTTATTTAGTTAGTAGACTTGTTTCAATCTTATCAACAAATAAATAAGTAAACTATAAATGATTATTATTTACAATATAACCATATTTGAACTGTCTTAAAAACTTTGGTCCTAGTCAGGGATATATTGAAGAGGATGGCATTGAAAATTCGAGTCAACCTATGATGAAAAACGTTGTATTACCATTGAAATATGAGTGCATTATGAATGTGTCATGAGGTGACTTTGTCTTTCATTTTTTTCCAAAACGATAGTTATATGGCATAAGATTGCACATGGTCAGTCAGGCACATATGGAGGAGAACTGCATTGACAATTTGAGTAAACCTGTGAAGGAAAAACTTTTATTACAGTTGAAATATGAGTACATTATGAATGTCATAATGCAATATGAGGTGTTTAAGCAATCCTATGAAGCAAAAGTTTTAAAGTTATATGCGTATATTATGGATAATGATAATATCATTAGGTGGGCCTTTCCCTTTAATTTTCTCAAATTGTACAGTAAAATAACTTCAGATTATACATGGACATAACCGGGACATCCTGACTGCTTTGAAATTTTGAGCAAACCTATGAAGGAAGGTTTGTAAGTTCAAAAATGGATGTGTCATGATTAATGAAAATATTATTAAGTGTGCCTTTCCCTGATTTTTTTTTTCACATACTGTACAGTAAAATTACTTCATATACATGGACATAGTCAGGTACATCTTGAACAAGACTGAATTGAAATTTGGAGCAAATCTATGAAGGAAAGGTTTTTAGGACAGTTTAGCAGTTTTATGAGCAGATTATGAATGTTTTATAATGTATTAACAAATGATTTTTCATCCAAGATTATAAAACTGTACAGTAAAATAACTTAAATGTGTATTCTATAGGATATACGATGTGTTATAGTTTGTATTTTGTATGTCAAATCTATGAGAAATGGTTGCTGAAACGCCCCTCTTTTGTCCAACTACCTGTACCGTAACAGCAGGAGTAGATGCGCATGAATATCCAAGCGGTGACTGGCTTGACGGTGTTCTCACAAATGACGGCTCACTTGACCGCAGTTTTTACTGTACAGTTTTGGAGAAAATGTAAAGGAAACGCTCACCTAATGATTTTATCAGTATTCATGATGTACCCATTTTTCAACTCATAAAAACGCTTCCTTCATAGGTTTGCTCAAAATTTCAATACAGTCTTATTCAAGATGTCCCTGACTATGAACAGGTGAAATATGAGGTCATTTTACTGTACAGTTTTGGAGAGAATTAAAGGGAAAGGCCCACCTAACTATGTTATCATTATTCATAATATACCCATGTTTGAACTGTCATAAAAACCATTCCTTTTATAGGTTTGCTCAAATTGTTAATGCAGTCTTGTTCAGGATGTCCCCGACTATGTCCATGTATACTATGAAGTCACTTTATTGTATAGTTTGGGAGAAAACTAGACGGAAAGTATGCACAAATGACATTTTTATTTTGTGTAATCTTAAAACCTTTTTATTCATAGGTTTGCTCACTATTAGAATGCAGTCTTGTTTAGGTTGTCCCTGACTATGTCCAGGTATAATTTGAAGTCATATCACTGTATAGTTTGGGAGAAGATTCAAGTGAAAGTCACCATAAATGACATTCCTATCCACAAAAAAAAACATATTTGAACTATCTTAAAAACTTTGTCTTCAATGGTTTGCTCAGATATTCAGTGCAGTCTTGTTCAGGATGTCCCCCACTTTGTCCATGTGTAATATGAAGTAATTTTACTGTATTGTTTGAGGGAACTCTAAAAGGGAAAATCACCATAAATTACATTATTATCCACAACAAACCCATATTTGAACTAACTTAAAAACTTCTTCTTCACAGGTGTGATCACAATTTCTTGATGAAGATGTACCTGACTGTCTATGTATAATATAAAGTCATTTCACTCTATGGTTTGGGAGAAAATCCAAGGGAAAGTTTCCAAAAATGACATTATTATTCATAATATACCCATTTTTGGAACTCTCATTAAATCTTTTCCTTCATAGGTTTGCTTAAACACCTCATATTGCATTATGACATTCATTGCGTTTCTGTACATTTAATTGAGATATGGTATTATATTGAATACAAACTAAGAAGATGACAGAGAAAACAGGCCTATATAATCAATCAACAGTTAATGAATTCAAGACATCACACTGTAGCCAGTCTCTTACGACTCCTATATGTAACTGCTGTTTAGTCAATTAAAATATACAGCTTCTATAACGTTGAGAAATAGATTTTACAATCACTACAGTGGAAAAAAAATCTGTCACAAGGTAATATTAATCCAGCTTCTGTCATTTTGGTGAGCTTGGCATTTGCCCCCTTCTCAAGCACCTAATAAGGCTACTACAAACATTGTTTAACTTTAACTACATCCATTTTAGCTGAATGTCTAGTACACGATTGACTCATGAATTCTCATGTCCCATAACAAATCCAAAAGCAAATTGTTTAATTAGCCTACATCGTGGTTATTTCAGTACTAACCTTTCTAATATTATAGATACAGTCGCCGTCTCGTCATAGTTGGCGCCGTGGCAAGGGGTGGAGTCGGCGTGGGGGAAAACAATCCTTTCCCACAGCCTAGAGACACTAGGAAACACGTTTTTTAAACTTTTTAAACTTTATCAAGGTGTCATGTCTTATATGGAGTCATTACTGCCACTTGAAAAAGAACGCTGCATTCAAAAATGAAATTGAACCAGCTCGGATCGTTGCCATATCTTATAAAAAACTGGACGAATGATCCAACCACCAATTGTCCCGAAGTGTCATTCCCAGATATCTTCTGCTATCTGGTTGAATCGCCTGGTGAGACACTTACTCCAATATTACATTTACTTTGTATATCAACGTACCATAATGTCAGTACAATAGAACAGCCTCACGAACGCTAGTACATTACAAACCTGGACTGGCAACCGAAATGTACCGGACATTTGATAAATGAATCAGACTGCGTTCATTAGGGACATTCATTTTGTGGCTTTAGCCATGAATACTCTAAAAATTATCTATCTGTATATGCATATGCGGCGGAAGAGAAGGAAAAAGAAAACATTAAATAAAACTTTAATGCTGTTGCCGATCATCCTATGCTTCGCAATTGCAGCTTTTGTACATTATGCAACAGCAATACCGTTTTATATAATTCCATGTTTTATTTTGTAGTCATAATCATTGGTCTTATTTTACAACAGGTTTACCGCAGTAAAATAGTCTGATACATTTGAGAAGCTACACACATCACAAAACTGCCTCTTGCACTGCAACCTTTTTTGCTTTTCATATTTTCCGAAGTAGAGGTATGTAGGCTATTGCCTACTCTTGCTGCAGTGGAGACGAAGCCTTTTTGGACTGCAGCGCTATGTGAGCAACGTGATTTAATGATAGAAGCTTTTCAAAAACAGGAATGAGTTTAAAATCTGTTTTGTGCACTTGGTGCAGCAACCCACTTGCCTGATTTAAATTTACACGAACGCGTTCCCTTATTTAGGGACTGTTCGCAATCTAGAAAGGCAGAGAGAAACTATGTGTGTCTCAAAGAAGGAATAGAAGCCATTGGATTTAACACTATTCCAGTAGTGGGAAAAGCATACGATGAGGCTAGCTTCATGATGTCTGCGGTCACAAACGGACTCCAGAGGCAAATTTGGAAAGACTAGCCTACACTTTTAAAATGCTGGTTTGAAAATAACTGAAATTGGTTTATTTTTAACCCTGCTGCTGGGTAAATATAGGACAGAACACACGCTGGGTTATTGTAACCCAGCAAAATGGGTTGGGTAAATAACCCAGCCGATTGGGTTATCTGGTAAACCCAAATGCTGGGTAGAATATACTGTTTACTGGGTTGAAAGTAACCTCATGCTTCGGTTGTTTATTTTTCATATAGGACTTTAGATATTTACTACTTCATTTATAAATGTATAGCATAAACTCTGTTCCTCATGAGAAATAGTGCAATAGCACTAATAACTTTATTTAGGCCTACTTATATATTTAGTATAATTGACAACATCATAAATATAGCCTAATTCAGTAAACACATTACAAGTTCTTTTAATCAAAATATTTTTTATTTCAAACATTTCATTGAAATGTGTATTACATTTCATCAATAAAATCCTTTGATTTCAGTAGCCTATATGAACATGTCAAATTTCTGAATCGTTTATTTAAATTAACCAAACATCGAAACATAAAAAAGTCTGCATGCTACTTAGTGAGTATGACACTCCAGTTGCCACTCGTCAGCTTCATCGGAACGGGAACGTCCTTGAGGGAAAGAAAATGTGCCAACCTGGAACACCAATGTAAAGTCAGGAAACATTATAGGCCTACATGCAAACGTACATAACATATGTTTCTAAAAAATAATGCATGCATGTTTCTAGTTAAAGTTATTAGCACATAGCTAGCTGCCTATCCACAAGGCTACAGTACATTATTTTTTTCAGCAACAACAAGTTACGTTGGCTAGTTATCTAGTAACTGACGTAACGTTAACAGGGGAGCGTATGTTAAGGCAAATCGACCATTAAAGCAGAGGAAATAAAGACATTGATGTCAGATCCCACATCTTATAAACCAATAAACTTTAAATAGATTATCTGATAAGATCAGTAGGCTACACAGATAATGGGGGAAATAGTTGGTTACCTTTTACTGAGTGAGTGACTCCTATGCCGGGGGTTGTGTTGTTTTGCTTTTTAGGCGTAATCTATCAATCGACCCACTGGCTGGGATATCATAACCCAGCAGGTGGATGGTTGGAAGCGGGAATACTGCTATGACCCAGGGTTGGGTCAGTAACAGCGGGAAAGGGAATTTCTATGGACAAACCCAGCCGCTGGGTTACACAAAACAACCCATATCAAGATAAATTAAGTGACCTTTTGTGGGCGTTCCCATGCCTGCCGACTGTATCTATCGTAGCATAAAGAAAGTGGAACCATCAGTAGGCAGGTCGAACATTCGAACGCCAGGGTAGTCAATATGAGAGCTACCACGCTCAGCGCTGAAGAAAATTACTTTAAGCAGTTTATTAAAAATATCTAAGTTTTATTTTATTTAATATCAAACGATTAATGAACTGGTTTAAGCACAAATTCTTAAACCACTGACAATGATATCTTTCATATGTCTACCGTTAATAAAGTCATTTTTTCACTGTAAAACTAACCACAGCGTGGACGTCGAGAGCGGACTTTGTTAGAATCTGTCTTATTTGGGCCAAAACGGGACCTGAAAAATGGTGCGCACCTAGTGCTTAAGCAAAAATCCAGGGCAGCTCCCATAACATTTAACAATCAAACTTGGGTTCATTTTGCAGACCCTCTTGGGACCTGCCACTGAGCGATGGCACCAATCAGTCATAAATAACTTTAGTTAATGTGTTTCAAATACTTCAATTGTGTTGCTACTACCCTAAATTACATCCGCCGCATGAGCGCTTTTAACTGGACCTAGAAGGAAGTCTCATTGACCTGTGATCCAAAAATGTAAGAAATCGATAGCTGGACTTTGGAGATATGCCCACTCATGTGTGGCATGCTCCTTATAGCCTACTTTATTGTCGCTGAACTGCATTAGTGTCTTTCTCCACTGTGTGACTAATTCGATTTGGCTCATGACGGAAAAACAATGGAATACATTTTGGTTATCATTTATGTTTCCATGGGTTTCTAGACTTTTGCATGTCCGGGAAGATAACGTCATTATTTCAGTAGAATTTGAGATGAGGTGTCTGTAGGCTACCTGTCTGAAAGGCTACTAACCTAGATCTTTTGAAACATGACATATCAGTGTTTCCGCTATATTTATATAGCGGCGGCGCTATATACATATATATTGCCGCCGCTGCTTCAGAATTTTACAAAATGTCATTAAGTCGCAATTACATGCAGACTAAGTCTAAAAAACAGTCAGTCGTAGGCTCTCTCTCGGCTTTGATGATGAACAACTGCCACAATGACAAGATGTCAATCACTCGCAAAGTCATGACAACCAAACAAACAAAAGGGCGCATATAGGACATTCTCCTCAGCAACAGCTGTCAAACAGAGAACTACTGGTGAATAAAAAAGGTAATGTTAAGTTGGATAGATTTAACACTTTTAATCATTTTTAGCTAGCTAGCTAGCTAGCTAGTAGTAGTACAGTAGGCAGGTCAAACCCATTTTCACGTATTTTTATATCAAGTGATTCAACAATTAAATGTTCCGATTTTATGTTACATAGTAAACGTTTATCAATAAAAACAAATATATAAATTGCCAGTTTTTCTAAAAGTCAGTTTTAGTGTCGATAAAACTGCCGTGTTGTTACTTCCGTGTCGCCAACTGAAGTTGCCAGAAAGCCAAAACATTATACGGCCGACTTTGACGTTACTGTTGTTGTTTACCGTGAGCGAAATTATTGATATTTTGAGATAGATCTATGGGAAACGTATTGGCTTTACACTGTATGTATTTTTTGCCTAAATTAAGGGTACAATATTGAAAACGTGTAGTCTGAAAATAGCAATAGCCTCAAAGGACTTAGTGGTTTTTGGACGCGGTCACAAGGCTCTGAAATTCTAAAACTGTGAAAGTCCCTACGACAGAGCCGTAGAGCTGTTTTAAAAAAAAACGAGAAAAATGAAGTTTTCTCAGCTAGGCTGCAGACTTTGCCACTGATCGGTTCAGTGTTGTTTGTAAAATTAAATAAAAATACAATCAAAGTGATCTCTGGTAGTATTGTGTCAAATAAGTAGTGGTGAACCCGATAAGTCGACGAATCGATCAAAGGAGCCTGATTCGACTGCTAAAATATTCCTATTGATATCTACTCCAACCGCCGTGCGCACCACCAAGGTGGCCTACAACAAAACCCTTTACCCCCGCTGCTGATAAAATTCCTAGAGGTAACACTGTGTATGCCAGCACCTTTAGAAACATAGCAGCCTAGCCTGCATGAATACATTTTTATCAATGTCACAGTAAGAAAACTTCTAAATCCATTCAATAATTGAATTGTTTAGTATCCGTATGGATCAGAGCTGCCGATTATTAAAATATAGGTATGAAGTCTCGATCCAATCAACACTTAGGCTAGTGTTTACGAATCATCTTGCCCTGGGTTATTTAAATTATTCACCAGTAGACTCATTGTATAATATAAAAGATATAGGCTATATTCATTTTTTACTGTAGGCATTATTTTAGACACCGATGTTACGAATGCTATTGCAAGCAGACTTTGGTCCTGCGGGACCGCGTCTTAAAAAAGCTAAGCTGTTTGACATGTTAGCGGTTTTCAGAGTACAAGTTTTCAATATTGTACACTTTATTTGGGGGGTAAACAATTATCTCAAATGTATAGGTAATTCGTTTCTTAAGGTATCTGTTGTGAAATATCTATAAATAATCTCACAATTAAGAAGTATAATAACAACAAAGTGGGCCGTAGGATGTTCATGCTTATAGACCCAGCGTCTGTCTAAACGGAAGTAACATCCCGGTAAATATAAAATCCGTTTTTTAAACAATACAACTGTCACTTTTGGGCAAACTGACAATATATCCATTCGTTTTTATTCATAAACGTTTACCATATTACAACAAATTGGAAGATAAGACTATTTAATCACTTAATTTAAAAAAACTTCAAAACGGGTTTGACCTGCCTACCATCATCTACGTTGACGTTGAAGTTCAACTTATGTTGTAATCGTCGGCAAAGTGGTAACGTTAAACAATTGTTGGCTAGTCCCAGAACCCTAATGTCAGTAACTTTACGTTATACAAGTGGAATTTGGAATTGTAATAACACAATTTTCACCGAAAGGTGACAAGTTTGCATTGGTTATTGCTAATCAGTTTAGGGTCTGTGCTGGGTTGAATGAACAGGAGGGACGCAGTGTGGGCAGAGTAGCTCATGACGTCACGCGACACAACAGCATTCAAGCCTGCGTTTGTATGTGTCGAATTCCAACGGACAGCAGAGGACAGAAACAGCGCGCATGTAAATGACACCAAAACAAGGTAGAAAGTATAGACTCTAGATCGTTTTTTCATACATGAACATTTTGGTGCAAACATTTACCCATTGACAGTGTGGCGCATAGTCTTCCGGGATTTAATTGGTAAACGTAAATTCTACCCGCCTTTGGCACTTGGCGGGTGTTAATTTCGGAACCTGATGACGACTAAGTTGAACTTGAACGTCAACGTTAGCCCCTGATGTTTCCACTTTCTTGATGCTACGATAATATTAGAAAGGCCAATACTGCAATAACCACGATGTAGGCTAATTTAACAATTTGTTTTTGGATTTGTTTTGGCACATGAGACTAACTCATCAGTCAACTGTGTACTAGACGTTCAGCTAAAATTGATGTAGTTAAAGTTAAAAAAGCTTGTAGTAGTCTAATTAGGTGCTTGAGAAGGGGGCAAATGCCAAGCTCACAAAAATGACAGAAGCTGAATTAAAGTTACCTTGTAACAGATTGTATTTAAGCTGTAGTGGTTGTGAAATCAATTTCTAAACGTTATAGAAAATGTATATTTTAATTGACCAAATAGCAGTTACAAGTAGGAGTTGTAAGAGACTGGCTACAGTATGATGTCTTGAATTCATTAACTGTTGATCTATATATAGGCCTATTTTCTCTGTCATCTTCTTAGTTCTGTGCAGAAACGAATGTATATTTGACACAAAGTAGAGGGGTCGTGCACCCAACTTTTTTTAGGGTGCACATTTCCATTTAGGCCTACTATATGGTGCTTTGGCATATATAATACTATATATTTGATTTAAAGCATTGTCACAAACAATGAATGTGATTGGGCATAAAGCCTCTGACAAAAATGCAATTCAATAATTTTGGCGGTAAAAAATCTGGTTGGCGGGTGGAGTTTTTCATCTACCAGTCACCTTGGCCGGTGAGTCAAAAAGTTAACTTCGGACACTGTGAAACTTTGTAGGGGAATTCCAACTAGTATTCTGTTGCCTAAGAAATCTGCATAAAATTAATCTCTTTAGGAACGCCACGTACATCTTGTTATTCATCAAATCACATTTTAGTTATCCTACATATATTTCTATAGTATGCATTTTATAAATGGTAGGCCTTTCAGTTGTCCCAATGTATATTCAATTATTTTTAGTTACTACTATTATTTCAGTAGTGCAAAATGTCCACAGTTGCACCAACAGGTATCAGAGGTGTTTACGTTACAAGCATAATGCACGGAGAAAGTGATGTCCGCGTTGGTGACGTTACAGGGTGTTCTAAATGGAGGAATTTTGTCAAGGGAAGTTCCCTCAACCGACATTCCCTTGACAGGGAGTAGGGAATACTGTTGAAGTACACTGTGGATCGGAACCCAGCTGGTGGCAAGCTTCGGGACGAAGTTCCCTCTCTTCAGCGTAAACAGGAACTGTGTCGTAACTTTTTGTCACCATAGTTCATATTAACAACTTTCGTTAACTGTAGCAACTTTTGTCATGATCCACCAGCTGTTGTTGAAGGACACATCTCACTGCAGCATTTAAGACCATAGAATTACCTATTCCTGACACAGGGGGGGTCAGGGACGAAAAATAACAATACCCTAGTATGTTAATTCTGTGACAACAAAATGTCCTTGTAAGTCCTTTCTGTAGGTTTTCCCATATAATTGCATACCCTCAAGGTCTCCTGCCATAATAACGCTTATGTCTGCAAGAATATTAAAGAAAATGTTTGTCAGAAACAGCTCCAACAGCATTACTAATAGGCTACATGAGTAACAGTATAAGCCTATGGTTAAAACCAATTATATTACTCCCAAGCCTCCCTTCTTTAGAGGCATTTATTTTTTTGGTGAACATTTGTATTTCATGTAATGTAATTCATGTTAATCAGCTGCATTGCATTTGCAACTGTCCCTGTAAATACACTTCAACACAATCTTATTAAAATGTCTACTGTTTTCTAGTCTAGAGAATGGCATATTTGATCCTAAATACAATGCAACAAATGAAGTTGTTAATGACACAATACGGCGTTGCGACTCGCTGTGAAGGGCTTTATAGCCCACTCGCTTCACCACCCTAATTGGTTTGGGATGGCACTTGATGAGACGTACCCTCTGCGCAAACGCACAAAAGAAGGGGAAGTGGGTAGGGAGAGTTTGTAGGGGGTGGTTTGGGAAAGTCCCTACTGGATATCTTCTCGCTTCCTTCCGTGCTCAACCAGTCGTTCCACAGCCCGTAGCACGTAACTCTTTCTATCGCTAGTTTGATGCACAGGAGAAATAACGCTAGTTTGATGCACAGGAGAAATAACGCTAGTTTGATGTACAGGAGAAATAACGCTAGTTTGATGCACAGGAGAAATAACGCTAGTTTGATGTACAGGAGAAAGAGTTACGTGCTACGGGCTGTGTAACGATATGGCGGGAAAATGTAGTTGCGATTTGTCTGACAGATATTGCGATTACGATTTTATTTGCTATATAATTTTTTAAGTAAAGCTTCAGTTGAATATTCACCGTGTAACAGATTTAAAACATGTGATGGAGCATTACCACGAGAGATACCATCAAAATATTAACTGTACTACATTATTATGCAAGGATGAGAACTTAGAAATTGCCTTCAACATGTAGGCCTATTCATTAAAAATATGCAATTGGCAGAACAATTGAACATACAACAACTAACACAAAAGCTGTGTTAAGTTAAATAAAGTTATAATAATAAAAAATGTAACAATTCCAATCCTAAAATAATTTGACCTTTCTGTGAGCGATCTCCTGCCTGAAACGCTCACTGACTGGCTGCCTGCGCAATGTAGGAAGCGAGGGTGTAGTTCTGGCTCTGAAAAGTGAAGCCTAAGAGGAAGTGCCTTAAACATGCATTCTTTCTAATAGCAAGCAGGGGGCGACTGACTGGTTTCAGAAACAACTACGATTGAAAGGAAGTCTATGAGAATTTGACCCTTTTGACATTTTCCTTACGAGTTTATGGTCTCAATCGCTAGTTTCAAGCCTTTTTCAATACAGCATGATGTTCATTTTGTAAATGATGGTCCCATTTAGAGTAAAATAGACGATAAAGCAGGGTATGCTTTAGGGCGTGGCTACCTTGTGATTGACACTCAATCGGGATAGAGACGTAGCAAGGGGCTCCACCCCTCGCTCCTCCCAGCTCCTCCCCAGCCCCAGCCCCAGCTCCAGCCCCACCCTCTCATCATAGTATGGTCAATGTCGTCACTTCAGGTTTTAGAAAAAAAAGATGGTGATGGCCTATGAAACCAAGATGAAGATTTTCAAAATGCCAATCTCGAGGCTTCAAAACGGTGGTCCACAAACCAGTGGGTGACGTCACAATCACTTCGTCCACTAATATACCGCCAATGGTAGGAAGAGAGGAGGAGAGTGAGCCGCTTACTGCGATTAGGCTACTCTGAGCGGTATGCATAGGAATAAAATACAGTTTAGTTTGCTTTTTCCTTGATGGTCTGAATAAGTCACCAGTCGCTTTTTGGAAATGAAATCGCTAGCAAGGTCTGAAAAATCACAAAATGTAGCGACAAAGACGCTAAATCGTCAACACTAGTTTTCCTTAGGTTTCACTTTCTTGTTGTTATTGGGTGTAGCCTATACGCAGTTAAGCCACTTCTGATTGGTGAGTATGACTGTCTCCCAAGGAAGGCATGCGTTTGTAAAAACATTGACCATTTAACCCTGGTTTAGACAAGCTATATAGCGTATACCTTAAATCACAGCCTTTGCGATTTGCTAATCGCATTGTTTCAAATCGCAATTTCGATTGGAAAACAATGAATCATTCAGCCCTACTGCACAGTGTGTTTGGTTACCCAAAAACCCCTGCTCTGCGAAGCTACGCAGACATTTACGTGCATTTTCGCAGAACCATAAACCAGGCTTAATGCAACGAATTTGCTTGGCTTATCAAATTGTCTTCTCAGCTAAAGTTATCTGAAAATTAAGGCAATCATTTTTTATATTGATTGTTCTGCCACAATATCTATGCTTTAATTGAGAATTTGCTAACTTCTTGACATCCTTTCCTCTGCAGCAGTTTGTGCGTCTGACTGAGATTCTATTCCAATTCTTGCTGGAACCTAAACAGGTGAGTCAGACAAGACTTTACATTACATTGAGGCTATGCTTATGCAACTGGCTGAGGTGTGTGTGTGTGTGTGTGTGTGTGTGTGTGTGTGTGTGTGTGTGTGCGCGCGCGCGCGCCTGGGTGTGAAGACCGATTTTTTTTTAGAGCAGCTAATTGAGTTTGCAGGAGAACATGGGATGAGTTTCGGACCCTTGAGAAACATTATAAAGGGAGTCCTTCTCATCCCTCAAGGTGAGAGTATTCTGCCGCCCGTTACTCAAAATAATCTTCTAAATAATGGTCTTTCTCAGCACTCTTTATTGTTCTAGATAGATCCGTATCATCTATATCTTGTCCCCCCTCTACTCTGTCTCCACCTTGCTAAAATAAAGCAATTTAATTAAGTTATTTTTATTTCCAACATGACTACCATTTTTATTGTATTATATTACTTCATAAGGTGCTCTGAAAAAAAAAACAGACCGCAGAACGAGTTAAAGAATTTCTTGTGACTTTAGGTATGTTCAAACAAATGTTTATGCCCTTTATAATTCCACTATCAGTAAAACAGTAGTATTTGTTTCTGATTTTAAATCTTCAATTTCTTCCAAACGTATGTATGTTTTTATTCCAAAGGACTAAATGAAGAGAAATCTTTACACTTCTCACAGCAGGTACTGTATGTTGGTGTTCTGTTTTTGGATAGGGTATCCAATCTAAGCGCTAGTCAATTTCCAATTTTGTGTTGTTAGTAGTTTACTCAACATTTACTCAAATGTGTCATGTTGTGTTGCCAGTGGAGCGTTCACTATGCCGTACTGTCCAGTCTGGCAATAGAACAGACTCTCATGGTCAACCAGCTGGTTGACATGGAGTGGAAGTTTGGAGGTAGGAGGTGCCTTAATAATCTAATGCTATGTTAAAATGAAAAAGAATTGGTGAATTAGTGCATATCATTTCTTATTTACATAGATAGCATATTTATGGAGTGACGTGAAAAGCATGTACATAGATGATCTGTTTCGATCTCTCGCTCAGCTTTTGTTTTAGAGTTTATGCATGTCCTCAGGCCCCCCCCCCCCCCCCCCCCCCCCCCCCCCCCCCTGCACCCAGGAAAGCCTGAAAATGTAAAGGCTATACTTTCAGTCGTGGGAGCACCTGGAAATTTATTAAAATGATCAAATATCCTGGAAATAATCTATGTTGCCCTGGAATTTTTTTGTATTTTTTTTTTTTGCCCCTCACTCAGATTCCCTTCATAAACTGAAAATAAGATTGTGTTCATCTACATTAATACAGCTAGGATAGGGTACATGTGACAACCCATTACAATACCACCTGTTAAACAATGCTTTGACACTAACATATAACTTCCTGTGTACATGGTGGTGTGATTTGCTACTTGATCAGTGTGCCCACTGACAGTGGCACACTTCTGTACCTGTGCATACTTATTATGTGCTTGCCTTTATAAGGGCGTGCACAGCATTGTAATCTCACATATATATTATTATATTATATATATATGTATGTATAAATATATGTGTGTGTATGTGTGTGTATATATATATATATATATATATATATTTATTATTATTATTATTATTATCATTATTATTATGTATGGGTGTGTGTGTGTATGTATATATATATATATATATATATATATATATATATATATATATATATATATATATATATATATATATATATATATATATATATATATATATATATATATATATATATATATATACAGTCCCCTCCAAAAGTATTGGAACAGTAATGCCAATTCCTTTATTTTTGCTGTAGACTGAAAGCGTTTGGGTTTGACACCAAAAGATGAATATGAGACAAAAGATCAATATGTCAGCTTTTATTTCCAGGTATTTTCATCTGGATCTGATAAACAACTTAGAAGATATCATTATTTGAAAAGAAAGACCACATTTTTAGATGAGCAAAAGTATTGGAACAGATAGACTTGAAATGGATTTAAGTGAATAAGACTCAATATTTTGTTGCAAATCCTTTGCTTTCAATAACTGCATCAAGCCTGCGACCCATGGACATCACCAAACTTTTGCATTCTTCTTTTGTTACGCTTTCCAGGCTTTCACTGCAGCCTCTTTCAGTTGTTGCTTGTTTTGGGGGGTTTCTCCCTTCAGTCTCCTTTGAAGAAGGTAAAAAGAATGCTCTATTAGGGTTTAAGTCTGGAGATTGACTTGGCCAGTCTAGGACCTTCCACTTCTTGCCCCTGATGAACTCCTTTGTTGCTTTTGCAGTGTGTTTAGGGTCATTATCTTGCTGCATGACAAAGGATCTCCCAATCAGTTTGGTTGCATCCTTCTTTAAATTGGCAGACAAAATGTTTCTGTAGACTTCCGAATTCATTTTGCTGCCGCCATCATGTGTTACATCATCAATGAAGATTAATGAGCCCGTCCCAGAAGAAGCCATTGAAGCCCAAGCCATTACCTCCACCGTGTTTCACAGATGAGCTTGTGTTTTGGGGGTCATGAGCAGATCCTTTTTTTTTCTCCAAACCTTAGCCTTTCCATCACTCTGGTAGAAGTTAATCTTCGTCTCATCAGTCCATAAAACATTTTCCCAGAATTTTTGAGGCTCGTCTCTGTACTTTTTGGCAAAATCCAGCCTGGCCTTCCTATTCTTTATGCTAATGAATGGCTTGCATCTTCTGGTGTAGCCTCTGTACTGTTGTCCATGAAGTCTTCTGCGAACAGTGGATTCTGAAACCTTCACTCCTGCCCTCTGGAGGTTGTTGTTGATCTCACCAACAGTAGTTTTAGGGTCTTTCTTCACAGCTCTGACAATGTTTCTGTCGTCAACTGCTGTTGTTTTCCTTGGTCGTCCCGTTCGATGTCTGTTACTTAGTACACCAGTAGTTTGTTTCTTCCTGAGGATATTCCAAATTGTTTTACTGGCTATGGCTAGTGTCTGTGCAATGGCTCTGATTGATTTCCCATCTTCTCTTAGCTTCACAATTGCTTTCTTTTCACCCATTGACAGTTCTCTGCTTTTCATGTTGATTACTATAACTGCAGTCTGCACAGGCAAAACCAGAATCTGAAACTGAGCCTAGACATTCAGTGTTATTTATTGTTTGAATAATAAATGTAATAAGACACACCTGGGCAACAAAACACACCTGTTAGTCACATGTTCCAATACTTTTGCTCAACAAAAAATGTGGTGTTCCTTTACAAATAATGATATCTTCTAAGTTGTTTATCAGATCCAGATGAAAATACCTGGAAATAAAAGCTGACATCTTTTGTCTCATATTCATCTTTTGGTGTCAAACCCAAACGCTTTCAGTCTACAGCAAAAATAAAGGAATTGGCATTACTGTTCCAATACTTTTGGAGGGGACTGTATTAGCTGTGTCCCGATTCAGGGGCCGCATCCTTCGAAGGTTGCATTTGAAGACCGAATACATCACAGTGGCGCGCCAGGGCTGTCCCATTTTGAAGGCTCCTTCAAATGCGGCCGAGAAATGCTGCCTTCTTTTCCCAAATTTGGAGGATTCAAGTGCTGCTGCTGCGTGGCCAAACCTATTCCAAAGTTCATTGTGCGCCGGTGATGATTGGATACAAGTGTCATGACGCAAGGGTAAGGGTGGGAACAGCTCGTGACGCAAACAGGAAATCCTCAGTAGACCAGACCGTCTCATTTCATCTCATTTAACAGCGCTCTGTTCGGCCTTCGCGGTCGCCTTTGTAGACTGTGTCCTTCAAAGGATGCGGCCCCTGAATTGGGTCACAGCTATTGTAATCTCACTTATACATTATTATGTGCTTGCCAATATAAGCCAGTAAACATGTAATGTTCTGATAACAAACCAGAAGCACAATTAAACTCAGACAACCCCCGATTTACTGCAGCTACAAGCTGATTGGATTTGTAACCATTATTTTTTTTTAAACTGTTTATTGGAAGGTTTCTAGACAGAGCTGAGGAACTTTTAAATAACAACTGGAAAGCAACTTACTTCTCAGTGCCTGGACTCTATGGGAAAGTTTTGGTTCATCCAACCCCAAGAATGTTTGGGGGAATACCTCAAAAGTATATTTCAGTTATTTTGGGTAGCTGAAGTTCAGAGCATAGATTAGCCCAACCAGCAAGATAAAGGCTTTTGGTACACTTGGGATTCCAGCCAGGACCTCTGTTCCTTCAATTATGATCGCGATGTCCTTGGTGTCAGAACCTTCCTTGATGACAAAGATCTTCAGCACGTGCTGAGGAAGGTCATCTTGGAATCCACTCTCCTGAACGTCCTAAGAAACAAAACAGAAGAATGTAGGTGACTCCTGCCATCCTGGAGCTAATTTGTTTTATAACACCGCTTTCTGGGGACCCTTTTCCTAAATGTAATCAATCCTTGCATTAGCACACCTGGTTCCACTAGTCAAGGTCTTACAGATATATATATATATATATATATATATATATATATATATATATATATATATATATATATATATATATATATATACTATAATAAAACACTTTTCTATATCACTTGTCTCAGACTCAAAGTTGTCTAGTTGAACCAGGTGTGTTACTTCAGCCAGATTTTCATCTACTGGTGCCTGGTGGAATAACACTGCACCTGAGCAATTAAAAAAAAGGTGCACTTGTAAGGAAAATGCACCCTTTACTAAAAGGTTTCGCCACTAGCGACACCTAAAAAAAAAGTCACCATAAAATAAAGAACACTTTAGGAATTAGGAAAATGAATTAGTATTTCTTTACCTGCTATTCTTTGATTGGGTTTTCATCTCTTTCACCAAGGTAGAGCATAAGGCCACGGATGATAACTTCCCTGTGCTTTTCAATTGTGTTATCCTGTTAAATGAGGATTAAGGGGAAGAAGGAAAGAGTTCAGAGGTGAAGGAAAGGAGTAGGTAGGAAAAGGGTGTGGGGTTCAGGAAAGTGGAAGGAGGGATGGCAATGGTTGAAAGTAAAAAGCACAGACAATAAAGCGTTATTTACCATTGATGTAACACATTTTAGTAATTTTTTGTCTACAGCATCATAAATACCTACCTCATAAATACCTACCTACAACACATCCAGAATGGTCTGCATCTTTGGTTTTCCAGCTCCTCCCCTCATTTTGAACAATGCCAGTAGTCTCTGTGTGTATCCATCAAGCCTCTCCATGATGGTTGACTCCAAAGGGATGGTAGTGATCCTCCTGAATTCTTCCTTGATCTGCAATATAGAAATTGTCCACAGTATTTTTCACGTTATTCTCCCTGGCCCTGCAAATGTTAGGAAATTTGAGTCGTTTTTTTTTTTTTGTCTTCCATGAGATTAAATGTAAAACAAAGTGGTTTTAAAATGTGTAAAACACTAATATGATGCCTAAAATAAATCCAATCCAGTATAAACCTTATATTGTGAACTTTCACAGTTGTATTAACCTCATTATAACACGAAATATTAAGTAAACAGTCTCCTTCGCATATCTTCTTTCACAAATGTCCCCCATTTAAAAATGTCATGACCAAAATGTAACATAATAACGACAAAAAGCATCGCCTTACCAAAGTTTCTTCAAACAGGGCTGGCCATCTATCCTTGAAGGCACCAACAGGAGGGTTCAAGTTGACAACCTCTTGCCTACGATAGGAGAAAGACAAAGCCATTTTCTCACTGATTGTCTTTTTGTTGTCTCGCTTCTTCACTTCAGTAAGAAGCTCAATTCTCTCTTTGTCCAAAGTTTCCTGTGTTTCCCCTAATGGATGAGGGGGGAGATAATTGACCTCTGCCTTCTTTGGCTTCTTGAGATTTTTGGCTGGAGCCTTTTCACCTGGTGGCTTCCTTTTGAGAGAGTTCACATCGACTTCTGGGCAGCCAATGCTTTCTCAATAGTCTCTTGTAATTGTTCATCTTCTACGTCATGCTATCCACCCATACATGCCAGAATGAGATCCTGGCTCCTTTAGACATGTTTTTTTTTTTTTAACCAAGCCTTCTATAAAAGCACAGATTTGCTAGTGTGGTAGATAGGCTGTATAATGAAAAATACTCTGACAATTTCTCCCGTATGTCTGACTTCACGCTTGGATTGTTGAGAAGTGTTCCATTTTTCTATAGGCTTCATTTGCTGCCTCTAGTATGAGCTCTGTGTCGTACACAAAGCGAGGTATCTGGAAATGAGAAGGCCAATGCTCTCAACGTTGAGAAGAGGAACTCTCAGGAGAGGACAAAAGCACTGCATTATTGGATACAAAGGAGCAGATGCCATCTGACTGCTGAGTAGAGCTGCTGTCACTACTTTCAAGAGTCAAAGTAATAGTGGGGGCTTGATGATGAACAACTTAAATTATGCTTTTATCCTGAACGTCACTGATTTCCATTAAGGAAAAAACTCATCTCCAAATGCTCGGTCCTTATATTGCAGGCGAAAATCCCCTTCAAGCAGACGACAATCTAGTCATCATTTTAATATCAGATATCCAAAATGAAAAACCATTATGGCTAGCCGTTTTAACATTTAATCGCTAGACTGGATATATTTTGCACATATCTGTAATTCAATTCTTCCTAGTCAAAATGAACATTCTAGATATCTGAAATTGTATTATTACTAGTCATAATGCCAATTGTGGATATCCGTAATGACATTTTTACTAGTAACAATGCATTTTGGATATTCAAAATGACATTATGGATATCTGGAATTAAAATTATGACTAGTAACAATTGGATTGCAGATATCTGAAATGGGAGTTTTTCCTAGTAAGGATTCTATAGCAGATATCCAGAATGTTCATTCTAGAAATAAAAAATTACGTTGTGGATATCTGAAATTGAAAGCCCAACACACACGAATGGCAAAAGTGACGTCATTTGTCCTAGGAAGAATGACGTTGTGGATATCTAAAACGACAATTGTGGATAGGAAGAATGTCATTGTGGATATCTGAAATGTTAATTTTGATTAGGAAGAATTTAATTACGGATATCTGCAATATATATCCAGTCTATAGATGTAAATGTTAAAACGGCATGCCATAAGCGTTAGTTAGCTTGCTAGCTATGTAAACTGTCTATTGCCAAAATGTATGTTTTGATGGCTAAGTGGGTGTTCTCCTCAACTGTACGAAAGGTGATCCAATCATTTGTTGTTAATTGGTTTGTACAACTTGACACTATATATGTGTTTGTGTGTGTGTGTGTGTGTGTGTGTGTGTATATATATATATATATATATATATATATATATATATATATATATATATATATATATATATATATATATATATATATATATATATATATATATATATATATATGGGTTTGTCATTTTGCAAGTACTTAGTTGACAAGGATGGGGTGATGGGGGACAACAGGGTAAACATTTTTTGCTGTGTTTTAGATAGTTGCTACCCTGTAAGTTGATGTGATTTGCAAATGGAAAAATAATTAATATATTGTTAAATAAAAATAAACGAATCCATTTATTTGTAATGTTTTGTACACTGTTGTAATTTTCATCTGTGATATTACTGCATTCTGATGAAAATATTATAAAGTCTTGGTATTTGAATTACTAACTTATTGCTTGTTATATTTCAATGTTTCTAACTTAACTAGTGACTGTTGGAACCAGTGAAATTCAGAAGTTTGGAAACCTCTTCATCCAGGTATAATAAAAAGAGATTGATGACAGTTAAGTAATATACCAATGAATTTGTTCATAGTAGGTACACAGAATGGTGTTTTTCAATTGTTCTCTGACACAAATAATCATAACCGAAAGATTCATCACTGCAATCTAACAGTATATATGAAAGCCCCTATTCTCAATAGTTAGCCACTGTTAATATACATTTGATTGATATGAGCATGTGTTTATGCTAACTTCGAGTCGATTTATTTTCTTTTCAGCTTAACTTGGTGATTAGAAAGGGCAATGCTAATGAAAATATGTACATGGGTAAGTGTTTTACAAAGACCTAGATTTATGTTAGTCAAATATCTGTTTCAGTACAGTGTTATGTGTAATATACATGGTTGATTTGCCTTAAATCAGTAATAACCCTAGTTGTTTTTTGTATTTTGTAGAGTTGACTCTCCCTCAGTTCTATAACTTTCTACATGAGATGGAGAGAGCCAAAACAAGCATGGGCTGTTTCAGCTGAGCTATATGTCATATCTTATCCATTAACTATGTTTAGTTGGTTGGGAGTAGCCAACATGCAGCTGTCTCATTTATATTTGCTATATTTTTCACAACTGTGTTTTTGTGTGTGGAAGCTAAAGCAGCAGTGAGCGGCAAAGCTAATGTAATGTCATAATGCTAAAAGATTTGCCTGAAATCGTGGCTTTTCTTAATTTATATTGTATCCTTGTACATCTAAAAAATGAATACTCTTTCTAAACTATAATAACGCTTGTGTCATGCTCCATTATTGCTTAATGTCATGTTGTGGTTTATATTTTAGCTGTTCTATTTGTGTTATAATGGAGTTAATTATAGATCTTATGGTTTTTACTTTTAAAGGTTGATAGGGTGTACAATTGAAATCTGAAGCTGGAAAATCTGAAGCGTTCAAAAAGGCATCTTCAACATCTTCGTCATTTTTATATTATTACTATGGTGATAGTTATTTATTTATAATTCTACTGTCATAGTAATCACAGTCTAAAAACGAATACACAAGCTTGTTTTTTTTTTCCAACAAAAATAAAATAAAAAATAAAGTATCGATTCGGAAAGGACAACCCCATGTGAGAAGAAGGAGGCATGGATTCCAGCTTCAGATTTCAATTATTTATTTTTCTGGGCAACTGTGGGCTGGGTATCAAACATTGACCACAACAAGCGATTTATTGTTACCCATTCTACACCCATGAATACCCATTCATACATGTTCTGAAAGATCTTTCAGTATTTGTAGTTTTTATTCTGAAACATTAAAACTTTCTATAATGTAACTGCTTTAAATTGGTTGAGAGCAAAGAGAGGAGTTATTTTCATTGACAACTGTGATTACTTTGTTTGAAAGACCAAGCTTTTTAAGCATAATGGCTTACATCCCACTTGTCTTAAAAGGAAGGCCTAAATACTGACAAACAATATTGAAAGCTTTTATTATCGGAGGTTAAAACACAGTCCTACATCTTAAATTACCAAAGCATTTAATACCTAAACGGCTCTTACCTGTGAGACAGATGTAGTAAGACTGAAGTAAATCTAAAAAATAAATAATAATTTAGCTCCCTTATAAGCAGATTGGGCCAGAGCACCTGTGATCCTGCTCAGCAACCACCGACGACTGAGATGGCAATACAAATCAGAATGTTTTCGGCCCTCCATGTCTTCGCCTAACTTTAAACAAACACCCACCCACAGCTAGGGAACATTCAAGATGAGATCTTGAGATATATATATATATATACATTTATAGCACATTTACAACTCCTAGACACAATTCAGTTATTTTCGAGACTGAAGCGAGATCTGGTGCATTTTCTCATTCATCTCAATTGTCACTCGTGAGAAATAAACATGGTTCACTCTCAGCGTGATCAATGTGAGTTTTCCTAATAATCTTCCTAATAGTCTCATAGAGAGGTTTAAATACGTTAGTAAATGCCTCACTTGTGAATGTCGTCAAATTTCGGCAGCATGACTGCCCTCGTAGGTTTATCTAGTGGATGTTATAGGGTTCATTATGGGTCGCATTGCGATGATTTCATCTTAAAACCTTAATATAGGATATGTACGAAATATACATTATTCATATTCATATGTGATTATTTGTTCCTCTTGGAATATTCGTGTCTTTGCAGAGTTGTGGAAAATGTTGAAACACTCATGAGGTCGCAGAATTGGAAAAACAGCGCAGATCTGTCTAGGAAATGCAAATAGGCAGTAGGCTACATGCGAGGATGCCTTAGCAATGTCTTAAAACCTAAAATATACGATCGATTTATTGTGAACAGTTTCTCCTCTCGTGATATTCTTTACTTTGCTGATTGTGTAGGAAAACTGTAGGCTACCAACACTCATGTTATCGGAAGAACAGGGCAGATCGAACTAAGAAGTGATAATGAGCAGAAAAAAGTGAATAGCCGTTTGTGGCAGTAAACCCCAGCGAGTGAACGCTCCCACGAAAGGCCGGTCGAATTATCGCAGCCGGTCAAATTTCGGCACAACAACGGCTCTAAAAAAGTGAAGCCTATGCCGAAGTGCCTTAAACCTGCATTTTTTTTTTAAATAACAAGCAGGGAACTATCTCTGGTTTCAGAAGCAACTCCATTGTATGGAAGTCTATGAGAAAATTACCCTACTTCTCACTTACTTTATTACATCACTCAACCTTTTCCTTACGAGTTTATGGTCTCAATTGCTAGTTTCAAGTCTTTTTCAATACAGCATGATGTTAATTTTGTAAATGATGGTCCCATTTAGAGTCAAATAGACGATACAGCAGGGTATGCTTTAGGGCGTGGCTTCCTTGTCATACTCACTCGGGATAGATACAGTCGGCATCTCGTCATAGTTGGGGGCGTGGCGAGGGGCGGAGTCGGCGTGGTGGAAAACAAACCTTTCCCCCTGCCTAAATACACTAGAAAAGCACTGGTAAGTTAGGCAGTATAGGCAAACTGGTAAGTTAACCTCCTGATGGTGTCATGTCTTATATAGTCACTTTTACCACTAGAAAAGGAATGTTACTTTCAAAAATTAAACTTGATGTGCTCAAATAGTTGCCCACATGTTATTAATGACTGGACGAATGATCCAACCAAATGGCCCAAAGTGTCATTCCCAGATATCTTCTGCTATCTGGTTGAATTGCCTGGTGAGACACTTGCACTAATTTTACATTTACTATAGATATGATCCATTCAACTTACCATAATATCAGTACCTTAGTACAGCCACGAACGCTATTATGTTCTAAACTAGCCTGTTTTAGGGAATTCCATGTAGTTTTGAGACCGTAATAGCGCTAACGTTACCCAACTCCATTAGTGATAATATGCTATAATCATGCAGGGATTTACACACAGTGCAGCCTATAGAACTACAGGCCCTTGGAGACTCACGACTTTTTTACCAGTGGCTTTGTAGGGGTTGTGCTCCATCACAAAATGTCTGGGTCAGACAATTACTTATTTTGTTGTGATGTGAAGCCATCCTGGAGAATGACAGACAAGCCTTGTCGGACCTGGATTGCTGTACATATATGTATATATATATATATGCATATGCGGCGGTAGAGAAGAAAAAGAAAACATAAAGTAAGCGTTATTGCTGTTGCCGATCATCCTATGCCAATACATGTATCGCAATTGCAGCTTTTGTACATTATGCAACGGCAATACCGTTTTATCGAATTCCATGTTTCATTTTGTAGTCATAATCATTGGTCCATCACAAAACTGGCTCTTGCACTGCAAGCTTGTTTGCTTTTCATATTTGTCACGGTTTCCACCTAGTTGCACAATATTATTATGGTGTTTTGGGTTCCTATCACTTTCTAACTTCTCTTGTTTTTCAGAGCGGGCTCCTCACCCCAATCAGCTCACTCATTCCACCTGGTTTACTCAGCTCAGCCTCACACCTGCAACTCATCACCTCATTAGTACTTGTATATATATCACCTCGGTTGTCTTGGTCCTTTGCCAGATTGTCTTGTGTTGTATCGCCAAGCTCTCCAGTGAATCAAATATTACATACCCGTGTCTGACCTAGGAGAAGCCTGTCTCGTCATTTGGATTGCCTGCCTGCCCCTTGCCTGCTCTGGTTGCCATCGGACTGATTTCCTGGATTGGGATTGCCTGCCTGCCCCTTGCCTGCTCTGTTTGCCATCGGACTGATTTCCTGGTTTTTGACCCCCTGCCTGTACTACTGTGGAGTAAAAGCCATATTCCTCAAACGACCCTACGTCTTCAGTTGTCGTGCTTTTGGGTTCTCTGCCTGTCCCGGCCTAAAGGCGTAACAGAACAATCTGGCCAAAAATGAACCCAGCCGACTCCGCAGCCGTTCGAGCTGAGCTGGAATCTCAGAGAGAGGCTATCAAGCAACTCACCCAGAGCCTTAAAGCCTTGGCGGATGGAATTCAGGGTATGGCGATTCGTCATGAAGGAAGAATAGAGAGCCTTCGGAGCCAACTGCCAGTTGCCGCCGCACCCTCCCGTCCTCCCATTCCAGCGTCAGAAGCGCGTCTGCATCCCCCGGAACGCTACTCAGGTATGCCGGGTTCTTGCCGGCCATTCTTAATTCAATGTTCACTCGCCTTTGAGCTCCAGCCGTCAGCCTTCCCCACGCAGAGGTCCAGAGTGGCGTATATCGTATCGTTGCTTTCCGGACGAGCCAGAGACTGGGGAACGGCGGAGTGGGAGAAACAATCTTCCATCTGCTCGTCTATCGATCTGTTTTCTGCGGAGCTTCGGAAGGTCTTTGACCACGCAACGCCGGGACGAGAGGCAGCTCGAGGGCTGTTCACCCTGTCACAGGGGGCGAGGTCTGTGGCGGATTACTCCATCGAGCTCCGCACTTTGGCGGCAGAGAGCAACTGGAATGCTTCGGCTCTCTTCGACGCTTTCTACCATGGACTCTCAGACTGTATCAAAGACGAGTTGGCGTCCAGGGACCTACCGGAAGACCTTGATGCACTAATTGCTCTCGCCATCCGCATAGGTGGTCGTCTGCAGGGGAGGAGGAAGGAGAAGCTTTCCCCCACTCCAGCTTTCCCTTCGGAACGGGGCGTCGGCACCGCCAGAGACTCCCCAGAACCCATGCAGCTGGGTAGGACTCGCCTTTCCGCCGAGGAACGACAGCGCCGCCTGCAGGATAAACGGTGCATGTACTGCGGTCGAGATGACCATTTTGTTTCTTCCTGCCCAGTAAAAGGCAGGGCTCCCCAGTCACCCAGAGAGCGCTGGTGAGCCAAACCATGAACTTCCAAATGCCCTCTCAACCTTCGATCCATGCCCAACTCTCCTGTTCGGGGAAGATCCACCCGGTCAACGTCTTCATTGACTCTGGAGCAGACGCCAACCTGCTGGATATAGAGCTAGCCTCTCAGCTAGGGATCGGAAGGGAGGCGTTAAGGAGGCCATCGATGCTACAGCCCTGGACGGTTATATCCTGGCCCAGGTTACCCACCAAACTGTTCCTCTCCGGTTGGGCATGTCGGGTAACCACACAGAGACACTCCGCTTTCATTTAATACATGCACCCCAGCACCAAGTCATTCTGGGGTTCCCCTGGCTTAGGAGGCATAACCCTCACATAGACTGGGCGTCGGGGACTGTACTGCAATGGAGTGCTCACTGTCATGCTATTTGTCTTAAATCTGCTCTGTCATTGGCTTCCTGTCTGCCTGTTTCCCCGGACGTCCTGGACCTTTCGGGGGTCCCTAGTGAGTACCTGGACCTCAAGGAGGTGTTCAGCAAAGTTCGGGCTTCCTCGCTGCCTCCACACCGCGCCTATGACTGCGCCATTGAGTTCCTTCCAGGCACCACACCTCCCAGAGGACGACTCTTCTCCTTGTCGGCTCCAGAGATCAAGGCGATGGCGGTGTACATCCGCGAGTCCTTGGCGGCGGGACTCATTCGCCCTTCCTCGTCCCCGGCAGGAGCGGGATTTTTTTTCGTGGGAAAGAAGGACAACTCCCTTCGCCCGGTCATCGACTACAAAGGGCTGAATGACGTCACCGTCAAAAACAGGTATCCACTCCCCCTGATCTCATCTGCTTTTGAACTTGCAAGGGGCGACTGTCTTCTCCAGATTGGACCTCCGCAATGCTTACCATCTGGTACGGATCCGAGAGGGAGACGAGTGGAAAACGGCCTTCAATACTCCCTCCGGTCACTACGAATACTTGGTGACGCCCTTTGGTCTTACCAACGCTCCCGCGGTGCTTCAAGGTTTAGTAAACGATGTTCTTCGTGACCTGCTCAATATGTCGGTGTTCGTTTACTTGGATGACATCCTGATTTTTTCTAAGTCCACACAGGAGCATGTGGTGCACGTTCGTCAGGTCCTCCAGAGGCTTCTGGAGAATAGGCTGTTTGTGAAAGCTGAGAAATGTGAGTTCCATACCACAAAGGTGTCCTTCCTGGGGTTTGTCATATCCACCGGCAACATCCAGATGGATCCTGACAAGACCCGGGCGGTCACAGATTGGCCTACCCCACTTACTCGCAAGGAGCTCCAACGCTTCCTGGGATTCTCCAACTTTTATCGACGGTTCATCCGGAATTACAGCTCGGTGGCGGCTCCTCTCACCGCTCTCACCTCCCTGAAGTACCCGTTCCGGTGGTCCTCCGCGGCAGAGGAGGCGTTCAGTAAGCTGAAGGCGCGGTTCACCTCCGCACCCATCCTCCTGTTTCCAGACCCGTCTCGGCAGTTTGTGGTGGAGGTGGATGCTTCAGACACCGGAGTAGGGGCAGTGCTGTCTCAAAGGTCCGCAGAGGATCAGAAGGTGCACCCTTGTGCCTTCTTCTCCAGGAAACTGTCTCCAGCGGAGAGGAATTACGACATCGGTAACCGGGAGCTGTTGGCGGTTAAGCTGGCTCTGGAGGAGTGGAGACACTGGTTGGAGGGGGCCGAGCGGCCATTCGTGGTCTGGACAGACCGCAAGAACCTGGAGTATATCAGAACGGCCAAACGACTCAACTCCCGACAAGCCAGGTGGGCTCTCTTCTTTAACCGTTTTGAATTTACTCTCTCCTACCGCCCAGGCTCCAAAAACGTCAAGCCGGACGCCTTGTCCCGTCAGTTCCAGCCTGCAAGTGTGCCTTCCCACCCTGAGGAAATCCTGCCTCGGACCTGCCTCGTCGGAGCAGTATCCTGGGCGGTCGTGGACAAGGTGAAGCGTTCCCTGGAGGGGCGTCCTGGTCCCAGTGCTTGTCCCATTAACCGGCTGTTTGTCCAAGCCAGTCTCCGTTCTCAGGTGCTCCAGTGGGGCCACTCCTCCTGCCTGGCTTGTCATCCGGGGGCGAGACGCACCTTGGCGCTGCTGAAACAACGCTTCTGGTGGTCCTCCATGGAGGAAGACACCAAGGGTTTCATGGCCGCATGCCAGGTCTGCTCACAGCACAAGAGCTCTCGCCAAGCGCCCTCCGGACTGCTGCGTCCGCTGCCTATTCCCTGTCGGCCCTGGTCCCACATCTCGCTGGATTTTGTCACGGGCCTGCCCTCCTCAGACGGTAACACCACCATCCTCACTGTCGTGGACAGGTTCTCTAAATCTACCCACTTGATTCCCTTACCTAAATTACCCAGCGCCAAAGAGACCGCGGAGCTTATGCTTCACCATGTTTTCCGGCTGCATGGCCTCCCTGCGGATGTGGTCTCGGACCGCGGTCCTCAATTCACCTCATTTCTGGACTGAGTTTTGCAGACTCTTAGGGGCCACGGTCAGCCTGTCATCGGGGTTTCACCCGCAGTCGAATGGCCAGGCGGAGCGGATGAACCAGGAGATGGAGACTGCATTGCGGTGTCTGGCTTCCCGGGAACCTGCCTCCTGGTCCCGACAGCTCATCTGGGTGGAGTACGCGCACAACACCCTGCCCAGTTCTGCCACCGGCCTCTCTCCCTTCGAATGCTCGCGGGGTTACAAGCCTCCGCTGTTCCCCGAGCGGGAACAGGAGGCCAGCGTTCCATCGGTGCAGTCGTTCATCCAGCGGTGCAAGCACACGTGGAGACGGGTCCGCACCGCTCTCCTTCGCTCCTCGGACCGTTACCAACGGTCCACCAACCGTCGTCGCATTCCTGCGCCCCGCTACGCTCCTGGGCAGCGTGTGTGGCTCTCTACGCGGGACCTGCCTCTCAGGGTGGAGTCCAGGAAGCTGGCCCCGAGGTTCGTGGGTCCTTTCCCGATCATCAGGATGATCAATCCGGCGGCTGTTCGTCTCCGTCTGCCACGGTCGATGAGGATCCATCCTACCTTCCACGTGTCCAGGGTCAAGCCTGTCAAGGAGAGTTCCTTGCAGCCCCCCTCTCGTCCCCCGCCACCCCCCCGACTTGTGGATGGGGCTTCCAGTATCTGGTGGACTGGGAGGGCTACGGGCCTGAGGAGCGCTCCTGGGTTCCGGCCCGGGACATCCTGGATCCGTCCCTCATTGCGGACTTCCGCCGGGCCCACCCTGATTGGCGGGCTGGAACGTCGGGAGCCGTTCCTGGACGGAGGGGTTCTGTCACGGTTTCCACCTAGTTGCACAATATTATTATGGTGTTTTGGGTTCCTATCACTTTCTAACTTCTCTTGTTTCTCAGAGCGGGCTCCTCACCCCAATCAGCTCACTCATTCCACCTGGTTTACTCAGCTCAGCCTCACACCTGCAACTCATCACCTCATTAGTACTTGTATATATATCACCTCGGTTGTCTTGGTCCTTTGCCAGATTGTCTTGTGTTGTATCGCCAAGCTCTCCAGTGAATCAAATATTACATACCCGTGTCTGACCTAGGAGAAGCCTGTCCCGTCATTTGGATTGCCTGCCTGCCCCTTGCCTGCTCTGGTTGCCATCGGACTGATTTCCTGGATTGGGATTGCCTGCCTGCCCCTTGCCTGCTCTGTTTGCCATCGGACTGATTTCCTGGTTTTTGACCCCCTGCCTGTACTACTCTGAGTAAAAGCCATATTCCTCAAACTACCCTACGTCTTCAGTTGTCGTGCTTTTGGGTTCTCTGCCTGTCCCGGCCTAAAGGCGTAACAATATTACTGAAGAAGCGGTATTGTTAGTTGTATTGCCTACTCTTGCTGCAGTGGATATGAAGCATTTTTGGACAGCAGTGATTTGTGAGCGACGTGATTTAATGATAGAAGCTTTTCAAAAACAGGAGTGATTTTAAAATCTGTTTTGTGCACTTGTAGCAGCAACCCACTTGCCTGATTTAAATTTGCACATACGCTTTCGCTTATTTAGGGACTGTTCGCAATGTAGAAAAGCAGAGAGAATCTCTGTGTGTCTCAAATGTCTCAAAGAAGGAATAGAAGCCATTGGATTTAACACTATTCCAGTAGTGGGAAAAGCATACGATGTTAACGTGACGAGGACATTTTGCAATCAAGACTGTGCTGATTGTGCCAGTGCCCATATTTTCTTAACTCGGATATCGGCTGAGTTATAGTACTTCCCTAACCATCACCACCATGTATAATATTGGTACATATTGTATTATGCAGTATTGATTATATAGTGTCTCCTTGCTTTATGATGTCTGCGGTCAGAAAAGGACTCCAGAGGCAAATTTGGAAAGATAGCCTTCTTGTTTAGCCTACTATTGGAACAGTGCAGGAGGAAAAGTCAGTGCCTTCTATGACAAACAAGAGAAAGCGCTCTTGAATATTCAAATCAATCAATTGGCAATAGGTACAGCATTAAATCGGGATTTATTCTTGGTTTCTTGAGGTGCAGAAAGCCACACTGCAACTATTTTGCAAACGGAAGTGACGTTTTGCGAGCGTTCCCATGCTTGCCTACTGTATCTAGAGACTTAGCAAGGGGTGCCACCCATCGCTCCTCCCAGTTCCTCCCCAGCTCCAACCTCTATTCCAAGTATGGTCAATGTCGTCACTTCTGATTTAGAAAAAAAAGATGGCGATTGCCTATGAAACCAAAATGGCGATTTAGAAAATGCCAAACTCGAGGCTTCAAAACGGTGGTCCACAAACCAATGCGTGACGTCACGATCACTTCGTCCACTCATATATACTGTCAGACTGGCACATCAGGGAAGTTTGGCTTTTAACACGTCCCCGCCCCTTTTGGGGGGATAGAAACTGGAATATTCTATGGATGTCAATGCAATTATTTTTGGACATGAATTTGAAACATTTTTGGACTTGAATTCTGACAAATGTCTATGTATTGTAATCGATTTAATTAAACTTTCGTTATATAGACATGTCTAACAATTATTTAGCGACTTTGCCTGAACCGGAGCGTTCCCCGTACCTTGTAAAATTAAGGTTGGTCGGTCAGCCGTCATGTCCCTTCAGTCTTCCCCAGCCAAATGGATCAACAACCCAACACAGTGGCCAGACATCGCATACCCACACATCTACACCTATTTGATCGAATCGTCAGGTAGATTTAGGTTTAAGTGTTGTCTAAATAATAATAAAATAACCACATTGCAAATAGCCTAATTAATAATTATTTGCTAGGCTGACATTTAGTTGAAGACGGTCATGTTTACTGATCATGTCACTCGGTGATTGCTAGCTAGCTAGCTACTTTTGTACATCGAACTATAAAAAACGTTTCACACCAGTGCAATGCGAAAATGCGGATTTTCTGCATGCGAATATTCAGCATGACAACTTTGCACACCGGTCCGGTGCTTATTATCCGCAAAATCGTGTTTCATTTTTGGCACAAATTTTCTTTTTTTTAAATCACACAGCATTTGAGAAGACAAAATGTCAAGTAGCAGCGACGACGAAGTCCTACTTCTTTTGCTAACAAACAGAAAGAAAAGACGATTCTGGGTCCATCCAATTTTGGAGAGGCGCACGCAACATGGCGGTTATTCTAGACTATGGCTTTATCAGACTTGTCCATTGAATGTTACTACAGGCCTAAACATGAGTAAAACAAATAATAGTATATTTCTATAATAAATTAAGACAATAGCGATTTATTGAATAACAATAAAAACGACAAGGTAGGCCTATGCTGATTCATTGACAGCCGCTGTCAGTGTCAGTGTCAGGTATGACAGACCAGCTGTCACCGAAAGTTATATACGTTGTTGCTAGTGGTAACAGAGGCCCGAACCCCTAGAGAGGTTTTAATTGGTCAGTTGTTTATTTCTGCAACCAGAAATCTTCATAACACAACGTCATTCCACCAAAAAAAATTCCAGGGCACGAATATTCCGCAGGGGTGTGTAAGCACTCGTAAGAACGCAGTAAATCAGTTTCTCTAAATTTCCATGCGATTTTCCGGACGAAAATTCGTGCTTGGTGTGAAACGGCTTTAAGCGGTTGTGTAAATCAGTTAACTTATTAAAAAAGGTTGTTAACCTCGCATAACATTAACACAAATTACCTAATGTTATAATACTATTCATATTTATTGTCATCAAAAAGGAATTTACACTCTTACCAAAATTAGGAATTGTCGTTAGAGTTACACAAGAAGACCAGTTTCTATCCCCCCAAAAGGATCACATGCTTTTGTACTGATTTTTGTGGTGTGTGGATGTGTAATTTAATGTAAAATCCAAAATATTGAGACCAACCTTCCGTTATAAAAGTTTTTTTTTCCATGACTCAAGGAAGCTTATACTGGGTGTTCAGAGCTACTTAATTAAAAAATTAAATTATGACCACTGACACAAATAGAAAGCACGACTTTATATGAAAAAAAAGAAGCCAAGTACTTAACGTTAATAACTGTGTTGAGAAAAAAAATGAGGGAAGGTTAAGGCAATTGTAAGAATAAATTGTTTATAATACATTATATTATCCCTAATTCCCCTGATATAGGTATATCTGATTTCCCATCTTTTTTTGCCAGCAAAACCAGCAGCAGTAGCACGGCCTTGGCGTTTAGTGATTGATGACGCGGTGCCAGTCTGGTCTATGATCAGCCTGCGAAACCATGTCATCATGTTCTCACAAAACGTCATTGGGCAAATGTGTTTGCTTGAAATAAAACGTCTGCAAACGGCGGGAAAGAAATTTGCAGATCCAGACGAGACTGGTTTGCTGTGACGAGAAGATGTTTAATCAAACGTTATCAGCAGGTAAGATTCCTAATTGTGTTAGTCGGTTGGCTGTATAATGTTGTGAAATGTGTCGTGGGAATTCAAAAGACTCAGTACTCAAACTTTAAGTAATATAAAAGAATGCAACTACGAGTCAGGAGTCCATAGTTCGAGAGAGTAGACGTTTATTGGTCATTCAATAACCGCCGAGTTGTCCTGCAAATTCAACTGAATTGTAGCCACATGGCCTTCTATTTTTATGCCGAACACATTAAACAGGGGTAGTCCCCAACTTTTGACCAGTCACAGGTACTGCACACACAATAGGGTAGTATCACACATCATTGTTTGTCCCAATCTCCAAAGTCTTCCAAACCCCGGGAAGCGGTTGTCCCTGTGATGTAAATGACCACTTCATTCCCCAATCTATTCCCATGGTGGGGGCTTTACCATTGCCCTTCAAAGGATATTTACCCCTTACCCCAACTTCCAAAGCAACACATGATAACCCCTGGAGATTATATCACCCTCCAACCAGACCTATTGTCTGCAAACCTTTTGTCTTTGCTTACACGAACATCTGGTTATTTCTATGGTAATGTGAGGCCATTAAATGCCCAATCTCAAGATACACCCAGTTTCTCAGGCATTCCAAGAGCAGTTGAACAAATGGTTAATGCTTTAGCCCTTACTCTCCCATTATGGTTCTAACATTAATGTTATACACTTGTAGGCCTAAATATACCATAAATTGAACTATGAACCTAAGGTGAAATATTGTCACGGCTAGCTAATGGTAGCCATAATGGACGATAGCTATCCCAGTAGTGCATGCCTAGGTCAAACTCCGGCTGGTCACACTGACTGAGTCGGCTAACGTTAGCTAACATAATGACACATAAACGATAGGTTACTGGCTAACGTTAGTTGCAAGTAACACTCGGCTAACGTATAGTTTTTTGGGCCAAATAACATAAGCTATTTATACATAAAGTTACGTATTGTACTGAACATTATTCTGACACAATAAATATATACAATAAATGATCGATGTTCCGTAATGTTAACATTCCTTGGGATGTCATTCTCTAAATGCAAAACTGTTATTTTTGGTTCATCAAAACAATACGAAATAGTGACAACTAAAGCCCCCCAAAAATCTGAAATTGGAAAATATTCCTGCTTAGCCTTTTTTTTTTTTTCTTTCCATTGATCAATTATCATTATCATCATTATCATCATCATCTTCGTCCGCTTATCCGATCGGGTCGCGGAGGTAGTAGTTCCAGCAGAGAGCCCCATCCTTCCCTTTCCCGGGCCACATCCGCCAGCTCTGACTGGGGGATTCCAAGGCGCTCCCCGACCAGCATGGAGATATAATCCCTCCACCTGATTCTTGGTCTGCCCCGTGGCCTCCGCCCAGCTGGACGTGCCTGGAACACCTCCCTAGGGAGGCGGCCAGGTGGCATCCTAACTAGATGCCCGAACCACCTCAACTGGCTCCTTTCTACGCAAAGAAGCAGCAGATCTACTCCGAGTCCCTCCCGGATGACTGAACTTCTCACCCTATCCCTAAGGGAGAAGCCAGCCACCCTCCGGAGGAAACTCATTTCGGCCGCTTGTATCTGTGATCTCGT
>CM030174.1:19012256-19046578 GCA_017639675.1 Aplochiton taeniatus | reverse complement strand
GCAAAAAGGGGAAACTATCCCTTTAAGTAAGAGAAGCGCTCTGTTTTCCAGTGCCCATTTGACCTTAAAACAGAGAAATTCTTTCTTTTTAAGTCTGCCGTCAAAACAAATCAAGCTCCGGAAAAGTGTACAATTTAACTCTACCGAGTTAACACCTCCTGATTGTACCCACACCACTTGCATTCCGTTGCTAGGGTTACTGAGGGAGTTAGGAGAAACCTACCTGCTTACTGCTGCCAGAGGTGAAACTGATATAGTGTGTCTTAATATTTCGGTAAGATCCAGACACCAGAAATGGCTTAAGTCTGAGTATACTTAACTGTGATTTGATCATCATTTTACGTTGGCCTGCAAGATTACAAATGATTGAAACCAATGTAAATAAATGCCAAATCACAATTGTCTGTTTCATAGGTACCACACTGTTTATTAGTATATTTAGCTTTGCGATGTATGTAAGAAAAAGGTCAATATTTCTTTTACTTAACCTAAACAGTGACATCACATTGAAGAAATCTTGATGTTAAATCATTGGTTTATCATAAAGTGATATGTAAGGCTAGAGAACACCATACTGCTTTGCATTGAAACAAAGAGAAAAGTAGAATAAAACGTTTTAATAATTTTTATTTCACATGTATACTATCAATACTTTCTGAAAAAATCAAAATATTTAGCCACATGTACTGAAAAAAACACAATAAATATAAAAAGACTAATCATTTCAGTGTTGTATACGTTGTGAAACAGGGAAATGGGCATTCAATAAGACATTCTATAAAAGCAAAGTATTTTTCCTGAGGTTTGATTTATCTGTAGATATAGTTTTTCACTTGCTTAAAATACTAATAGTCTAGTGTTTGTCATGGCTTGTCATTCACTGAGATATGTTTAACTGGTTTGTAGTCCCTGCACTGGAACTTGGCTAATTGGCTAGTGGTCCTAGTGCATTACTTCTGTAGTATTTTCTAAGCGACAAAATCACAATACACCAACAATCCATTTTGTAACAGTAGGGTAACACAGTCCCATTTCCCAATTGAATGTACATTAACTTAAAACTGAGTGGGAGGAGCGGATAGAGATGATAATAACAAAAACAAACAAGAAAATAATTACTGCAAAAATCTGTACATGTAAACATAACACTTCCAGAATCAAAATCAGTCCAAAAATCATGATGAAAACACAGGTTCACATAGGATTTAGGTACAAACCTCAAACTAAAGCCCTGTTCAGACCAAAGATTCGTGACGAGACGCAACGGTTTTAGAACGCTGCAGAGAAAAGTTGCAGCGTTGTGAACTGGTTAGTCGCAGAGCGGCTGATGCCGTTGCTTGGAGTCTCAAAGGACCTAACTTGTGAAATCGTAAAGGGTCGTTTTAAAAACCTAATGACGTATATGGGGCCAGATTTATGTCAAAAGCAAGTATGTGTACATGCTTTATTACTCTGAGAACAGGTGAGCGAAATTTTAAAGAGCCATCTTCCAACTCCTACATACATTAGCGAAGGCACCCCGTCAATGCCGCTACACTAGCCAAAGACGCCCCAGATCCTTGGTTTCCTCGCTTGCTTTCTTTGCCCTTTATTTAAGTATCACTGCAAACACTGCCAACAAGTCACTGTCACTGTCATCCATTTCTTTATTTTTTTTATTGCCAGGTAAACAAGAACAGAAATCCAGCTAACCCAAGTAATACAATGTATCAAAGCAGAAGTAGTGCGGTATGACAGTGCGTCGTTATGGAAACGGTCATCTGTGTCGGAGCGCGTTGCTTTGGTGTGAACGGCCCAGTTTTAGAACGTTTACCATCAGAAGTTCGGGACTCCGTTGCAGGTTGCTACCAGTCTCGTCGCGAATCTTTGGTCTGAACTGGCCTTTAGAGATCAAGGACCATGATATTCTCGTAAAAGTAAGACGAGGAAAAGGGAAAAAAAAAAAAAACGCTGAACAGAACGCCTACAAGCCCAATGCCATGTCCACATGTACACGGGTATTTTCCTCCTTTGCTTTAAAAAATGACGTCACAAGCACTGTTTAAAAGAAAATCTGTCAACAAGAAAACACAAAAAAGAACGCTGCCTAGAGCATTTCAAACCATAAGAAGCCTGAAAAAAGATGTTACCGGCTCAGGTGAGTTTCCCTAGTAACAAGATGCCGGTTCTACCATAGAGATAGAACATTTGCGAGTAATTGAACATTTATGTAAACACGTAAAAAGTCCTTCAGCCCTTCAGCACTGAACGCGCTAAATCGCGAGGCGCTGAGCTTTTTTAATAGAAATGTGCGCTTTCAACGCGCCTCACCCATGCCTTTTTGTTGCTATGCATTAGATTACACTCATTTCGATCGTTCATTTGAAAATATTACAAAGACATAATTGTAACTGATTCCTATTTAAAAAGTATCCTTTCAATCGTACTGCTTCTGGAAATCTGAGATCGCTAAATTATTTTGTTTTCCATGTCGGTGTTTGTGTATTTTTATTTTTTGTCCCGCCTCTATTCGATTTTGATTGGCCAGCAGACATAAAGTGACATTGACGAGCGCCGCGCCGCGAGGCGCGTCGCGTTGAAAAAGCAGCGCGCCAGGCGCATATGGAACGCCAAACTAGTCAAAAACACACGAATTTTAACACGTAAACAACACATTAACAAAGCGCAAACAACACGCTATTTTCGTGTCACGTGGAGCGTCAATTTCACGTGATTTTGAGCCATTCGGCCAGTTACGCACGTACGTTTGACACGCCTGCATACGTGCGTGCCTGTGTGCTGGCACGAATCAACCCCCCCCCCCCCCCCCTATTCGGCCGGTTCTCCTGTTTGAACGGGTCTGTTCCCATTGGCTGCTGACCAACAAGGTTAAACCATTTTTCTAAGCCTAGGAGTTGCTTACCAAGGAAAGGAGTGGAGAGCCCGGAGTGGAAACTTCCGTAGATGCGAACAAACTTTATTATCCTATGTTGTAAGTGATTCTTACATTTTGTAATTGTAAAAATGTGTAGCTTGTATACCAAATAAAAACTATAATTTTCATTTGACGCTATTTCTATTCTTTTTTATTGTCCGTGAGTTCCGTGAGCTTATTCTCTTATCAGCGCTAAATTCGCCATAGACCGCACGCTCATGTTGTTTGCAGTTATTAATAGGCCATTACTGTTAATAGAAACTGCTAATGCTGATCTCCGTTCTTCGTTGAGTGTGTATGTGCTGTGCCCGTGACTTGCGTGAGCACCTTCCATTATCAGCAGTAAATTCGCCATACGTACGCTCATATTGTTTACACTTATCAATATTGTTAATAAAAAAATGTAAAACAACTCATGTGCTTTTAATCAATCTTTTTAGTCTGCGTGAATAAATCACTGTCGTAGACTAAGTTGCACTGTCCAATTTTGCGTGGGTATAAATTGAGCCGTTAATTCAATGGTGCCAAGTGTCGATTGCATTCGTCACAGCCTATAGGTCTCAGACTTTTCACGCATCGTTTAGTCTGAAATGCAAAGATTGTTATAGCGATGCCCAATGCTGATATATTTTCGTGATATTCCGTGACAAACTAAAAAAAAAAGAGCTGCAGAAGGAGCATGGCCTGGGTAGCCTGCATATGGGCCTGCTGTTGCTGCATCATTTGCATAATTTTTACCATATGCTGTGGCGACTGTTGTGCCCTCCTTTTGCTCCCCTATCTCTTGCTTTAAAAACATTTAAATAATAATCTAGCTCTGTCTCTCTCAGCTCTCTAGAAATTTGACTTTTCTCCCTCAAATATGCAATTGAATCAGTTTGACCCATGCGTAAGCACATGAACTGGAGCAATTAGAAACAGCGACTCTGATGGTAGATGAATGTAACTCGAGGAACGCTTATGAATTGATACGTAAAATAAACCAAAATATTAAACTATCTCTCAGGTGTTTCAGGCTAACCTTTATAAAGAGTCTTGTGATTTTGTGTAATTAAATAGACTACAAATGGAGATAGCCTATTGCAATACAACCTCATGTTGTAGGCTAATCGGGAATCATTAATTGGATCTGTATCCTAATTATTAAAGAATAGGCCTACTTGCACATTATGAAATGTGTATTCACATAAATAATAAAGTGAACAATAAATGATAGGCTACTGCTATTCAGTGTCACGGCCTGGCCCTTTGGGCCTGATAAGATTATTGTTTGCACCTGCCCCTTGTCGTATTTATGTTTCCTGTTTTCTTATTGGTTAATTATTGCTCATCCTTTTGTATTTAAGTTCTGGTTGTTGTGTTCTCCCTTTGTGTCGTCATTACCTGCTGTTACCTGGTTACTGTGTTTCGTGAGTTCCTTTATCATAAATAAATGAAAATTTGGGATTTTTTCTAATCCTGAATGTAAAGCAACACAGTTTCACCCAAAATATAAGCTGAGGCGCGCAACTTGCAGACGGGTCCATACCCGTGGCACAGACATGGGGGGCCTGTGCCACAGTACAGCTTGATCAACGTCCCTAGAAGTACTAGGCTATAGGGTCTTAACTTAGGTAGCTATAGGACCATTTGCAGCCTGTACCTAAAGTAACGTTTAGCCTAATAGTTCGTAGTCTGCATTGTTCTGTTTACCTCCCCCGTCCAGTAAAAGAACACGGATCGTTAGAGTGGCTTTCATGTCATATCCACGCTCATAGCCAGGGTTTTAAGTTATTTTTATAAAATATTGGCTATATAGGCTATAACTATTTTAATCATTTGGAATCTATAATGGCAGCTGTTAACATCAAGTTTGATTGCCAGAAACATGGTTTTATTGTCAAATAATGATAGAAGTTTGCTAAGGCCTATAGGCCTACATGGAGCAATCAAATCTTGGCCCAGGGTGCAATTAAAACTAGGCTACTTGGATTGGCTCCATGGGGAGTCGACTTCATGTTTCTCAAAAAAGGTGGCTTAGTTGTGAATTATAATACTATGCATATTTTCATTTGGGAAAATATATCACCATTGGGCATCGCTAAAACATTAATCGCATTTCAGACTAAACGATGCGTGGAAAGTCTGAGACCTGGAGGCTATGGGACGAATGCAATCAACATTTGCCATTAAATTAATTACAGCCCAATTTATGCTCACGCAAAATTGGATAGTGTAACTTAGTGCACAGTGACTTGTTCACGCAGACTAAGGAGATTGATTAAAAGCACGAGTTATTTCAACAATTTTTTTTTTCAGTATAGACAACTATAAACAATATGAGTGTACGTATGACGAATTAACTGCTGATAATATAATGTGCTCACGCAAGTCACGGGCATAGCCCATAGGCTACACACTCAACCCGTAACGCAGATCAGCATAAGCAGTTTTTTTTAACAGTAAAGGCCTACTATTAACTGCAAACAACATGAGCGTGCGGTCTATGGCGAACTTAGCGCTGATAAGGGAATAAAATAGAACAGAAATTGTGTAAAATGAAAATTATAATTTTTTAATTTGGTGTATTGTCTACACATTTTTACAATTGGAAAATGTAAGAATCACTTACAACATAGAAGTTCGTTCGCATCTACGGAAGTTTCCACACCGGGCTCTCCACTTCTTTTCTTAACTGGTAAGCAACCCCTAGAGTTACAGAAATGGTTTAACCTTGTTGGTCAGCAGCCAATGGGAACAGACGACACTCACCCGTTCAAACTGGAGAACCGGCCGAATATGGGGGGTGATTCGTACCAGCACACAGGCACGCACGTATGCAAGCGTGTCAAACGTACGTGTTGATTGCGTGTGCTCAAGCGCCTGCAATAAGCGAACGCCTAACGAACGTGCGTGTTAATGACACTTGCAAGAGGACGTGTATTGCAAACGCCTGACTAACGTGCGTGTTAATGACGCCTGTAAGAGGACGTGTATTGGATACGCCTGACTAACGTGCGTGTTAATGACGCCTGCAAGTTATAAAGTTTTGTGATTTTATGGTCAAGAAATGTTAAAGTTTTTTTCACTTCCTGAAAAGTTAGTTAATTTGTGATTTAGTTTTCTGACGGCGACAATATAGGCTACTTATATAAGTGTGTCTTTATTTTATATTGATAATTTGTTATTGTTATAATGTGAGGGAGTTGCATTTGCAACTGTTTACACAGGCAGTAAGGGGGACACACTGTGGCGGTTTAAAAGCAAAGGATAACAAGCCTCGAGGGGTCCTCTAGTCTAAGGTATTGCTCCTTACTTGAGCGATGTGCTGGACCAGTGGTTCCCAGCCTTTTTTTTTGTCTGAGACCCCTTTTTCCAAAGAAAAATGTTCAGGGCGCCCTTTATTATTATATTATCGCTCTCATAAGCTTGCAGCAAGGATGACACAAAATGTGTTTTCAAACAAACTATGTGTATTACTACAACCAGATAAGTTTATGCACAAATAGCCTATATATTGAAAATACAATAACAAAAATATCAGTATTCACTCTGATTTGTAATTTAAAAACGTAGGCCTATAAGTAGCCTATAAATAGGCACTATTTGAAATGTAATATCTATCTTCCTATTTCCTGCATTTCTTGTTGCTAGCATTGCGACCTCACCTGGGTCCAGTCCGGTCCATTACTACCAGCAGCTGCCGGGGAATCAGTGGGACTCTTTGTGGAGGACGAATTAAAACGTTGTCAATTTTTTGGACAGCCAGGGGATCGTGGATTCAAAAGATTTGCTCATGTAATATCGTTCTCCTTAATGCTCACTGCTAGCACGTAGCTTCAACTGTCACGGTGGGTTTCCACTGGACGCGATGTAGAGACGGGAATAATCGCTTCCCATTAATTCTCAATGGGACCCGAGCGATATCACGTGCGGTGCATTATGGGAAAGCAAGCGACCAAAATCCGAGAGCGATGCGATGTCAAATATAGAAACATTCTCAATCCTATGCAAATGAAGGCGACCGTCGCGTCCCCACCAGCCAATAGATTTTCAGGATACCCGGGTTTGGTGTATCTCCCCTGGTTACGAAATAAACAAATTATTAGTTACGCAAAATCATAGATCCCTTATGCAGTGAAAGAGAATCTAAGCAATTATAACCTTCCCTATTATTAATGATTGTAGTCTAATGATCTAATGATACTGCATGGGGGAAGGTTGATTGTTCGTTTCTCAGTTAATCTTATAGCTATCTAAGCTAACTTGTGTTTTAGGAGGGGAGGAAAATAGGCTATCGGTTGCCATTGTTAGCTAAACAACAAGATGCCTTCAATAGCATGCAACTCGTTTTTAATAAGTGTGAGATTAATCCATTTGTTTGAACTTATTTGGAATATAGCGGCCTATAAACTAGAGCATAATGTGCGCAGTCAGGAATGTCAACATCCTTCACGAGGTTTTTGCGACCCCGCCCCCAAGAGACCAAATCGTGTTGAGCGACGCGACGTGAGGTGATGTTGCGACTGCCAGTGGAAACCCACCGTCACATCAAATGTCATCTAATTTCTTCAACACTTTTCAAAATATGACGCGGCCCCCAACGGAGCTCCCTGAGGCCCACTTGTTGAGGCCGCGACCACCATGTTGGGAACCGATGCTGTAGGCTACTACGCCTAATGGAATATAGGCCTAATTATACCTTACAAGAGTGGTGTATTGTGCATTGATTCAGTCACGTTACTAAGCATCGTGAAGTAAAGGAGAAAAACCGTGTTTGTAATTCACAACAGTTCTACGAACCGGTTTAACATTGTTGTTATGTTAATGTTTAACAGGTGAGACATGTCCAGTATCTGAAAGGAAACCCTGTGTGTAATGTTATGGATGAATAGTTTAACATTAGTCTACGAAGAACAATAAAATAGTTAGTAGCTCTTCGTTAGCCAAATCAGCCAATGTTAGCACGCAAGCGTGCGTTGGCATATTAGCTTGTCGTTAAAATGTTAATTGTTTGCACTTCGGTTGTGGGATAAATGGTGATCTATGTTTAGCTAGACTGGGGATTGTCAAGATAGACCTTTTGGCCTCCTCTCTCATCGGGTCCGTTATTCCAGAGGAAGGATCACAACAGAGACATGTATAAGTCAAATGTATTTAATCAGATCTGATACACGGTATTACACATCATACTATATTAGCTAATAAGCATCAGCATATAGTTATTAATTCGCACCTTTACCTTTTAGCTCATATCCCGCAAAGCTGAATATAAGGAGAGTGGAGAGGACTGTGACGCCCCAGTTCCTTCTGCCAGTCTGATGTCTCTTCCTTTGTCTTTAGCATATATAGTTTAGCGCCACACTCATTTGCACCCCACATGACCGACACCAGATGTTTCTGTTGATCTCTTAAACCAGACGCTTCTTCGTTCTCTAGGCCCGGGTCCCTCTTTGACCTTGGGTCACAACTCCCCACAGTCTCCCCCTGGCACCGTGCTCCTCTGCCTAAACAGGCCTCTCCTAAAGACCGGGGGCCTCCCAGATTTACAACCAGCCCCTCCTTTCCTCTGCTATAGACTAGTTGTTTTTCTCACTCACTCTTGTTCTTCAGCTACAGACGTCATTAATATCACACAATTACTAGAGCACACAACTAATAGGTCACACAACTACTGGACTGCACGATGTGTATGCAACTATATCTTGAGCATGCTATTAAATCTGACAGGATGTTAGGAAATTCGGGGATTTTGTATTTTTTATTGATTTCTCAAAGTTCCGTGGAAGCTAGTGTAACAGCTAACGCTAACGTTAGTGGTGGAACAGTCATGCTGCTTCGTCAGGGTGACAGGGTGGGGTTACTTGTAATTCAAATGGAATGTATTACGCTGTAAAGGGAAGATGCATTCTTGTTTAACTTTGTATGTAGGTCTCTGGCAAATTAAGGAACATTAAACTTTTTGGCTTTTTTCAGTTGGTTTTTGGAGTAAAGGAGAAAAACCGTCTTTGTAAATCACAGCAGTTCTACGAACCTGTATAACATTGTTGTTTTGTTTATGTTTAACAGTGTTCAACAGAGAATAAAACACAACTTTAAATGTATCCCACCCCTTGATTTACTTTCTTGTGGGGGCAACATATTGTCTCTGGAGAACATATAGTATGGTATATTTTAAACAGTATTATCAGCCTTGTCATAAACTCCACTTTTGAACATTTTAGGCCAATTATCAGTTGTCTTTTTTCATGACCTCCATCTTTGAACAGTATTTGATTCGAAGCCCTACCAATTGACCAGACTTGTAGGAGTCAAACAGGTGGCTAAACGAACTCATAAGACTGAGCAATGTGTTGCTGATCAGACAATATGTTGAAATAAGAAGGACAACTGAGAAATGTGATTGACCAGACTGGACATAAGAAGGATAACTCAGAAATGTTTTGCTGGCCCGACGTGTAGGAGTCAAATAGTTGGCTGTAAGCACCATAAGATAGTGAATGAAGAAAGGTGTTGACAGGAGGACAACTGAGAAAAACATGTTGTGTAAGGGAAAAAGGTATATAAACTGTGTCCTGGGGCTAGTTGGGAAGACCCTTCGCGGCTACAAGACTGCGTGTATATGGACGCCACATGTGACGCCTTCTTTGATGACGTCTGTAACTAAATCGTCTATTAAATCCACTGAAAAAGCAGGCGCTTTTTACACGCACGTACACTTGCTTGCATGCTTGCGTGCTTGCAAGGGAACGAATCACCCCCTATAGCCGAATGGCTCAAAATCACGTGAAATTGACGCTCCACGTGACACGAAAACAACACTAACGTGTTGTTTGCGCGTTGTTAATGTGTTGTTAGCGCGTGAAAAATTGACACGTTGTTTGCACATTGTTTGCACGTTGTTAACGTGTTGTTTACGTGTTCAAATTCGCGTATTTTTGACCTGTTTGGCTTTCCAAATAGGCGCATCTTTACATTAGGGATGAGTGGGGAAGAGGCGCTGGAAGTTGAAAAAATGCGTTCAGTGGACACGGCCCCTTAGCGCTTTCAGCGCTTTTGCATTTTTGGCGGAGCGCCCAAGTTGAAAATAGTTCAACTTTTGCCAAAGAGCTGCGCTTGTCAATGTCACTTTTTGTCTGCTGGCCAATCAAAATTAGAGGCGGGACTAAAAATAAAAATACAACAACACCGTCATGGAAAACAAAATAATTTAGCAATCTCAGATTTCCAGGAGCAGTAGAATCATACATTAAAAGGATACCTTTTAAATATGAATCAGTTGTATTATATCTTTGTATTATTTTCAATTGAACGATCGAGATTAGTGTAGTGTAATATGTGGGGAAGAAAATGGGGGGGACGGGACTAGTAACGTTAGTTAGATTGGCTGATAGGTCTGTGTGTGGTACGTCATGAGTAGGCCTATTTGTCAAATCCTGCTACTAGAGCAATGACTAGGGTTTTGTTTCTGAGTCATTATAACAACTAACAACGATCGTACAATTGTAAACAAAATACTCAAAGCTGTAACGTTAGCAGCCAGCAACTGATGGTTACGATACTAACCACTACGGCGTAGACGCTACGTCTGTTGCAGCGCAACAAAAAGGCATGGGTGAGGCGCGTTGAAAGCGCATATTTCTAATAAAAACGCAGTGCCTCGCGTTTTAGCGCATTCAGCGGACACGGCCCCTTAGAAGGTTTAAAACCAGCGCTATTTTGGGTACATCTTCCATTGCACAAAATCACCTAACGTATACAATAAACGTAAACAAAGGAGTTAACAGCGCACACTGTCATCAAACAAAGGACATAACGACACAGACTCTGACGTAACAAGGCAAAAACACAGGGCCTTTGCGAAACCACCCCCTACACACTCTCCCTACCCATTTCCACTCCGTTTGCGGGTCCGCCATATTAAGTGCTATCCAAATCGATGAGGGTGGAGTGGAAGTGGGTTACAATACCTTTAGGATCAGATAGACCCTTTGCTAGACTAGAAAACGGTAATGTTCATTTGATAGTAAAGTTTTCTATATTTACAGGGATTGTTGCAAATACAACACAGCTGATTAAAGATAAGAATGAAAAACTAATGTTCACCAAAAAAAAAAGAAATGCCACCAAAGAAGCTGAGGAGTAATCTTTATTTTTCTCCATAGGCTTAGGCCTACACTGTTACTTATGTAGCCTATTATTAGTGCTGTCTGTCAGAATGAACATACTAGGGCATTGTTATTTATCGTCACTGATCCCCCAGAATGGGAATGGGTACTTCCAACAACAGCTGATGGATCATGGCAACGGTTGCTGCAGTTAATGAAAGTGGTTTATATGAAACCATAGTGACGTAAAGTTATGACACAGGTCCTGTTTCCGCAGAAGAGAGGGAACTTCGTCCCGAAGCTTGCCGCTGTATTTACTCCCTACACACTAATGAAGGGTGCATTGCATACAGACTTCCACTCCGTGACGGAGTGGTAGTGGGTAAGGGAGGAGGGTTCGGTTTGGGAAAGGCCCCCAGTCTTCCCTGTCTGCAGGTATGGTATATTTAGACCTAAAAGTGCATAACTTTTATGTTAGAATCATAATGGCAGAGTAAGGGCTAAAACTTTAACTATTTGTTCAATTGTTCTTGAAGTAGAAGTTCCTGTAAGTAAAGACAAAATGTTTTCGGACAGTAGGTCTGATCGGAGGGTAATATAATCTTCAAGGGTTATCTTGTGTTGCTTTAGGTGCTTGGTGGAAGGTGTAGATATAATTTTAAGTGTATCAGTGAAGCCCCCACCATAGGAGTAGATCAGGGGGTTAAGTGGTCATCAATACCACGGTGACAGCCACCTCCCTGGACTGGAAGGATTTGCAGGCCTCGAAAAATAATGATATGTGATACTGATTTATTGTGCATGCACTATCTGTGAGTGGTCAAAAGTTGGGGTCAACCCCTGGTCAACGTGTTGGGTGTAAAAGTAGGAGGCCATGCGGCTACAATTCAGTCTAATTTGCAGGACAACGCGGCAGTTATTGACGATACCAATAAACGTCTACTCTCTCGAACTATCGACTCCTTACTCTTAGTTGCATTCTTTTAAATTACTTAAAGTTTGAGTACTGAATCTTCTGAATTCCCTCGACACGGGTAAACACTGAAAATGGAATCTCTGAAAATCTTTGCCCTGGCAAGTTTTCAAAAACCTCTCTTTCAGTGACCTTAAACGCTGTATCTACGTGTGGACAGGGCCTAAAGCACCACAACTGAAATAAAAAAAGCACATTATGGTTCCATAACAAACTATTCTGATTTGAAAAGCTTTACACTGCCTTGATAGAACAAAATATATAAATTGCTTTTCTCCTTCAGTTTTTATGTTTCATTAGATGTTTTTGTTAAGGTGTACATATGACCAAAGCAGATAATATGTTTGCGGAAACCTGAATAGCACCAAACGTCTCCTGTCTATTCAGGTGGACATGTCAGATGCATTGTGTTCCCCACATAAAGGCTATATACCCTAAATAGCATGTGTAGTGTTAATTAGCCTATGGGCTACATTTGTCATGAGCTGTATCTTTAAAGGGAGTGTCAGTATATGAGTATACCTTTTTACCTAACAGTATGGGCAGGAATGTGTGTGTTTGTGTGATTGGTTGACAGGTTGAAATGAAACAAGAATTAACTACTAGCACATTAGAGACATTTATATGTCTTTTATGTCTCCAATTAATGTGAGGCTGGTCAGACAGGAGTGTTTTAACTTGTTGACATCCTTGTTTGGAATGTAGAGCATAGGCATTAAGAGTAACGTCACTTGAGAAGTTGATATTAATCTACAAAATATATTTTCGATAAAATCATTTACTTTCACTATGAAATCTCTCTCAATATATATATATATATATATATATATATATATATATATATATATATATATATATATATATATATATATATATATATATATATATATATATATATATATATATATATATATATATATATATATAACCTGTGAGCTCCCTTCTGCTTGGGAGGGAAGCTTGGTGTTCGTCCGTGTTCGTCCGTCCTCTTGCGTCCTCTTCTCTCCTCAGGGCTTGGTCTCCCCTCTCTCTAACAATGTGCCGAAGGTGCTTTTATGGCTGCACCTTCCATGCCTGCTGATCAGCCCAACCAGCATCAGGTGTGCTGCTGCAGAGTGGAAAATTCCACTGCTGCAGCCCGGTAGTCTCACCTGTTCTACTGGGGGCTGTCCATGGTCCTGAATGCCTCCAGCATGTGGTTCGGGAGGTAGCGCCCACTCACCACTTCCCCTAGTCGTTGTCGACATCGGTGGGCCCTTCTGCCGTGGTGGCACTGGGGTTGCCCTGTGGAGCACCGGTAAGGGGTCGGGGCACCACATACCCCACCCCTCAGCTCCAAGCCATCCACTGGAGCGCCAGCCCATAGGCACTCCTCCCTCCTGGATAGGGCGTCCGCGTTCCCGTGAAACCTCCCGGCTCGATGTTCCACCCTGAAGCGGAAGCACTGGAGGCTCAGGAACCACCTGGTAACACGGGAGTTATTATCCTTGTTGACCGCCATCCACTTCAACGGGGCGTGGTCAGTGACCAGCACAAACTCTCCCCAGCAGGTAGTACCGAAGCTTGTCCATTGCCCATTTGACAGCCAGACACTTTTGCTCCACTGTGGCATAGTTCTGCTCGTGCTTCAGCAACTTACGGCTGATGTAAGTCACCGGGTGTTCTGCCCCGTCACGGATCTGGGAGAGCACCGCTCCTATCCCCACCGTGGAAGCATCCGTCTGCAGGACGAAGGTTTGGTCAAAGGCCGGGGTCACCAAGACAGGTTCGCTACAGAGGGCTCGTCTCAGGGTGCTGAAGGAGTCTTCTGCTTCCTCCGACCAGTGGACCTGGTTGGACTGCCCCTTGGACTTCAGGTCATGCAGGGGTGCTGCTATGGATGCAAAGTTGGGGATGAACTGCCGATAATACCCTACCAGACCCAGAAAGGTTCTCACCTGCTTCTTGGTTTGGGGCTGGGGCCATGTCGCAATAGCCTCCACCTTGGTTGCCTGGGGTCTCACCACGCCTCGCCCAACGGTGTAGCCCAGGTAGCTCGCCTCTTCTAGGCCCACGTGGCTCTTGGCAGCGTTGGCAGTCAGACCAGCCTCCCGGAGGGCCCCCAACACCGCCTCGAGCCTGGCCAAGTGGGTCTTCCAGTCGGCACTATGGATCACGATGTCATCCAGGTATGCCGCTGCGTACTCCCGATGGGGTCTGAGGACCTGATCCATAGGCCGCTGGAAGGTGGCTGGGGCCCCGTGGAGCCCAAACGGTAGGACCCGGTACTGGAAGAGCCCATCCGGCGTTACAAAGGCGGTCTTCTCCTTGGCCTGCGAGGTGAGGGGGACCTGCCAATAGCCACGGGTGAGATCCAAGGTGCTGAGGTACCTGGCCGGTCCCAGCCGCCCGATCAGTTCATCCACCCTGGGCATGGGGTAAGCGTCAAAAAGGGAGATTTCGTTCAACTTACGGAAATCATTGCAGAATCGTATGCTCCCATTTGGCTTGGGGGCGAGTACGATGGGACTGCTCCATGAACTTCGCGATTCCTCAATCACACCCATGTCCAGCATATTCCTCACCTCCTCCCTGATGGCTTCCCGCCGGGCCTCGGGTATCCGGTATGGCCTCAGCCTTACCTTTTTACCTGGATCGGTGATAATGTCATGGGCGATGATCGAGGTCCGGCCTGGTATCTTTGAGAACACATCTCGATTCTGGTCCAGGAGCTCCCGCAGGTCCTGGATCTGGTGCGCCGTCAGCTGCTTTCCCATCACGACATCAGGAGTGACCTGGGGAGAGACGCGAGCAGAGAGCGCCGGGGCGGCCAGTTGTTCCGCTTCATGCCACCGCTTCAGCAAGTTTACATGGTAGATCTGGAAGGCCCTGCGCCTTCCTGGTTGTCTGACCTTGTAATTAACGGGTCCGGTCTTCTCAACGACCCCATACGGCCCATGCCACTTAGCCAGGAATTTGCATTCATGTGTGGGGATTAAAACCATCACTTTATCCCCGGGCCGGCACTCTCTCACCTGTGCTCCGCGGTTGTATACCCGAGCCTGGGCCTGCTGGGCTTGCTGCATGTGCTCCCGGACCATAGGCCAGATACGTCCCATCCTTTGGTGCATCTGCTCCACGTGCTCCACAATCGTGCTCTGGCACGAGGGTTGTTCCTCCCAGGTCTCCTTGGCCAGGTCTAGAAGTCCTCGCGGCCGCCGCCCATATAGCAGTTCGAAAGGGGCAAACCCGGTGGACCCCTGGGGAACTTCCCGAACAGCGAACATCAGATACGGTAAGAGCTGGTCCCAGTCCTTACCGTTCGTCTCGATCATCTTCCGCATCATCTGTTTTAGGGTGCGGTTGAACCGTTCCACCAGTCCGTCCGTCTGGGGGTGATAGACAGAGGTCCTCAGCTGTTTGACCTTCAGCAGCTTGCACATCGCCTTCAGAACTGTGGACATAAAGCATGAGCCTTGGTCAGTTAATATTTCCGCCGCGATCCCCACCCGGCTGAACAACAGGAAGAGCTCTCTGGCTACTGCTTTTCCAGTGGCCGTCCGCAACGGGATGGCTTCTGGGTACTGGGTGGCATAGTCCAGGATGACCAGAACGTAGCGGTGCCCTCGGCTGGACCTGTGGAGGGGTCCCACGATGTCCATTGCGATGCGGCTGAAGGGGACCTCTATGATAGGCAGGGGGATCAGGGGGTTCCTGTAGTTTGCCTTGGGGCTGTGGAGTTGACACTCGGTGCAGTGGCGGCAGTACTCCTCGACGGCTCGCTTTACGCCCGGCCAGTAGAACCGCGAGCTGATGCGCTCATAGGTCTTCTCGGCCCCCAGGTGCGCCCCCAGGAGGTGGGTGTGGGCCAGATACAGGACCTTTGAAATATAGGCCTTGGGGACCAACAATTGTGTAACCGTTCCTTTAGTAGTTTGACCCACTCGATACAATAGACCGTTTTCAATTGCAAAATGGGGTTGGGTAGTCACACTCACCCCCTGTTGCAGCTGTCCCTCGATCACTTGGACCGCCCGCCAGGCCTGCGTCAAGTTGGGGTCCTGTAGCTGAGCTGATCCGAAGCGGCTGGGAGCTCCGATCTGGCCTCCCTGGTGGGGGACAAACTCCGTGAACGTCTCTTCTGAGCCCACCTCCTCTAGACAGCCCGGGTTTAGCGTGGCTGCTTCTGATGCCGTGGCGGTGCTGTCCTCTGGACCGGGGGAAGAAGGTCTTCTCCCTTCTTCGGCCAGGTCGGAGGGACTGGACGGCTCTTCCCCAGAGAGCCCTGCGCAGGCGGGTTGGGCGCTACCCTCTGTTCGCGAGGTGCGTCCCCTCTTGGGTCTGCGTCTGGCCTCTAGGGTGGGGTTGGCCGGGGCTTCCTTCCAGTATCGAGCAAACACGGCACAATCCCTGCCCACCAGCACAGGGACGGGCAGGTTCTCTACAACCCCGGCCCGGACGGCCACCGACCCCCGGGGGGTGGACATCACCACGTCAGCAGTGAGGTACCGCTTGGTGTCGCCGTGTATGCAGGCCACTGCAATCTCCTTGCCTCGGGAAACTCCTGCAAACTCCGGTCGGATGAGCATGACCATGCTGCCCGAGTCAAGCAGGGCTTCCGCGTCTCGCCCGGCGATGGTGACGGGGAAGGTTGGGGCTCTGGCGCCCTCATGGGCCCAGCAGGTGGTGATGTATCTGCAGGGGAACCTCGGGGGCTCAGATGTAGCCGCTGTCAGCATCGACTCATCCCGGTCTGGGCAACCCCGAGCCAGGTGTCCCTCCCTCCCGCATGTATAACACTGTCTTCTTTCCCGGTTGGCCGGGGCTGGGGGTTGAGCGGGGTCCGGCTGAGGCGTTGCAGGGGCACCGGTGGTCCTCTGTCGGGCGCCTTTGTCCCCCTTGGATGCCTCGCTGCTCCCCTTCGGACCGTCTGGTCGGCTGCCCCGCAGCATCTCCTGCGTGACCTGGTGGTTCTCCAGCAAAGCATTCAGACTGTCGATACTTTGCGGACCCTGTTGGGCAACATACCTCTTGGCGTCTTGGGGTAGGGCCCGGACACACCTGTCCAGTACCACGCGGTCCAAGAGGGGAGGACCTTCTCCTTCTGCCAGCCAGCTCCGGGCCAAGCGGCTCAGGGCCGCAATCTGGGCCCTTGCAGGTTGGTCAGGGTTATAGGCCCACTGATGAAAGCGCTGGGCCTTGGCGGGTAGGCTGTAGCCGTATTGGGCCATAACGGCTGCTTTGAGTCGGTCATAGCTGGCCGCCTCCGCTTCACCGAGGTCCCGGCAGGCCTTCTGAGCCTCCCCAGCCAGGAACAGGGCCACAATGCCACCCCAGCCTTCCCAGGGCCATCCCTCACGGCGGGCCGTGCGTTCAAACACCTCGAGGTAGGCTTCAGCGTCGTCGTCCGCGGTCATTTTCGCCAACACATCCCGTGGCCGCTGCGTCCGGTCCCTCTCAGCCGTCCTGACACACAGGTGAGCCAAGGCCTCCTCCAGGGTCCTCTGGGTCTGCAACACAGCCTGGATGGCGGCCTCCATTTTTTTATTTTTTATTTTTTTCAGCGTGGATCTAGAATACCTGCATTCTCCACCATATGTGAGCTCCCTTCTGCTTGGGAGGGAAGCTTGGTGTTCGTCCGTGTTCGTCCGTCCTCTTGCGTCCTCTTCTCTCCTCAGGGCTTGGTCTCCCCTCTCTCTAACAATGTGCCGAAGGTGCTTTTATGGCTGCACCTTCCATGCCTGCTGATCAGCCCAACCAGCGTCAGGTGTGCTGCTGCAGAGTGGAAAATTCCACTGCTGCAGCCCGGTAGTCTCACCTGTTCTACTGGGGGCTGTCCATGGTCCTGAATGCCTCCAGCATGTGGTTCGGGAGGTAGCGCCCACTCACCACTTCCCCTAGTCGTTGTCGACGTCGGTGGGCCCTTCCGCCGTGGTGGCACTGGGGTTGCCCTGTGGAGCACCGGTAAGGGGTCGGGGCACCACATAACATTAATAATAAAAAATACAAATCAGATAGAAATGTGTCAACCACTGTCGGCCGTGAGGAGTCCAGAGATTTATGGCTAAAATACTTTGCAGTCTCCCAGGCATTCATAACGTTTACAATAGCTGCACGCTGAAGAAATGGAAATCAAAGCAGTGAGCAAATGACACCTTTCCAAAGATTGTCATTTGCCTATTTATTTCATACAGCGTATTTTTTTTATTTTGTATTATTATAATTTTTTTGTCTTCCTGTAGCTTTTTGTGGAGGATAGACAGACCTGTGGTATAATACTGAATTAGAAATTCTTGAAATATTTGATCGAGCTTAGCTGGTGCAATGTAGCTATTCAATTATGTCCAAAAAGTGTTTCACCCCACTCATTTGGCAATTTAAAATGTATGAATAATTCAGTGGGGATTTGAAGCCACTGTGTCAAAGAATAGCCACTAGACCATCAAGGTGTATCAGTTTCAACATAGGAGCAGACTTAAGGCCAACACTCAACACTCAAAACATACGCGGACATTATTTTCTATGTACAACCCAACACTGTTAAGCTACGTATCTCACTTAACTAAATATTTAAGCTAATGTCTGCACTTTGTTGACGGTGCGCGGCGCCAGTGTGTGTTGGCCTTTAGGCTACAGATAAAAGGTAAATCCCGCAGGTGCCTTTGATTAAACTTGCCAGGTACTTGAGAAGTGTAAGAACTGCTCGCAAGACCAGTGCTCCTCATGTTTATACAATGTGATCCATACTTATTTTCTAAGGCTTGGGAGGTTGGCGGAGGATGACCAGAGGCAAAGGCGTCTACTTTGACAATTATTTCCAACAATTTTCTTCATTTGCAGATTTTCCTAGCCTAAATTGCAAAAGCATAACTATCCCAATTTCTGTCTTTTCTTGTTTCAAATAAACCGCAGGTAGAGTGAAGTGGTACTGTATGTGTTGTCATTAATTGGTTACAGCAGTAACATAATCAAAAGGGGATTAAAAAAAAGTCCATTGTTTTTTGACAAACTAGGGGCCTAAATACAGACATACACATACAAATAGTCAAGCTATTGCACATAGTAAAGTTGATAGATGTTTGATCTTAAGAATTAAGAGTGGTTTGCTAGAAATATTGACAAAATATACCACAGGGAAATCAATGTAAAAGCATAACAAGGAGACAGGTGCAAAATGTCCCCATTCGGAAACTCAACACAGTTCTACTCTGTCATAATTTCACAATTACTATGAAAATAATTACTTTGAGAACTAGATAGTGTTGTGGTGACAGAACCTAGGTCACAGGCATAACAATATACACCACATACTGTACATACATTTAAGGATGGACAGTTTCCCCCAACTGGTTGCCCTCTGTGAAGCTGTACAATAAGCCACTACATGGGAAAACTACTCATGGCACAACATGATCTCTGTTTCATTTGATCTCAATTTTCATGTCATCTGCCAGCTCGATGAAAACGAAAGAGTGAAACGTCACTTAATCATTTGAAAATCCAAACACAGGCCACCTGGCAATCCAGTCTGATTCACTAAGTGCATCGTAAGAGGATGCTTAGTGTGGTCTAAGCCAGGCTTAGATAAAAGTTAGGATAAGCAAACTCCAACTGGATCCTTTTGCATATTTCTTTCCATACAAAACTTAAGTTGCCACATTAATAAAGCAGGGCTTTTATTCTACATTAAAACTATACTATTATATAAAACTAAGGTAATCCACATTTGCAATATCAAATCAAAATACAACTCATAATTATTTTCATAAAGCACATGATCAAAGCAAAACGAGTTAGATTTGTGGTTCATCTTTTGTGATGCCAAACCCCCTGAATGGCTTTCATATACACATGCAGACCAGGGATTTTGTTTTTCTGCAAAACTTCAGATGTTTTATTTAACATGTCGGTACTTGGTTTACCTTTTCTTGCAAGACATTTTCATATCTCAAGTACCTAAGCAGCAGTGGCAGTCAGACAATGTCCAATAAGATATTACAGAACACCCACCGCCTACTTATAGCTTGACTACATTTACACTTTTCTTTGAAATGTCCAGGAATGGTATGATTATCGTCTGCATTGCAAAACAGTTTTTCTCTCTTATCAGCATTGCAGAATGGGGTCCCAGGAAACTCAGGAAGACCCATGTCACAGATAATTACTGCCCAAAAGTGACAAAGTTTACAATGACACAAGAACAGTTCAACCCGCCTTAGATCCTGCCTCAGAGAAAACATTTTGCTATTCTGCCTTGCTTTCTTTCCACCAGACTGCTTGTGTAAAATGAGATAACTACAGTAAACTCAGATTGGGATTACAGTTAGATGTACATTTTGGAGAAGGAAAGGGATCCCACAATACAAAACCAATTTATTTCAGATTTTAAGTTAGAAAGGCAAGCCAGTCAGTATAATTCTGATTGATTTCTCATACATGTAACCTGTACTTTTTGTTCATTTACCATCATTCATTTGAATAATCCCTCTGCCTTATTGGGTTCCCATCGTATATGCATCCCAGAAATAACTGCAAACTTGGAGCTATGGTCAGGAGCACCGCTGTATGAGGCTACAAGGACAACGACTTCCTAAACTCACTAGGACATAACGTAGGAAGCAACCCAAAAGAGACAGAAAAAGGACAGTGCTATAAAAATCAGAGGTAAAAAATCTGAACAATCAGATAAAAAAAAGAACAGAGTATTGAAAGACTTATATTATTATTAAAGTTCAGTGTCTATTTTTATCAGTCTCTGTGTTTTTGCTCGATTGAGGATGCAGTTGGTTGTGCCGTCGTCCAGAGGTCTGCCAGGCATGAGGTTTCAGGTCTGTGGCAGAAGGTCTGTTTCATTTAGCAGCATTGCAGGTTCACCATAACAATTATCAGAATAGGTATGTTAAAGAGTCACAAACAAACATATAAAGAAGACACACACATCCCTGGCAACAAACTTGACCAAAGTCAGGATTAGCCAAAGAGTAGTAGAGAGATACCGAAAAATTACGATCCAAGAGGGTTAAATTGAGAACAAGAATGTTGGTTGGTGGACTAAATTAGTGAGATGAGTTGGGGAGGGGTGTGAGGTAAACATGACGTCACCATTTCTTTGCCTGAATGAACGCAATAAAACCATAACATCAAAGAGGCCTTGTTTCATTGTTTTTCAAAACTGATGTTCTCCTGTTGTTCTTGGTGGTCATGAAGATAGAGTGATTATTTACAGCAGCACATAAAACCACCTGACAATTGAGTAATTTCTTTCCCTCATTTTTTATTTTATATTGATAAAGCTCACAATATCAGTTCCAGAAAACAAAAATTGAGGGCAGGTCTTTGACTTGCAAAACAGGTATTTTTTTTTTAAACGTGAAGAAATCAGGTGTTAAAGTAAACTAGATGTTGAGTTACAACTATTCATAAGTTGTAATGTCACTGTTGTCATGTCACCGTTGTGGTGTCACCACCTGCATGTTGCAGTCACCATACATTGACTACTTGACGGATGGTGAGATTAATTGGGGAGCAGTTGGCAGATCTAAGGTGTTTTATGGTGATCATGACATTTGAGATGCACAAAGAGCAATTCCCCTAAGAGGGAGGGAGTGAGGTTGAGGGTGGCTGAAGAAAAGTGTGTTATGGCAGAAGTTTATTTACAGCCAGCAAAAAAAATAACTATCCTCTTTTTTCAAACAATATAAGACATTTCTTGTCCTCTCATTTTCTTCTCCCTCATTAGTTACAACTATATTTCTAGATAAGTCCCAAGGCTTTTTAATCAGTAGTTTGAGCAGATAAACAGAATGAAAAACGAATATTTTCAACAACTAAACGATCTTCAATCATTATTATATCATTTATTACCCACGTCTGTTTTCGGGAATTGCATTTTTTGGAAATCTTTAGAGCAAGTTCTCGCAGTGGACATGCAATTCTGTCAGAATACGCCAAAACAGCAATTTTTTGTCTTCTTTGTCACACTTAGAGGGTGCCATTTTTCTTTACTGACAGCAGAACAATCCTGCCCTTTTTTCAGTGCTACTGCGACCAAAGTTTGACCACAGGTGATTCCCGAGGAGCAGATAGATGTCCAACTACTCTTCATTCTACTACTCATTTCTCGTGGCAATGAAGGGAGTTGGTGGAGGGGGCTGATGGAGTGATTCCTAAGTCTCATAGAAAAACAGGATGATGAATTGATCCCGCGCACCAGGGGAAGAATGGAGAGGAGGTGCAGTTTCATCATTGACAAGCTGAGCATGGGAGGGGTAAAATAGGTAAACTGATAAATAGATTGCTGATAATTTGTAGTGTGTGTGTGTAAGTGAAAGTGAATTTCTGTGGTTCTGTTCAGTTTTGCTGCAGGATGAGGTTTTCCAGCTCATCGGCGGAGCGGAGTAAAAAAGCTGCCGACTCACGATAGCCTGCGGTCAGCTGCCGGACAGCGGTAATCTCCGTTGAGCTGAGCTGTGTAGAAGATCTGCTTCCTCCAACTCCTACACCACCATTACGTGCCCCCAGGTTGTTGCAGCTGGACGAAGAGGAGTTGGATGATAGAGACTTCATACTCAAGTCAGTTGGGCCTGAGGATGATGCATTCATAAAGATTCATGATTTAGTCATACAAATTAAGTTAAAACTTAGACACACATCCGGGGATGGGTGAAAAGCAAAATGAGCAGTAATTCATCAAAAGTAATTTTCCATCAGTAGTTGGCTCATTCACAATACTTTGTTGCTATGCACACTGTCACGTCGAGTTAAGGGCAGCGCCAGCTATCAACACGATGATTGGGTGAACATAACCACAAACATTGGACAGAGAGGAATGCATAAATATTGTTTGGCTGTATCTTTTAATTATAAAAGAGTACCTTTACACATTTTTTTTTACGTTTACTTACAACTTAGGCAGGCCAAATGTTCTAACTCCAATGCAGACAATATGGCAGAGCTACGCTCAAGGCTGCAGAAAATTGCACTGTGTAGTGTTTTAAAACCATTTAAATGGACACAAATATAATGTTTTTGTTGGACTGAATCACATAAGTCATTTCAAAGTAATACTTAGTCTCACAATACATTAGTGTCGATATGTATTTAGCCCTTGCTATTTCATAGTTAACTTCCAAAGAGCATAGGTTTTGTTCCTACTTCAAAAAAATCAACTTCAAGCAGTTAAGTAAAAAAAGATATGTTTAATTTAATATCAAATGATTGATGAACTGGTTTAAGCACATATTATTCCACAATTGGGAATTAAATCTCTTTCTGGCTAAAAATGGCCTGGAAAATTGGTGGGCCCCTAGTGTTGAAGCAAAAATTCTGGTCCCTTCCCATAACACTTAGCGATCAAACTGTCGCGATAACCGCAACATTACAATATCGCAATACTGATGTGATGTCAAGCAACTGCCACAACAGCAATATTCACATTTCTCTTTTTTTCATGAGGTTATCCCCCTACAGTTTTACACTTACATGCATGTTTATTTAATGTTAAATACATTCACAATGAAAACAAGAGTTAAGTGTGCAATGGGAAACTGCAGACAACCACCTCCGCATCCATACCAATGAGAGTGCGTGCAGATACAGAATTTTTGCGCTACCTACAGGAGGAGCCTACAGACTCCAATGCAGACCCACTCGCCTAGTGGCGCGACAATCACGGTAGATTTCCTCTACTCTCGAAAGTCGGCCGCAAGTATGTGCATTTGTGCAATGAGTACACCATCAGAAGGAGTTTATAGTGCTGCACCTCCGATACTCCCTCGAACATGTAAAAATGTATGGGGTGCCAAGTGTGAAATAAAGTTAGAATGCATTATTTGTTAGATTTAAGCTAAATCTGTAACTTTTTCTCAGATTTACATTAAATTGTAGCCTATTTTTCTTAGATATACAAATCTTTGGACAATAAATGTAATGTTTTTTGAGTGGTTTGGAAAAAATTGTATTTCTATATCAATTTTATTTATATATTTCACTTAAATCGTTCTTCTGTATGTAAATATTTAAAAATATAATATATTACATTTTTATCTTAAATCCCGTTTTAAACTTCAATATTTAACAATAATTATATATTTAGTTTATATCTTAAATATTTTACAAAAGTCTAAATATGTATTTTAAATCTTAAATATGGGGTTAAATATTAAATATTTAATTATATCTTAAATCTGAAACTTTAGCCCAGATTTAACTAGCTTTACGACAGTCGTATTACGTGACTTCTCTCTAGAGCGGTAAGCAACCCACCAAATCCTATGGAATTACCGGTATCAGGCTACTTTAGTGCCAGGGATTGGTAATCGAAAAACATGCTTTGTAACCTAACTGAAGGTTGTGATTGAAAAATACCTGTATCACTGTCACTATCACTAAAACATGACGCGTAACTGAACATTTGTAGGCATAGGCTAAGTAGGCTAAAGTTGTGCATGAAAAAAATGACTAGTCAATAGTTATTACAAATTATTTTATTATTCACTTACACATTCAATTACATCTATAACCCTGTTCAATCACATGCATATAGCTCGTCCTCCGGTTGTTCGCATCTCATTCATTGTAACTTACGTTTGTCTAGACCACAGAGTATAGGCTACATGTTGATAAATCAGTGATAACTGAATTATACTTGTCCAGCTAACCTTGTGATTATATTCATTTGCTAATCTCTCTCTCTCTCTCTCTCTCTCTCTCTCTCTCTCTCTCTCTCTCTCTCTCTCTCTCTCTCTCTCTCTCTCTCTCTCTATATATATATATATATATATATAGTATCAAGGGCGTAGATTACGGGGGGATGGGGGGTTGCAACCCCCGAATAATAAGAGCCCCCAAATATAAGCCCTCCCAATTATTATAACATATATAATTTTAATAGATGTGTAATTTTGCCTGCACTCAATCTTAAGCATGTAAATTCGAAGTATAAAAAGCTCGAGATCACCCGTCCGGTGGGTATAAAGGCTGTGGGGCATGCCCCGCATTCTTCAGTTGGCAGTTGGTAAAGCCATAAAGTCTAGGGGGTGGCTTTGCGGGGACATTTGGAAGCGAATGGAAACCTAAATCAACTTATCAAAGAAATGGCAAATGATGATTTGATTCTTCAGAAATGGTTAGTGAAATAGAAGCAAAGTTACTCAAGCCCTCAAGTACAGAATGAGATACTTTGCATAATGAGCAATGACATCATTAAAGGGATAGTCAATACAATTAGATCTTTACCTGTAACTCAGTTCCCATTGATAATTGATGGAACCCAGGACATCTCAGGCAAAGAGCAAGAATCGGTTTGTCTTAGATATGTTGACCATGACTTAATACCACACTAAGAGTTTGTTGGAATGTATGAGGTTACAGCAACATCAGGAGAAAGCCTTGCAAAAATGACTATGGAATACACTTTGTAGGCTAAATCTTCCGCTGTCAGCATTAAGAGGGCAAACCTGTGACGGCGCAGCTAACATGTCTGGAAAAAACAAACAATAAAAACAAATAAAACAAAAGCAGCCCTTGGCTTTATATCTTCACTGTGGTGCCCATTGCATTAATGTAATCACCCAAAAGGCATGCACAGCTTCAGTACTCATTCGAGATGCTCTGGATTTAGTCCATCAATTAGGAATATTATATGAACAGTCTGGTAAATACGAATCCATTTTTGATCAGATTGCTATCTCAGATTATGGCTTCTCAAAAACACTGAAACCTCTCTGCCAAACCAGGTGGACATTAAGATGCAATGTCATCACATCATTGCTCACCCAATATAGCTCAGTCATCTCCAGTTTGGTGGAGATGTCAGAAAGCAACTCTCATACAGCTGCCACTGCAAATGGTCGGCTGCAACAGTTTATTAAAGGGAAGACGATACTGGGTCTTGTTATCTCAAGAGCTGTTATAGAAGAGCTAGAATGTCTTAACACGTCTTCAGAGAAGAACGCAGCCTTTTTCTGGAATGCGTGCTGCTGTAGGTTGCATGCAGTCTACTCTCCAAACAAAGGAAAACAAGGAAACCTTTAGGGTCTTGTTTGGGGAGGCAACAGCCACTGTGCATACACTGGATCTTGAGCCGGTTAAAATGCCATTGATCAGACAACCAACCTAACGTTTCCGTGGAGGAGAAAATATGCATAGGTCCAAAACTCCCATTGAGCACTACAGAATAGAATTCTATAAGGTACTTGACATGGTTGAAGCACAGTTTAATGAGCCGTTTCAACAAGATAGTCTACTGACCCTTCAGAAACTTGAGAACACACTGCTCACTGGGAAGATAGATCCGATAATCAATCAATACCCAGCGATAAATGCTCAGTCTCTTGCACTGCATGTTTTCACTAACTAACCCATTCACTACCCATACCACTGCAGTATTTCAAGTCAAACTTGAAAACTATAATGCAATAACGGGATTGTAATGTCAATTTCAAGTTGTGTGTGCATAATCTGGGTCATAATTCAAATACAAATGCAACAATTTAGATTGCATTTTCAAATTCACTTTATGGCCAATATATGCCAAATCTAAAATGAAATCGCAATGTCAATTTGACTTTTAGTTTTACATGTCTTGTAAGCAATGAACGTGCCACATTGAAAATTTTTAAGTAAATGCTCAAATGAAAAATCACTTTGTTCACTTTGGCATTTAATATTCCTCAGTGTAGTTGTCTATCTGAAACACAATGCGACAATGATATTGAAATATATTTTCCAGCGTATGGTGCTAGAGGGACACAACTCAAAAGCTAAAGCTTTACACTCGTTTGCGATTGCATTTCCTGAGTGCCACGCGTTTTTTGGGACAAAACTCAAATGACTTCGCAATCCCATTTGAACTTGCTTTTTCGATGTCAACACTTTTGCCTGTCGATCACTCCTGTGGGTGGGACGTCACCATGTTAAACCAAAACGAGGAGAGAGAACGGAAGTCACGTTGAACCACTAGATAACACATCAATGCACCTCTTCAAAAAGAAATGAAGGTTAAAGAGGTCAAACCTTCCATCGTTTCCCCAAGGATCCTGTACTTCGTAGTGAATGGATTCACAAAATAAGAAGAGATCCTGGTCGCCATTTCGAGGTAATATGTTTGCTAGGTTATTACTGTACGAACTAGGCTAGCCATAGGCGGACGTTAGCGTAGTCAGAGCTATCTAGCTACACATAGTCGGGCTAAAAAAGCTCTGGACTGGGTTGCACCAGTTATGCGTTCATTTGTGATTAAGTTTGTGCGTAAAGTCGTTACTAAGACCTTTGTAACTACTTGTTAGTTTCCAACTATCGTTTTACTAAATTCAGTTGCACCACCAATACGTAAGTAATGTCTTAGGTAGTCAACCCTAAGTAAAGCGTAACTTGAATACTAAAGGTTAGATTGTTGCAACATAACCAATCAATCAAAAAGCTACGATTTAAACACGGAAATCAACTTGCATTCATATTAAAAATTGTGTTGAGAAGTCCTATCGGGTGGTTGTGATTACAGCGTTACGAGTTGATGCTAGGCAATGTTAGCATATCTCCATACTGTTTCTGTCGAGTGGGCTGGGCGCAACTGTTGGTTGTAAGCGTAAATAAGTGCTTAGTTTGTAAGTTCGTTTACAGACACGTATGTGTTGCTCAGTTAAAAGAGCAGTTAGAAGGGTTACGGAAGGTACTCTTCAAAAAGGCTATTAACCTATAACTTCATATACCTTTGTAAATGTGAATTTGTTCTCAAACATGTTTGATTATTCTTATAGGTGGAGCTGTCCCTTCAGCAGCCATTCATTGGCAGGACAACATGTACCTGCAAAGCTGGTATGGGACAGTGCAATCACCTGATGGGACTGCTCTACACAACTACCCACTGCCCCAAAAAAGGGGTTTACATCGGCCCCCCAACTGCAAGCAAAACATCTCAGCCTCAAGCATGTTCCATCGAGGACATTAGGAATCAGCCCAAGAGCAATTCGTTTTGTTGTTAGAGTATATTTCAGAGTTGAGAACTTTTGAGCTAGGGCTCTGCACATGTATTTCCGTTGAGTCTAATTTAACTCTTGTATGTGGGAAAGTGCTTTCAAAACAAGGAGGGATAAGCTAGTTTACAGTCTCTCTCGAAGGCCATATTGGAATTAATTCTAACATAATTCCTAACAAATACAGGTAAATTCAGCATAATCATGATCAGGGTGTGGAGGGGCCGTCTCTTCAATGGAAGTGCAAGGTAAAGAAAATATTGATGGACACGGTTTTAGATTAAATTTGATTCAACTTTATTGTCACACAAACGTATGGATATAAATAGTGATATGAACATTATATATAGATAGGAAGGTATATGGTAGGTATATAATACAGTGGATACCTCCCTGACCAAGGCCCTTCTCCCCCAATTGCTCAGTTTTGCCGGGTGGCCAGCTCTAGGAAGTCCTGGTGGTTCCAAACTCCTTCCATTTGTGAATGATGGAGACCACTGTACTCGTTGGGACCTTCAATGCTGTTTTGTACCCTTCCCCTGATCTGTGCCTACAGACAATTCCTTGGACTTCATGGCTTGGTTTGTGCTCTGACATGCACTGTCAACTGTGGGACCTTACATAAAAAGGTGTGTGCCTTTCCAAATCATGTCCAATCAATTGAATTTACCACAGGTGGACTCCAATCAAGTTGTAGAAACATCTCAAGGATGATCAGTGGAAACGGGATGCCCCTGAGCTCAGTTTTGAGTGTCACAGCAAAGGGTGTGAATACTTATGTACATGTGATATTTAATATTTTTATTTTTAATACATTTGCAAAAAATTCTAAAAAGCTTTTTTCACTTTGTCATTACGCGGTATTGTGTGTAGAATGTTGAGATTGTTTTTATTTAATCCATTTTGGAATTAGGCTGTGACATAATAAAATGTGGAAAAAGTGAAGGGGTATGAATACTTTCCAGATGCACTATAAATCAGATATACAGCATGGACAGTAGTATGAATACAATATAGGTCTGATATGTACAGTATTGACAGTAGTATAATAGTAAATAGTACTGTAAATAATAAACAAATATATATTACAGGTAAGTGAATAAAGAGCAGGTGCGGTGGGGGTGTCACTTGGGGTTTTCCCCATTCCTCTCCTTTATTTCTCCATTAGGCCATTCCGCCAACATGTCCTCCAGTAAGGGCTAGGGATGGAAAATACCAAACTTTTTAAACTCTATACGATACATATACTTTTAATAAAAAATGGAACGATACCTATCATATCTTAAATGGGTTTATGTTTTTTTTTTTTTGTTAAAACTATGTTCATTTAAAAGAAGACAATTACGCTTCAAGGCAAATTAGTTAGTTTATTTTAAGTTAAATTAGTAAATTAGTTAAATGAATCAGTTAGACTAATAGTGTACACTATTGTAGCCAAGCAATGGTTATCAACAGGCCAGGGTCCCCTCTTGTTTTCTTTGTTTTAAGACCAGGTTAGCCGAGAACATAAGATAGCTTAACGTTACCTCCGAATCAGTCCCCGCTCTTTTTAACGTTTAAACGAGAGGACCCATTTGGAGCAAATGAAGCCAGAGCTTTTTAGCCCGACTATGTGTTGCTAGATAGCTCTGACCACGCTAACGTCCACCTCTGGCTAGCCTAGTTCGTACAGTAATAACCTAGCTAACATCTTACCTTGAAATGCCGACCAGGATCTCTTCTTGTTTTGTGAATCCATTCATTGCGAAGTACAGGATCCTTAGGGAAACGATGGAAGGTTTGACCTCTATAACCTTCATTTCTTTTTGAAGAGGTGCACTGCTGTGTTATCTAGTGGTTCAACGTGACTTCCGTTCTCTCTCCTCGTTTTGGTTTCGCATGGTGATGTCCCACCCACAGGAGTGATTGACAGGCAAAAGTGTTGACTTCGAAAAAGAGAATTCAAATGGGATTGCGAAGTCATTTGAGTTTTTTCCCCCAAAACGCGTGGCACTCAGGAAATGCAATCGCAAACGAGCGTAAAGCTTTTGCTGTTTTGTCCCTCTAGCACCATATGCTGGCAAAGATACATCATTTCGCATTGTGTTTCAGAGAGATTTTTGTCATAAATAACGCAAGACATGTAAAACTAGAAGTCAAATGGACATTGCGATATACATGAAATTAAAATCATCATCATCTTCTTCGTCCGCTTATCCGATCGGGTCGCGGAGGTAGTAGTTCCAGCAGAGAGCCCCATCCTTCCCTTTCCCGGGCCACATCCGCCAGCTCTGAATGGGGGATTCCAAGGCGCTCCCCGACCAGCATGGAGATATAATCCCTCCACCTGGTCTTTGGTCTGCCCCGTGGCCTCCGCCCAGCTGGATGTGCCTGGAACACCTCCCTAGGGAGGCGGCCAGGTGGCATCCTAACTAGATGCCCAAACCACCTCAACTGGCTCCTTTCTACGCAAAGAAGCAGCGGATCTACTCCGAGTCCCTCCCGGATGACTGAACTTCTCACCCTATCTCTAAGGGAGAAGCCAGCCACCCGCCGGAGGAAACTCATTTCGGCCGCTTGTATCCGTGATCTCGTTCTTTCGGTCATGACCCATCCTTCGTGACCATAGGTGAGAGTAGGAACAAAGATAGACCGGAAGATTGAGAGCTTTGCCTTTTGGCTCAACTCTCTCTTCGTTACAACGGTGCGATACAGCGACTGCAATACCGCTCCCGCTGCTCCGATTCTCCGGCCAAACTCACGTTCCATTTTCCCGTCACTCGAGAACAAAACCCCAAGATACTTAAACTCCTTCACTTGGGGTAAGGACTCATTCCCTACCTGGAGTAAACACTCCATCGGCTTCCTGCTGAGAACCATGGCCTCAGACTTGGAGGTGCTGATCTTCATCCCAGCCGCTTCACACTCGGCTGCAAACCGATCCAATGAGTGCTGAAGGTCGCAGGCTGATGGCGCCATCAGTACCACATCATCCGCAAAAAGCAGTGACGTGATCCCAAGCTCACCAAGCTGCAGCCCTCCTCCCCCGCGGCTGCGCCTTGAAATCCTGTCCATGAATGTCACAAACAGAATCGGTGACAAAGCGCAGCCCTGTAGGAGACCAACCCTCACCGGAAACGAGTTTGACTTACTGCCGAGAACCCGGACACAGCTTTCGCTTTGGGAGTACAGAGATTGGATGGCCCTAAGTAGTGACCCCCTCACCCCATACTCCCGCAGCACCTCCCACAATAGCTCCCTGGGGACCCGGTCATACGCCTTCTCCAAATCTACAAAACACATGTAGACCGGATAGTCATACTCCCAGGCCCCCTCCAGGATCCTTGAGAGAGTAAAGTTGGTCCGTTGTTCCACGCCCTGGTCGGAAACCGCATTGTTCCTCTTCAATCCGAGGTTCGACTATCGGCCGGACAATCCTTTCCAACACCCTAGAGTAAACTTTCCCGGGGAGGCTGAGTAATGTGATGCCCCTATAATTGGCACACACTCTCCGGTCCCCCTTTTTGAAGAGGGGAACCACCACCCCGGTCTGCCACTCCTTAGGTGCTGTTCCTGACCTCCACGCAATGTTGATGAGACGTGTCATCCATGACTGTCCCTCAACACTGTCCCACACACCCAGACCTGTCTCCATCATTGCCCACATGTGCGTTGAAGTCTCCCAGTAAGACTACGGAGTCCCCACCAGGAGCACTATGCAGGACTCCATCCAGGGTCTCCAAGAAGGCCGAATACTCCACACTACTGTTTGGCGCATAGGCGCAGACAACAGTCAGAGTCCGTCTGAGTGTTCACTGCAAATATCCAACGTAAACCTACGTCCATGTCAATGTCATGGACAAGTACACTCTTAAAAATGCTTTTTATTTTTTTATTTTTTTACTCAATTGCTGTGTTACTACTGTTGGGTCGTTATTACTGTTTGGGTTATTTGTCTCGATATGGGTTGTTTTGGGTAACCCAGCAGCTGGGTTGGTCTATTCAAACACCTTTTCCCGCTGTTACTGACTCACCCCTGGGTCATAACAGTATTCCCGCTTCCAACTACCCACCTACTGGGTTGTGATAACCCAGCCCGTGGGTCGATTGATGGATTGCGCCTAAAAAGCTGTTCATTTTAGCCGTTCCATCTCTTCTGAAGAAAAAAAACCAAAAACAAACTATGGGCCATAGGAGTCACTCACTCAGTAACAGGTAACGTAAAATGTCTCCCACTATCCGTATACTGATCTTATCAGATAATGATATAAAGTTTCTTTGTTTATATCGGCTCTGACATCAATGTTCCCTGTGCTTTAGTAATCGGCTTGCCGTTAATGTTACATACTGTTAACGTTACGTCAGTTAGCTACCCAGATAGCTAACCTAACCTGCTGTTGCTGAAAAAAATAGTGGCTGCTAGCAATGTGGCATACAACTTTGTAACTAGAAACTTGGAATCTTTTTTAATAAACATATGTTACGTAGGTTTGCATGTAGGCCTATAATGTTTCCTAACTTGACATTTGTATTCCAGGTTGGCAAATTTTCTTTCACTCACGGACGTTTGTGTTAACCCAAACTGACAGAAGCAAAGGATCTCACCGAATATATGTTACGACATATACGGGTCTGGTTTGAAGGTACTGTTCAAGATCAGTGTTTCAGGCCAAATTGGAGTTATTTAACATCGGGACTTTTTTCATGCAGATACTGATATATTTTGTGCTAAAAGCGTAATGTACTGTCAAAGGCTACAAGCGATACCTATCTGTGTATTGTTGGTTAACTGCCCTGATGTCACACACCAACTTTTGGTGATTGCTAAGGTAAAGCTTGTTAAAAGTATAGAGGGGATCCTTTTTCTTCTTTCATCCTAGTTTTTCATAGAATATAATAACATGAAAATAGCGGATATGTGCATTTTCTAATGTTAATTAAAATGTTAGTGTTGAATCACTTTGTGGCTTTTAAAAAAAATTAAATATGTTTCTTAAATTCAAACATTGTCATTTACCTTCAGATAGTTGTAATTTAACTTATTTTCATAGGTCTATTTTACTGTCACGAAACATAAAAAATAATAACCAATTCATGAGGTAACATTAACCCAGCACTGTAGTTAATATGAACCAACATTTGGGTGGAATATTCAACCCGTATTGCTGGGTTAAAGGAATAACCCACTGTTTTAAATCAACCCAATGTGTAGTTAGTCCAATAGTTACCCAGCAGTGTAGTGGAAAACAACCTAAATTGGGTAGTTTTCAACCCTGCCTTTTTTAGTGTGTACACTCTTAAAAATGCTGGGTTGTTTTTTTAACTCATTTGCTGGGTTAAGACTGTTATTATGGGTTATTTGTCTTGCTATGGGTTGTTTGGTGTAACCCAGCGGCTGGGTTGGTCTATAAAAATAATTTTTCCCACTGTTACTGACCCAACCCTGGGTTATAGCAGTATTCCCGCTTCCAACTAACCACCTGCTGGGTTGTGATAACCCAGCCAGTGGGTTGATTGATGGATTGCACCTAAAAAGCAGTTCACTTTTAGACTTTCCATCTCTTCTGAAAAAAACAACACCACCCCCGGCATAGGCTCAGGTAACCGACTATTTCCCCCATTATCCTTATAGCCTACTGATCTTATCAAATAATTATAGCATCAAGCATAATTGGGTCGTAGTGTAAAGCATGGTTTTTATACATACCCACAAGGCCAATTATAGGTGTAATCAAAATTTCTTGGAGTCATTGATTTATCCTGCCCCCTAGTTCATATATGTGAGGTTCAATGCTTTTTCGACATTTACATGAGGAGATATAAATATGTGGCATTTATAGCACCCCTTAAAGGCAGATGTTGATAAGGTTTTTCTGATATCAGTTAAGACTCAAGAGACTGTGCACCAAGTTGTATGACGTTTAGACTTTAGAGTTTGACTGAGTTATTACTGAATTTGTGATCAGCCACTCCCGTTGCAAGTTTAATTAGCTTGTAGCGGTCACATGTTTTGGCCAGGAGCTCTGGTTCATACACCATTTAAGTCTCATGGTCCATTGATGCATCAACAGTTCTATAGGTTTAAGTTCACAAAATTCTAAATGGCGAAAAATCCAACATGGCGAGCTTCGGATTCCATCAGCTATTTTGGTCAACATGGGGAGATGGACGCAGGGACCACATTTCTTGGCTCTAAGTCATACAGTGTATGAGATATGGCCTATCAAAGATTTCAATTTGAATCACGTTGCAAGTCTTTAATTATGCCACTTGCTGACCATTTGTCATTTTCACATAAATACATATCAATATGTGGCCATTATAGCGCCCCCTTCGGGCTATCACCCTTAATCCTATAAAGTTTATTGGTTTATAAGATTTGGAATCTGACATTAATGTCTTTATTCCCTGTGCTT
>CM030174.1:18909021-19012056 GCA_017639675.1 Aplochiton taeniatus | reverse complement strand
AATCTATTTCACTAGTCATGAGTTACTTGATACTTGTTTTCATTATCAACAGAGGACTGTGGAATTTTCTATATTTGGGTAGGCTACTATGTACAATAGCATTACAGTCAATACAGTTTGGCTTTTCAATATTTGAGAGTTGCACTTTTGTTTGAAATAATTAAGAAAGTCATATACATTTAATTTTAAGATAAGTAATTACATGTTTCAATGTAACACCAGTTCAGTCTGTCTCCGTTGCATGTTCAAGCTTAATACCATTCAACAATAACAGATTAATAATAGAATAGATTTTTCCTTGAGGAGTAGCCTATGTCGTATATAATGAGCAGTGGCGAACCAGGGCCACTCAGGGCCTTCAAGGTATTCAGAGAATGTCCTGTAATCCTCAGATGAAAAAAAGAAAATTACTTTTCTGATTATTAAAAAGGATCTATGCGTTGTGTCTAATATCAGTGTCACGCCGACTTGATCCTGAGGTTTTCAGTGTAGGCTATGAGCGCATACGGTTGCTGCATTTAAAGTGTTCTTTAGGTTGGAGGGAAAAATTCAACCAATCAGATCATTTTTTTTCCGGTGTTTCTGGGGAGAATAGATTCTCCCCTAGAGTATTCTACATCCTTTATAGAATACCCCGACCACATTAAATTGAACAAAAGCGTGCAATTGACAATTTGATCAGCCAATCATATGGATTTGTAGTCAGTTGGGGCGTATTCTTAAAACGTTTTCCCACTGCTCAGGGTATTCTAAAAGACCCCCACTTGCTGGCTCATCTGGCTAGTCGAGATGGTCCAGTGAATGTCACTAAGGTCAGTAAAACTTTTATTTGGTATTGCTGGCTTTGCTGCAGTGTTGTATCAAAGCGAATTGGCATTAATGGTGATGGTAAGAAATCTGACCAGACCTGCTCACACAAAATGGACTTGATCTTTTATTTTTAGCTGTGACCAGTAGCTCTATTGTTCGCTTTGTCAGTCGGTTCACAAAAGGAGGCTGAAAGTTGGCATGGAGGTCAAATGTTTGCGAGGTTGTTATGTGTGAATGTATGCACCCAAGAGAATTTGTGCTGGTTTACTGTTGACTGAATAACTTATTAATAGTTTGGTGCACAAACATTGGTTTTGCATTTCATTATTTAGTCTTGACTTGGTCTTCCTTTGCAATGGTATAATTGGTACCATTATTTTAATTTGTATGTATTATATTTATTATACAAGTACACCCTTTTTACCGAAGTCCATTTTAATCCACTAAAAAGAAACTACATACGAGAGTGCCAGTGTGTACGCATGCGTATCTACATCAACAATGCAAATACGGACCTTAGCGTAATTTTTATTAGTGATTATATTTTGCTGAAGGTACTGAAGACCCAGTTCTGATAGGCACGGTTGCCACTGATAGAGTTCAGAAATTCTAGAAACTGTCTGGAAACGTAACCCCGTTAGCCTACTAAATTTACTGTAGACTTAGTTGACTAAAATCTTACAAGGAGATTACAAGGAGACTGGGAACCATCTGTCACAGGAGTCGGCCATATTCGGGTTTATCTTGGCGAGTCTAGATTTACTGTAGTGTTCCCTATGAACTATTCTGAATTGTGTGAGTTGAAATTTTGCACCAGATGAAAAAGATTTTATTTCTCCTAGCGCCCAAGCCCACCAATCATCAGACATGATAATGCCCAGTTCTATTTTCAAGTCTGTTTTCATCTTCAGCAAAGCCGGAGGTGTATCTGGAGTTAAGGTAATATAAAAACGAAAAATGGCGCCTTGCCATTTTTGTCAAAGGCAAAAGGTTTTCAATTCGGGGCGGGGCATCTGAAAATGAAGGTGTGTTTGCTTTGAGGAAGTGGCAAATTTGAAAGTAGCCGAAGATTGAAGGCAGTACATAGCTGAGCGAGGTCGGAAAATGTGCCTTTGCTGTAGAAATCACCAACTGTCCCAAGGCCTTGAGAGTGGGCGGTAATGTGCCCTCCTGCAGATTCATTAAGCATGTCTAACAACAGAGGGGCAAGCTGTTCAAAGAACCTTTTGTAAAAATGTGCAGGGAAGCCATCTGGCCCAGGAGACTTTCCACTGTGCATTAGTGGTTATCTCAGCTATACCTAGGGGAGCTTCCAGGTCGTTTTTTTCTCTTCAGTTGATAGGCTAGGGACGTTAGGATTTTTTTAAGAAATGTATCATTTCAGAATGATCACTCGGTGAATCTGATTCGTAGAGTGGGAGTAAAAGGACCTGAAAGTGTAATTGATCCCAGATGGGTCTGTTCTTTTTTGACCTGAAGTGTTTTATGTTTGAGTAATCAGTTGTGAGGCTAACCTACCCTTTAACTGATGTGCAAGGAGACGCCCTGCTTTTCCTCCGTGTTCACAAAGGGTGCCATGTGTTTTGAGTAATAATTTCTCTGCCACCTTTGGTGACGAGATTAAATTCTGTCTGCAGTTCAACTTTATATTTGAAAATTTCTGCAGTACGATTACACCGGTTTGAAAAACTCATGTAAAATACAGTCCAGCGCCTTCCAAAGTTTGCAAATCTCCCAGACAAAGCTGCGCAAGCACAGCATGCGACGTGGGTTTGTTTTGGTCAAGGAAAACATGGCGGAAGGCAGTGACAGCCAGAGTTGGAACTCTGCACGGCTGCAGTATGAAAGAGTTACTCGACCCGGGTATGATCAAAAAGATCCCTCATTGGTTAGGATCTGTGCATGAGACGCGAAAAATTCAAACTACACGCACATTAAAGTACTACAATTCAACAGTAGTAGGGCCACATCAACCATCGCATGCATAGATTGCACCTACATCAACCATTTATCGGATCATCAAGAACTGGAAGGAGAGAGGTCAATGGTTGTGAAGAAGGCTTCAGGGCACCCAAGAAAGTCCAGCAAGTGCCAGGATCGTCTCCTAAAGTTGATTCAGCTGCGGGACCAGAACACCACCAGTGCAGAGCTTGCTCAGGAATGGCAGCAGGCAGGTGTGATTGCATCTGCACGCACAGTGACGCGAAGACTTTTGGAGGATGGCCTGGTGTCAAGTCGGGCAGCAAAGAAGCCACTTCTCTCCAGGAAAAACATCAGGGACAGACTGATGTTCTGCAAATGGTACAGGGATTGGACTGCTGAGGACTGTGGTAAAGTAATTTTCTCTGATGAATCCCCTTTCCGATTGTTTGGGGCATCCGGAAAGAAGCTTGTCCAGAGAAGAAAAGGTGAGCGCTACCATCAGTCCTGTGTCATGACAATAGTAAAGCATCCTGAGACCATTCATGTGTGGGGTTGCTTCTCTGTTTGAATATATATAATTTTTTTTTTTATATCCTTTAATTTCTCATTACCGGCCTTCTAACAGGGCACTGTTGTAAAAGAGAGTCACCGCGATGTCACTGTCAGTCACCCCAATGTAAATAACACATTTTAATTGTTTTTTAACATCGTCTTTTTATTCTGTTTCCTTTTTGCCGGCCACTAAATCATTGCTTGCAGTTATATTTATTATGTTTTTCTTTCTGACAAGAAATGCGTTTCCTGCATAAAAGTACAATATTGAGTCTTAGGACCAGACGGTGGAGCTATAGTGGTAGTTCTGAGCATTTCAAAAAGTCATTCAAATTTACAGGTTTAAGCTAGATGTCAGCAATTTTGATGATCTCAGGATGAAGAAACTTATTTTCTCATTCTAGGACTGGGTGATGGGGGGGGGGGGGTTTTTAGAAAAAATGTAGATTGGTCGATAACGATAATTATATCTATATACACACGTTACAAGGCTGATAATCTAGCGGGCTTATTGTAGGTGTTCAAAGAGGTTTTCTGAAACAAGTTTACCTTTACACTAAGCTAAAGTTTGTGCGCTCCTGTCTTGGAAAACTTTGAGCCCTACACACTTTTCCAGCTCACCCAAATATTAAGAAAGATAGACTTACTAGTCGAGCAATAAGAAATAATGGAAGTGCGTTGTCTCAAGCCGCTAACCTACAGCTTATGACCAGTGGCAAACCGTATTATTTTAAATTAAAGAAAAACAAGCTAGATAAGGGCCGTAATTGTTTTTTGAATTCATCAGATATTTTCTTTTGTCATCTGTGGATTACAGGGCATTCTCTGAATACCTTGAAGGCCCTGACGGTTTGTCACTGCTTGTGACCAACTTTGAAACCATACGTGTATGCCTAAGTAAATGGTTAAAGACATGGCCATAGCATCATTCATCAGACCAACCTGCCACTCAAACTCGCTATCTGACCAGTCCCAATAGGTGCTAATGGAGGAGGAGACATCACTGCAGACACTGCCCTCTGGAAACAAGTCCAGTGAGGTCAGTTCCTGGTCATCAAGCAGAGAGAAACATTCGTCTTGATCCCCAACTGACACAGAAGAAAACAGTTCCTCGCTGCACTCTGAGCTGGCCACGCTGGTACCGCAAGACGTCAAGTTCCATCTGAGGGGGAAGGAAAGGTCCACAGTAGCAAGCATAAGTAATTCACCCTTGGACCTTTCCACATTTTGTTTGATTACACCTGAAATACATTTAATTGAGAATGTATGTCACTTATGTGCAAAGCTAGTAGTTTCTATAATAGCAGAAAAGGGTGGTTCTACCAAATATTGACTTAGTGGGGTGAATACTTTTTCAGCCAACAAATGGCATTATTTTGGTTTAATTAACTTGTGTCACAATAACAAACATTTAAAACGTTTAGTGAAGAAAACATTATTAACCCTTATGGTAAAAATCCAAATTATATCATATAATTGAAGTTATAACACTTTTTCATCTCTTTAAATAGGTGTTGGTGGACTGTGATAAATGAATTGCCCAATGGTATCTCGTTCATTTGCCTATATAGCCTTCAAACATATCTTTTTTTATATTGGCTGTTAGTTGGCCTATCATTACTTTCTTTGTAGGCCAAGAAATGGTACAATTTAGTCGATGCATTTTTTTTTCAGGCAAGTCAGTGAAATGTCACTGGTTGATTATCTGGTTATGAACCACACTAAAGTTGTGGACAACACTCAATGCGTATCAAATTGGTTCATATATCTGAATATTTGCGATTTCAATACAAACAATAAAGAAGAAGTTGTGATACAATTAAATGTAATTACACTGTTCAATTACAGTCCTTTAGACTAACTGTCAATTCTTCTGGTTTTTGCTAGTGTGTCATGGCTCTTCAAGCGGTCATTTTGGCTAAGTTCACACTGCAGGAAAAAGTGGGCAAATTTATTTTGCTCATGTTACTTAGATGTTTTTTTTCATAACAGTGTGAACAGTACAAATCATATGAAATTTGATCTTTTCAATTCAGACTTGGGCCACTTTCATATGTGATCCTAAATTTGATGCAGGTCTGAATTTTTCCAATTGCAGTTTGTGAATACATACAAACATGAAAGACAGATGCGATGGAGGTAGTCAGTGGACGGACAATGAGGTGTTAAATTTGGTTATTTTGCTTCTCATCCTCATCATTTGCTGGTTTCCACTGCACAACAACTTATCAATAAATGAAACCATAAACCCCGACTGCAGTGGCCTCCACTTTTGATTCCGTACAACAGCGTGCTGCAAGTGAAGTCTTAGTAATTGTTATTTTGAGCATGCAGGTCAGTTCAGGACTGTTACCAGTTCAAACTGGAATCCAATTTTGCCCAGTTAAAATAAATTCAAATTGAACACTACGGCTTGCAGTGTGAACGAGCCTAAGAGCATTCCTTAATTAACTAATTTCTACAAATTCACTTTGTTTTACATTTATCTGCTACAAAGGCTGCCGACACACTTTGCACAAATCACGTTGATTGAAAATTCTAAGGATTGGCCAGCTTGAAAAAGTGAAATTCACTAGTGGAAGTCAGGAGGTCCGGAGTCAGAGCTTTTATTTGTCTGTAAGTTTTATTGACACAAGCACACCTAATCCGGTAAACGACTGATTGAAAAGTGATTAAAATTATATTGGAACAATTATTCATAGTTTTGAATGAAAAGCACTCAAGACTACAAAGACATTTAAAAATATGCAATTAAGTGCTTCAAATTTAGTTTTGCAATTTTAAAGCATCAAACATTAAACCAAACTATAGATAAGCGGATCTCAAGATGTATTGGATTGAATTACAATAGTACATAATGCAAATTCCTCAAAAGCAAATGATCACTTAATATTTGAAGTGAAAGTGAACAATAAACCATAATAACGTTATTATTCAGTTTTGCCATGTTTTCTGATCACCACAAATGAAAAGCACTGATGTGTATATTGCATTTCACAATACTTCACTGTAATGACTGCGTTTCACTTTGCCACAAACATTTGAGCACGTCTCATATGAAAATGTATTGTGTATTAAAGACAGTTTACAAGCATATACAGTATAATTGTGAAAAAGGGCTTTCAAACAGGTGTACTTTAACACTTGACATTACATGAAAACTAAAAGGAGCAGTTCTGTTAAAAAAATGTACTTACTTGTTGCTATGGAAGCGGCGCATCGGATCTGTACGGTGACAAGACGACAAGTGGCAGCCAAAGTCACTAACATCTAGGGTTCCCACCTCACTTAGGTTGCTGCGTTGAAGGACGGGAGGAAATGGGTCCTCTGGTGCGAGAAACTTCTCATAGAGAGCTTCTGACATCTCTGGCAGTCAGACATTGAAAGCATAGGTTACACATTTTACATAAACACTACAAATGTTACATGTAGCCATATCTTACATTAACAGATATCTCCTAGCTCCAAGACTCCTAATAGGGACACCCATGGGATTTAAATTGTTTGTGTAATCAACTACATTTCTAAATCTATAAGCCCAAGCGAGTTTTTCAAGCAACCAAAGCATGTAAAAAAAACTAGCCCTGTAAAGGACTGAAAGGTATAGAACTCGGAATACAATCATCTAAACATTAGAACATGAGGAACCTGAGAATGATGTAGCTTTTACTTTTGGCACATACAAGGCAAGCCAAATGTTTGAACTTCAATGTAGACAATACGGCAGAGCTACGTGCTGCCGAAATGTGCCTTGTGTAGCGTTTTTAAACTGTTTAAATGGACACAAATATAACGTTTTTGTTGGTCTGAATCACTTATGTGTCACAATACATTCATGTTGATATGTATACAGCTCTTGCTAATTCATAGTTAGCTTCAAAAGAGCATAGGTTTTGTTCTTACTTGAAAAAATCCTTAACTTTAAGCAGTCAAATAAAAAAAGGCATGTTTCATTTAATATCAAACCATTGATGAACTGGTTTTAGCACACATTATTAAACCACTGAGAATTACATCTTCCCAGGGTCTGAAATGAACACCTGCAAGCGCCAAAGGCAGGTTCATTTTACGTTCGGCGAGTAAAACCCCAATCCCACATTGGCGGGTAAATGTTTGTTCCAAAGTTGTCACGTATGAAAAAACTAAGCTGAGTCTCGACCCTGTTTCGGTGTCATTAATGCTCACGCTGTTTCTGTTCTCTGCTGCCCGTCGGAGTTTGACACATGTAAACAAACGCAAACACAGCACCAACCCTAAACTAATTAGCAATGAGGAGTACAAATTTGTCACCTTTTGGTGAAAATCGAATTGTTACAATTGCTAATTTGTCAATTTAACATAACATTAAAACCATGTATGCTTAATAGACCTTAGGCCAAACTTTCTCGCCAAGCACAATATGGTGTATGCATTCGATAAAGGACTCATAAAGCTACCTACTTTGTGACATGTAAGCCTATTGCATGTTTAACGTGACATTTTTAACTAACAATATAATTATGGATATTATCACAGGATGTAGCAGTTTCCCACAGATATGTTTTCCTATGGTTGGTGAACCCAAAGACTAAGACAATAACAATATCAATATCTGTTTATATCATCCAGGGTTTCCGCTATATGTACAGTGAAGGAAATAATTATTTGATCCCTTGCAGATTTTGTAAGTTTGTCCACTGACAAAGAAATGAAAGGTCTATCATTTTAATGGTAGGTTTATTTTAACATTCAGAGATAGAATAAAAAAAAAGAAATCCAGAAAATCACATTATATAAAATATATACATTGATTTGCATTTCATTCAGTGAAATAAGTATTTGATCCCCTACCAACTAGCAAGAACTCTGGCTCCCACAGGCCGGGTATATTAGTCCCCCTCACTCTAAGAAAGTGCTCCTAATTTCAACTTGTTACCAGTACAAGGGACACCTGCCTCAACTCTTTACCTGTATAAAAGACACCTGTCCACAGAATCAATCAATCAGATTGCAACCTCTCCACCATGGGCAAGACCAAAGAGCTGTCTAAGGACGTCAGGGACAAGATTGTAGACCTGCACAAGGCTGGAATGGGCTACAAGAGCATCGGCAAGCAGCTTGGTGAGAAGGAGACAACTGTTGGTGCAATTATTCGAAAGTGGAAGAAACACAAAATGACCATTAATCGCCCTCGGTCTGGGGATTCAAGCAAGATCTCTCCTCGTGGGGTATCGAGGATCATGAGAAAGGTGAGGGATCAGCCCAGAACTACACGGGAGGAGCTTGTTAATGATCTCAAGGCAGCTGGGACCACAGTCACCAAGAAAACCATTGGTAATACACTACGCAGGAATGGATTAAAACCCTGCAGCGCCCGAAAGGTCCCCCTGCTCAAGAAGGTACATGTACAGGCCCGTCTGAAGTTTGCCAATGAACACCTGAATGATTCGGAGGAGGCTTGGGAGAAGGTGCTGTGGTCAGATGAGACCAAAATCTAGCTCTTTGGCATCAACTCGACGTGTTTGGAGGAAGCGAAATACTGACTATGACCCCAAGAACACCATCCCCACCGTCAAGAATGGAGGTGGAAACATTATGTTTTGGGGGGGTTTCTCTGCTAAGGGGACAGGACAACTTCACCGCATCAAGGGGAGGATGGACGGGGCGACGTACCGTGAAATCTTGGGCGACAACCTCTTTCCCTCAGCCAGGACACTGAAAATGGGTTGTGGGTGGGTCTTCCAGCATGACAATGACCCAAAACACACTGCCATGGCAACAAAGGAGTGGCTCATGAAGAAGCACATTAATATCAGAGTGGCCAAGCCAGTCTCCAGACCTTAATCCCATAGAAAATCTATGGAAGGAGCTGAAGCTTTGAGTTGCCAAACGACAGCCTCAAAACCTTAAGGATTTGGAGAGGATATGCAAAGCGGAGTGGACCAAAATCCCCCCTGAGATGTGCGCAAACCTGGTAACCAACTACGAGAGACGTCTGACCTCCGTGCTTGCCAACAAGGGTTTCTCCACCAAGTACTAAGTCATGTTGTGCTAGGGGATCAAATACTTATTTCACTCAATCAAATGCAAATCAATGTATATATTTTATATAATGTGATTTTCTCGATTTCTTTTTTTTTTTTATTCTATCTCTGAATGTTAAAATAAACCTACCATTGAAATTATAGACATTTCATTTCTTTGTCAGTGGACAAACTTACAAAATCTGCAAGGGATCAAATAATTATTTCCTTCACTGTATATAGCAGAGGCGACCCGCTGCTTCAAAATTTAACGAAATCCTCTTGCCAAGATTTCATCATCATCATCATCTTCGTCCGCTTATCCCATCGGGTCGCGGAGGTGGTAGTTCCAGCAGAGAGCCCCATCCTTCCCTTTCCCGGGCCACATCCGCCAGCTCTGACTGGGGGATTCCAAGGCGCTCCCCGACCAGCATGGAGATATAATCCCTCCACCTGGTCCTTGGTCTGCCCCGTGGCCTCCGCCCAGCTGGACGTGCCTTGAACACCTCCCTAGGGAGGCGGCCAGGTGGCATCCTAACTAGATGTCCGAACCACCTCAACTGGCTCATTTCAACGCAAAGAAGTAGCGGATCTACTCCGAGTACCTCCCGGATGACTGAACTTCTCACCCTATCCCTAAGGGAGAAGCCAGCCACCCTCCGGAGGAAACTCATTTCGGCCGCTTGTATCCGTGATCTCGTTCTTTTGGTCATGACCCATCCTTCATGACCATAGGTGAGAATAGGAACAAAGATAGACCGGAAGATTGAGAGCTTTGTCTTTTGGCTCAACTCTCTCTTCGTTACAACGGTGCGATACAGCGACTGCAATACCGCTCCCGCTGCGCCGATTCTCCGGCCCAACTCACGTTCCATTTTCCCGTCACTCGAGAAAAAAACCCCAAGATACTTAAACTCCTTCACTTGGGGTAAGGACTCATTCCCTACCTGGAGTAAACACTCCATCGGTTTCCTGCTGAGAACCATGGCCTCAGACTTGGAGGTGCTGATCTTCATCCAAGCCGCTTCACACTCGGCTGCAACTGGTAGCGCTCCACCTCCCGCACAAGCTCCGGCTCTTTCCCTCCCAGAGAGGTGACGTTCCACGTCCCCAAAGCCAGCCTCTGCCACCCAGGTCTGGTCCGTCGAGACCCTCTACCTTCACTACCACCTTTCTGGCAGCGCACTCGACCCCATTGGTTCTTCCCGCAGGTGGTGAGCCCACGGGACGGAGAAGTTAAGACGGCAATGGTGTTTTCCACGTTGCTTCTTCGGGCTGTGCCCGGCCGGGCTCCGTGGCAAGCCCGGCCACCAGGCGCTCGCTGACGGGTCCTCCTCCTGGGCCTGGCTCCAGGAGGGGACCCCGGGCTTCCTCCGGGCCGGGTATCTACACTTCTTCCTTGCTTGTCCATGAGGTGTTTTTGGGACCATTCTTTGTCTGGCCCCTCGCCTGAGACCAAATTGCCATGGGAGACCCTACCAGGAACACAAGGTTCCAGGCAATACAGCCCTCAGGTTCACAGAGGCACACAAACCTCTCCACCACGTTAGGGTGATGGTCCCCAGTAGAAACCAAGATTTATTAAATCTAAAAAAAGTTCACCATAAACTGACTGTATAATATCAGGGTTTCCGCTATATGTATATAGTGGCGCTAAATTACTGCCGCCGCTGCTTCAGAATTTTACGAAATGTCATTAGGTCACAATTACATGCAGACTGGAGCTCCACTGAACTCTCCTCTAAGTCTAACGAACAGTCAGTCGTACGCTCTCTCTCGGCTTTGAGGATGAACAACTGCAACACTGACAAGATGTCAATCACTCGTGAAGTCATCATCATCATCTTCGTCCGCTTATCCGATCGGGTCGCGGAGGTAGGAGTTCGTGAAGTCATGACAGCCAAATAAACAAAAGTGCGCGTATAGGACATTCTCCTCAGTGACATCTGTCAAACAGATAACTACCGGTTAGCTAGCTAGCTAGCTAGTAGTCCAGTAGGCAGGTCAAACCCATTTTCAACCCAAATTTTATTTATTTTTTTAAATCAATTGATTAAACAATTAAATGTTCTGATTTTATGTTACATTGTAAACGTTTATCAATAAAAACAAATATATAAATTGCCAGTTTTTCTAAAAGTCACAGTTTTTTTGTTGAAAAAGAGTTGTTACTTCCGTGTCGCCAACTGAAGTCGCCAGAATGTCAAAACATTATATGGCCGACTTTGACGTTACTGTTGTTTACCGTGAGCGAAATGATGGATATTTTTAGATAGATCTATGGGAAACCGCATTGGCTTTACACTGTATATAATCTTTTGCCTGAATGAAGGGTACAATATTGAAAACGTGTACTCTGAAAGTAGCAATAGTGTCAAAGGACTTAGTGAAAAACGAAGTGTTCTCAGCCAGGTTGCGGACTTTGCTACTGATGCTACAGTGTTGTCTGTAAAATAAAAAAAGGGAAAATATCATCAAAGTGATCTCTGTTAGTATTGTGTCAAATAAGTAGGGGCGACTAATCGCTGAATCGATCAAATGAGCCTGATTAGACTGCAAAAATATTCCTATTGATATCGACTCCAACCGCCGCGCGCACCACCAAGGTAGCTTACAACAAAACCCTTTACCCCCCCCGCTGCTGAAAAAAATTCCTAGAAGAAACACTGTCATTAATTAAGTCTCAGCAGCAGCTGGCAGCCAGCCCTACACAACTGAGTCACGTCCTAGGCTATTTGTCTGAACACATGCAAACTTCACTTAATGTACAAATGTATTTGTTGAGATGAATATTTTTATAAAATCGCAGAAGCCGAGTCGGACATGCCTTGAGTTACACAGGTCATAGGTCAAGAGAGAATAAGTATCGTTGACATATAAGGGGTTGTTGATCACCTAAGAGAAGTGATATGAACCATATGCGCAAGTCGACTTGTTATTCTCTGAGCATATAATGGGACGGGGACGAAGAACTATTTTCTTCTTGCTTTGTGTCCCTGTGTTTTGACCACTACTCTGTGTATGAACTGCTATGCGCTGGGATCAACCCTAATTCACCAGAGGCGTATGGAGGATAACGTCAGACTGCAGCAGTTATTCGATAGTATTAATGCACAGCGTTGACACAAATAATTTGGGAAAAGTATTGATCTTCACTGGCTCCCTGTCAATCAACACATTAACTATAAAATCCTTCTCCTCATCTACAAAGCTCTACATAACATGGGCCCTCCCTATCTTTCTGACCTCCTCCAACGATATGTTCCTATCTTGTCACTCCTATCCTCCTCAACTGGTCTACTAGTCATTCCAAATACCAAGCTAAAGTCCTTCGGTGCATTCTCTAGGGCAGCACCCAAACTTTGGAACTCTCTTCCTCCTGAAATTTGCAACTCAAACTCACTACCCATCTTTCAATCTCACCTCAAAACCCATCTTTTCAATCTGGCCAACCCCTAAGCTTTTATGTGATTATAAACTGGCTAACCCTAAAACAATTATTCTTTAACTTATGTCTTTGTCAACTCATTGTTTGGTCTATTTGTAGTTTCCCTTGCCTTATTGTTTGCCTTTCCCATCACTGTCTTAACTGTTGTACTCTAGTGTGTTGCTCTCCGTCTGAGCATTATTGACTTATTCTTTTTTTGTAAAGCGTCTTTGGGTCTTAGAAAAGCACTACATAAATAAAATGAATTATTATTATTATTATTATTATTATTATTATTATTATTATTATAAGTGGCTCAAAGTTAGAGTTGATTCAGATTTTCCTACTTTGTACTAACACTTCATTTCTGTTGAGTCAATGGGTAACCAAACCAGTAAAGCGATAAGTCTGTGCAAAAACGCTATTATAAAGTATAAAGCTGTGGATGATTTGCCAAGTAAGGAAAGAAAAATTATGACAATATTATTAAAAACCAATCCACATTTGAAATATGTTCTGACTACAAGCATTGTAGAAAGGACACCGCGTGAATGGATGTTATCAAAACTAGGATTATTTTACATAGAACCCTATTTGACAGATCGCGCAGAATGGACAGAATGGCGCGTATCTAAGTCAGGGTAGTTTTGATATAGATAAAATGGGGGTGGCTCGTAAATACATTATAGACGGAGAAGTAATTTCAGTAACCCAAATTGGGATCTAGATTACATGAGAGAAGCATATGAGGCGTGGGATGAGATGAAATCTCAATGGCCAAGTAATAGGGAGCTCAAGAAAGAGAAACATAAACACAAAAGTAAAGTTAATAAGTCCGTAAATGATCAAAAAGGGGTCGCAAGGGACATTGGGCAGATGATGTTGACAACTCAGTCCGCCGAGCGCACAAGTAAAATTGGCTCAAAACCAAAAGTCCATTTATCCATCATTAGCGGATAATACAAATCCAACGGTGTACAGCATTTATGAAGACGAGTACGGGGATATACATGATTGGATATGTGCTGGGACAGAGGATATGGTGGGACATAAAATAAATAGAAAAGGTTAAGGCCAAGCTATTCCTACCTATATTTTTGCAAACAATAAAGCGGAAACGTTTGAAGTTCATCAATGGAGACAAAAATGCATGGACGCATTGTTAAATAATTGTAATAGAATTTTCAGCGCTGCAGAGAGGAAGTTTCAAAAGATACAGAACGCAATGTGGAAGCACAATGAAAATACGTTAGAGAAAATTTGGAAAGTGAATTTAAAAAGATGTTCAGTTTAAGCGAAGAATGGAAGTCTGTGTGTACATTGATGGCTGTACTAGAGCTTTAATGGAGTGTTTTGTAGACGGCTTGTTGAAGTGACACTCCATTTTTGTGTTCATGGTGACAAATATAAACATAACTTGGTTATATTTTCTTAAAATCTTTACATTTATTGAAAGCATCATTTTTTTCAAACTAATCATTCTTAAATTCATGAAAAATATAATTCAGGTCTTTTGATATTTAGTTTGAAACATGATCGTTGTCCACTGGTGTGACTGTCTGGGTTAACATTCCTTATCTTTAAACTACTGTAATTAAATAAAACAAACCCATTAAATTACTTTTAAACATATGACATCAATGTGTACTATATGAAACTATAGGTTGTAAGTCTTCATATTCTGACTCTAAATGCTTATGATGCATTACATTTTGTCTGGAAAACTGATGTCCACCTAGTGTAACACCAATCTATTAATATAAAACAGGCATTCGTTACTGAGATATTATTGATTACTGAGAAGGGTCCTTCCTCATCCAGGAACTACAGAAGACATCACCGGAGCACACGGTCTTAACAGAGGGTACGTTTTAGATCAAATATTAATAAAAATATTGCCCTTTTCCAGCACTGTTACAAATGGGACAAATGATGTAGTCCTCTGGTGTGACGCAATAAAAATATTGATGTGAACATTTTTAGAAGTTTCTATTTTACTTTAAAAAGTTATGAAAACATTACACTGTGACATTGGAGTAAAGGCTCTCTTGCGTACAACTAGGCAGAAAAATTGACCATATAGCTGAAATTGTCCACTGGTGTGACAGCCATGTTCTATAGTGTGACATGAAATCGTTGTCACACCAGTGGACATAGGCCACAAATAAGGCATTTAATTTATAAGTAAGGCATTTACTTAATTTAATGTTTCATTAAATAAGAGTTCATGCATTATGGGAAATTGTTCTCTGTTGTTGTATTCGTCTTTTTTGTTCAGTTTAGCATTCTTTTTTTAATATATCTCAGTATTGGAGGATACAGCAAGTAAAACATTCTTACTATGTTTGATTTTGTCAGTTTGAGATCCCAGCAGGCAGTTTGAGAGTCAGGCAGATAATGACCAGTGAAGAGAGGACCAAAAAGTACAGGGAGAGGTTGAACGCAGATCCCAGGAGGAGAGAAGAACTCTTGAGAGAGAGACGCACAGAGTAAATTTAACAGGCAACAGAGAATGATTCAAGCTTTAAACAGGTTCAGTACAGGTTCATAAATGCTTGCACTCACAGTGACTAGACGTTCTTGTGCATTTTTCTGCAGATATCAGGAGAAAAGAGCATGAGGAGAGATTGTTACTGTCAGTGTGAAATCAGTGTCAGTAGCAACTAAAAAGCAGCTTCAAGTAAAATGGAGAATGTCAAAAAGGAGATGTAGGGCAAGGAACAAGGCTGCTGAGGCTGTACTTGAATTAACTCCACTGTCACCTCAGGGTCATGATTAACTTCTGATCATGAAGACATCAATGAAGGCCTAGCACCTGTTATGCGTAGCACACCAACCCAGTCAGGCAGCAAAGAAAAAAAATCAACGTTCAAAAAATAACTGAAGAGGCTGAAAATTCAAAATGAGAAGTTGATAAAACAACTCTCAGCAGAGAAACGAAAAGCTGAGAAGTTTAGAAGGCGGAATCAACACTTCATCGTTAAGACGTAACATTGGTGAGAAAAATCCATCACAAAGAGAACGATCTAAACTAACAGACATTGCTCAACAAAGAAAAAACAAGTGGAGTCCTTCTTGATTAGAGATGAGAACAGTGGACTTCTCCCCGGTAAAAAAGACACTATTGGCACAAAAGAAAAAATGCAGAGAAGAGTACTAACGAAATCTTTGGTTGACATGCACAAAGAGTTCAACCAAACATGTGAAGCACAACATGTCATGTCTTACAGACAGTTTGTACGATACAAGACTTTCTTTGTCACAGAAGCCAGATCAAATGATCGCAATACATGCACCTGCTACCAGCATGAGAACATTAGACCTTATTGATAGCTTGTCACAGAGGGGTATACTATCCACAAAAAGCCTATCATCCCTCCTCTCCAGCATAACCTGTAATACTAAAGACATTAAGTGCATGAACCGAACATGCACCAAGTGCTGCTTTGATGCAGTCCAGCTCACAGGGTATAATCCAGATGACCGAGGAAAATGGGAACACTGGCAAAAGAAAGACGTTGTGGTTGGGAACATAACATAAAAACTGGATGAAGAAAACAGAAACTGTGTTCAATGGGACTTGTTGACTTGTTGAGGAATTCAGTCGCGCTCTGGAGGCTATTGCCATCCATCATTTCAACTGGCTTCACCAGACGCAGACATTTAGGAATCTGAAACAGAACGAAATGGTTCTGCATGTTGACTTCTCTGAAAATTATGGCTCTAAATTGAACACAGAGATTCGGTCATTCCATTTTGGAGGAGATTGGCAGCAGGCATCCGTCCATACTGTAGTGCCTTACACATCAGCAGGGTCACAGTGCTAGGCCACAATCTCTGACTCCCTTTGCCACAATGAACGTGCTGTGTGGGCCCATATCAAGCCCGTCTTTAACAATATGATGCAAAACTCTGCCCACAAGATTGAAACTCTTCATAGCTTGAGTGATGGTCCTGTCGTGCAAAATCGAAATAGGGCTAACTTATCTCCTAAGTGTACCCTATACTTGGGGGCTCAAGCGCATAACTTGGAACTACTCAGAGAGGGCCCATGGTAAGGGGGCCCCTGATGGTGTTGGGGGAGCAGTGAAGCGGATGGCGGACAACCATGTCCTTTGGGGTAAAGACCTACAAAGTCCAACAGTCTTGTATGAATTCCTGATCAACAGAGAAGTGCAGTACATCCAATTCGAATGGATAGATGAAAGTGATATTCATGTTTTTGGTGAAATGCTTCCACCATCAGTTCCGCAAGTCCCTGGGATTCTTCGTAGCCATCAGATACTTACTTTCTCTCCAGGTGAGGTTTACTACAGGGATGTCAGCTGCTTCTGCAGCTACCCAGAGATGTGTGGGTGCTTCACACCCACTAAGTTGACGCAAGTTGACGTATTTGTCATAGTCAAATATGACAATAAGCCATTCGTTGGCAAGGTCACCAAACTACATGCTAATAATGTTGAAGTGAACTGCATGGTTCAACATGAAGAGAGAAACGTATTCACGTTGCCTCATAAGCCAGACTGCATTTTCTACAGCAAAGACCAAATTGTTAGTACCATCTCAGAGCCAGAGCCCAACCAGCGTGCTCACCAAATACAACTGGCTACTATTCAATTCAGTCTGAATGGAAAAATGCTGGAACAACGTCTAAAACACCACAGGTTATAAATTGAATGTGGAGAGTTTTAAACTTCTAGCAAAAAAAAAATCTTGTTGGTTTAGTTTTTCTTTCAGTAAGTGAGCACTGTTAATTTGTATGGTCACTACCGAGGTTTTTACTACAGCTGTGAATTAATTTTATAAAAAATGTAATTGTTCTTGGAAAGTTTGAATCCCTATCCATTGTTATTGACAAAATAATATAAAATGATATTGATATGTGCTCATCCTGTGTTGTGTCATGGTGTTATGATGGCTATTAGCCTAATTATTGGACCTATTTTGATGGCAGTGTTGGTTTATACATATATGGCTGGTGTTGTTTATAGCATGTTTAGAATGTGTTTACTTTGATGTTGTGTGTTTACTGATCCTGTCTTCGTCAAACAGTATCCGTTATCAAAAGAGAAAGATGATGGGATTAATCCTGTTAATGAGAGTTTGTTACAGCAAGGAGTAATTGTTAAACGTTGGTCACCAAATAACACTCCTATTAATCCTATTGTGAATACAGGTAGCGATAAGTATTGGTTTACTCAAGACTTGAGAAAGATTAATGAGGTGGTTATTCCTGTTGCACCAATAGTCCCAGATACTAACTCAGTATTGATAGCGATACCTGTTAATTCGAAATAGTTACACAGTAGTAGATTTAATTTTGCCGTAATTCAGCATAAGAGTGCATGAGAACACACAACATTTATTTGCATCTACATACAGACAGGAACAATATGTCTGGACTCGCCTACCTATGGGTTTTGTAGACTCAGCTACTGTTTATAGCTCTAAGTTAAATAAGCACCTAGGACAATTGTCACTACCATGTGGGTCCAGACTGATCTAATATATGGACGACATTCTGTTAGTGTCGGTGACAGAGACGGAGTGCATCAAGGACTCCGTTGCACTGTTGACACATCTAGCCACAGGGGGGGGGGGGGGGGGGCACAGAGCATCTCTGGCTAAGCTGCAGTTTTGCCAACAAGCCGTTAAGTACCTCGGATATATCCTAAAGGATGGATGTCGTTACTTATCACCAGATAGGGTGACAGCTATCAGAACTATTGAAAGGCCCAGAAACAAGACTGAGCTATTATAATCTTTGGAACTGGTGAATTACTGTTGCAGTTGGATAGCTGAATATGCAGCTCATGACGCAGCTCAAAGCCACAATCAAAGATGCACCCGAAACCATTCAATGGACAGACGGGATGAAGCAGGTTTTCCGTCACATAAAATATCTATTGTGTATGGCTCCAGCTTTGGGGTTACCAGACTATAAACTGTCTTTTCACCTGTATGTGGCGGAGACAGAAGAAGTTGCCTCTGCAGTTCTGGCTTAAATGCATGGTGATGGCATGAGACCTGTTGCCTATTTTAGCAAAATATTTCCATTCATTGTAAAGGGGATGACATCTGGTCTGCGAGCAGTAGCCATTATGGTGGAGAAAGCACAGACTAGTTCTAGGTCACCAGTTAATATTGCACACCACACATACTGTCGAGATCATTCTGACATTTCAGTTCTCAACACGACATGTCAAAGATGGAGTAATTATGAGCATATTTTGACAGGCACCCCAAATCTAACTGTCTGCTACAACTCATACTAACCCTGCATTAAATTTGAAGAAGTTGTTGCATGGAAGCCAACACGAGCCTGTAGAATTTGAGCATGATTGCATGGAACTTATTAGTGCCACGTCCAGTGTAAGAACGGATTTGCAGCAGATTGCATTGGAAATGACTGATGTAGTATTGTATTGTGCCGGTTCCTCCCTGAGGCCGGACGATAAAACCACACTGGCAGGTTATGCCATAGTGGACGACAAAGGGAATTGCATTGAAGCATATTGGTTACAAGTCTCTTCTGCACAAGCGGCGAATTGATATTGTTGACTAGGGCATGCATTTATGCAGGGAACAAAGCAGTGACGGTATATACTGATTCCAATATGCTTTTTCGGGTGGTGCATGATTTCATTACAATTTGGTAATTAAGATGTTTCGTGACTACAGCAGGAAAGCCAATTCAGCATGCAGAATTAGTGAGAGGATTATTGGAGGCAATAATGCTACCTGAGAAAGTTGACATAGTCAAGTGCGTGGGACACTCGAAAGCGGAGTCGGAGAATGCGACTTAATGACATTTTGTAAAATTCTGAAAGAGCGGCGGGAATAATTTAACGCCGCTATATACATATAGCGGAAACCCTGATATTATACAGTCAGTTTATGGTGAACTTTTTTTAGATTTAATAAATCTTGGCAAGAGGATTTGTAAGCAGTAGCCTAACAGTGTTGATTTGACTACACATAATAGCACATCTTTCAATCACGACAAGCATTGAATTGATTTTAAAAGTTTTTTTTACTGTTAACATTGATTCAAAATGTATTTATGCATAGGCTAGTACATTTCTAAATGGGGTGGCATAGCCAATATAATGTTCAAAAGATCAAAGTTAGCTAAAAACAGTTTTTATTTTCCGAACATGCAAAAGTCTGGGAAACCAGGTCAAACATGTTTTTCTGTCACGCGCAAATCTAATTAGTCAAACAGTGAATGGAAAAAGGAATCGCTCCACCACTGCTTGGCCATGAAGTACTTCAAAGCATCAAATGCTTCCCATGCTTTGCAGGGGCATATTCCGAAATTCCATGAGGCAATTTCTTTGATCACAGCTCAGAGGCCTCCTTCTAAGTACAGTCAAAAGATGTCATGCAATGGATGTATTTAGTGTATGGTAGTAGCAACCAAGTGTGTAGTTCCGGCTCTGAAAAGTGAAGCCTATGCGAAAGTGCCTTAAACCCACAATCTTTCTAATAGCCAGCAGGAGTCATCTCCACTGGTTGCAGAAAGGACTGCGATTGTATGGAAGTCTATGAGAAAATGACCCTACTTCTCACTTACTTTATTACACCAGTAAACATTTTCTGTACGAGTTTATGGTCTCAATTGCTAGTTTCAAGTCTTTTTCAATACAGTAAGATGACACCCCGTTTTGCATTTTGTTGTCAAATGCTAAACTAGAGGGTAGTAGCAACACAATTAAAGTACTTGAAAGACATTTTATGTAAGTTATTTATGACCGATCTGCGCAGTCTCTCAGGGTCAGCTCCCGAGGGGGTTGTCTTTAAAATGAACGTAAGTTTGATCATTAAGTGTTATGGGAAGGGACCGGAACTTTTGCTTTAACACTAGGGGCGCACCGATTTTTCGGCCCGTTTTTAGCCAGAAAGAGATGTGTTGTAAGTCCGTTCTCGACCTCCGCCCTGTGGTGAGTTTTAAAATTACAACATGATATTATTAATGGTAGACGTGTGGAAAGATTTAATTCTCAGTGGTTGAATAATGTGTGCTTAAACCAGTTCATCAATCAGCAGAGAACAGTAGGGTTGGCCTACATATACTGACGAAACTGGAGTATATAATTGGCGTTACGCTGTTTGGTCGACATATCACGTAAACGTGACTCTCGATCGTAGTCATGTGTAACGCTAGCTTAACGAGTTGATAACTATACGTGTACACAGCTAGCTAACGTTAGGTTTAGGTAACGTTAGGCCACCCTAGGTATAGGGCGGAACATTGAACACTATTTTTACCGTGACCGCAGAAATGACAGGTTGTTTTGCGTGCTATGGAACGCTAGCGCGAGCCCATATGAAATGCATTGAAACGAGCATTGGTTCAGCCTTGTCAGGACTACAATGAAGCTTGCTTTTGAAATCACAAAACGCTACCGACTGCTATCACCTAGTTGATTTTAATATACCTAGACGATAAATGAATGGGATATAAAACAAACAATATGTTGTTGTGAAAATGTGCACCTTCAACTGATTAATTTTGTATAAGGATTGGTAAACGGTAAGTAGCTTGGAAGTCTTCTTAGCTTTACCTGTACGTCTGAATATGCGAGCACCTCGATATCGGTTCTTCTATAAGAACATTCTTTAGTATATACACTGAAATTGTCATCAAAATGTAAAGATATACATTTGACGATATTTAAGGTTGAACTGTCATGGTATTTTGGGGAAAATCCAAAGACATACATTGTAAGAGAATTTACCTTTTGTATGGGGTGGCCTGGGTGTTTTCTAAGAAAACGCGAAATTTGAGGCAACATGACGCACACATTTTTTTAAATGAAAACTCAACCATATAGGAATGTACCTGACTATCACACCGAATGATAACAATCATGTCCGATGTAGGTCAATTGAATTTACAAGTTGTACAAGGCCGGGCTTTCACCGACAACGCTTCTCCTGTGCTATCAGCAAGCGATGTGATGTTTGCAAATGATCCGATTCTTTTGAACGGCTCTTTAGTATGAACGAAGGGAACCGAGTTGTACCGAGTGAGAGGCGTTCCTTTTATCGTTCTGCCAAAATTCCACTGCCTGTCCTAGATTAGAGCCAGCAGCAACGATAACAACAGCGCGTGCTGAGAAATCCAGGTGTTTCAAATCGTCACTGTAGTTTGGTAATAATAGGCAGGTCGAACATTCGAACGGCAGTGTAGTCAATACGAGAGCTACCACGCTCAGCGCTGAAGAAAATTGCCCTGCGTAGCGTTTTAAAACTGTTTGAATGAACAAAAACATAACGTTTTTGTTGGTCTGAATAACTTAAGTCATTCAAAAGAAATACCTACTTTCACGATATATTAGTGCTGATACGCATACAGCGCTTGCTAATTCATAGTTAGCTTCCAAAGAGCGTAGGGTTTGTTCGTTCTTGAAAAAAGCCGTAACTTTAAGCAGTTTATTTAAAATACATACGTTTAAATTTTTATCAAACAATTGATGATCTGGTTTAAACATATATTCTTAAACCACTAACAATTAAATCTTTCCATATGTCTACCATTAATAAAGTCATTTTGTCACTCAAACTCACCACAGCGCGGAGGTCGAGAGCGGACTTAGTTAGAAGCTCTCTTATTCTAGCCAAAACGGGACCTGAAAAACGGTGCGCACCTAGTGTTTAAGAAAAAATACAGGGCACTTCCCATAACATTTAACAATCAAACTTAGGTTCATTTTGCAGACAACCGCTCTCGGGACCTGAAACTGAGCGAAGGCGCCGATCGGTCATGAATAATTTGGTTAAAATGTGTTTTAAATACTTCAATTGTGTTGCTACTACCCTAAATTAACGCTGTCGCATAAGAGCTTTTAAATGGACTTAGGAGGTCTCATTGAGCTCTGATCCAAAATTCAAAGAAATCGACTGCTGGACTAATGAGATATTCCCCATCAAATCATGTGATGCCCTTTATGCTTGGAGCATCCAATTTGTCCAATGACGTAATCAAACGAGAGCTTCAACGCTCAGCGCTGACGAAAATTGGACTGCGTAGCGTTTTAAAACTGTTTAATTCGACACAAATGTAACGTTTTTGTTGGTCTGAATCACTTAAGTAATTCAAAAGTAATACCTACTTTCACCATATATTAGTGTTGATTTGCATACAGCGCTTGCTAATTCATAGTTAGCTTCCAAAAATCGTGACCTCTGATCTTACTTGAAAAAAGCATTACAAAAAAAAAGATTAAAAAAAAAACTTTAGTCAGTTAAAAAGATATGCGTATGTTTTATTTAATGTCAAACTATTGATGAACTGGTTTAAGCACATATTCTTAAACCACTGAAATTGAATCTTTCCATATGTCAACCGTTAATAAAGTAATTCATTCAGAGTGGACTTCGTTAGAATCTCTCTAATTCTGGCCAAAACGGGACCTGAAAACTGGTGCGCACCTAGTGTTGAAGCAAAAATGCAGAGAACTTCCCATATTAATCATAGGCAGGTCAAACCCGTTTTCACTTTTTTTTTAATTAAGTGATTAAATAGTCCTATCTTCCAATTTGTTGTCATTTCGTAAACGTTAATGGATAAAAACGAATTAATAAATTGTCAGTTTACCCAAAAGTGAGTCATATTGTTAAAAAAAGGATTTAATATTTACCGCGATGTTACTTCCGTTTAGACAGACGCTGGGTCTAGAAGCATGAACATCCTACGGCCCACTTCGTTGTTATAATACTTCTTAATTGTGAAAGTATTAATAGATATTTCACAACAGATACCTTAAGAAACGTGTTGCCTATACATTTGATATAATTGTTTACCCAAATAAAGTGTACAATGTTGAAAACTTGTACTCTGAAAACCGCTAACGTGTCAAACAGCTTAGCTTTTTTAGGACGCGGGACAAAAGTCTGCTCGCAATAGCATTCGTAACATATCGTTGTCTAAAATAATGCCACTGTAAAAAAATGAATCTAGCCTATATCTTTTTATATTATACAATGGCAAGATGATTCGTAAACACTAGCCTAAGTGTTGATTGGATCGAGACTTCACACCTATATCTTAATCATTGGCAGCTCTGATCCATACGGAAACTAAACAATTAAATTATTGAATGGATTTAGAAGTTTTCTTACTGTAACGTTGATAAAAGTGTATTTGTGCAGGCTAGGCCACTATGTTTCTAAAGGTGCAGGCATATATCATGTTTCAAAAGTTCAAGGTTAGTAGCCTATTAGACAGGTAGCCTACGGACGCCTGATTTCAAATTCTACTGAAATAATCACGTTATCTTTCCAGACACGCAAAAGTCTAGAAGCTAATGGAAACATAAATGCTAACCAAAATATATTGCATTGTTTTCCCGTCACGAGCAAAATCGAATTAATCACACAGTGGACATAGCTCTAATGCAGTTCAGCGACAATGAAGTTGGCTATAAGGAGCATGCCTCACTTGAGTGGGGGTATGTCCAAAAGTCCTATCAAGCTATCAAGTTCTTAAATGTTTGGATCACAGGTCAATGAGATCTCTTTCTAGGTTCAGTTAAGAGCTCTCATGCGACGGATGTAATTTAGGGTAGTAGCAACGCAATTGAAGTATTTAAAACACAGCATCAAGGGCATCACATGATTTGAGGGGGCGTATCTCTAAAGTCCAGCTATGGATTTCTTTCTTAATTTGATCACAGCTCAATGAGACCTCCTTCTAAGTCCAGTTTAAAGCTTTTATACGATGTAATTTCGGGTAGTAGCAACACAATTCAAGTATTTGAAACACACGTTAACTAAGTTATTTATGACCGATCGGCGCCGTCGCTCAGTGTCAGTTCCCGAGAGAGGTTGTCTTCAAAACAAACCCAAGATTGATCGTTAATTAATATGGAGAGTGCTCTGCATTTTTGCTTCAACACTAGGTGCGCACCAGCTTTCAGGTCCCGTTTTGGCCAGAATAAGAGAGATTCTAACGAAGTCCACTCTGAATGAAAGAACTTTATTAACGGTTGACATATGGAAAGATTTCATTTCAGTGGTTTAAGAATATGTGCTTAAACCAGTTCATCAATAGTTTGACATTAAACAAAACATACGCATATCTTTTTAACTGCTTAAAGTTACGGCTTTTTTCAAGTAAGATCAAAGCCTACGCTTTTTGGAAGCTAACTATGAATTAGCAAGCGCTGTATGCAAATCAACACCAATATATGGTGAAAGTAGGTATTACTTTTGAATTACTTCAAAATTGATTGTTGATTCAGACCAACAAAAATGTTACATTTGTGTCGAATTAAACAGTTTTAAAGCGCTACGCAGTCCAATTTTCGTCAGTGCTGAGCATAGAAGCTTTCATGTTGATTACGTCATTGGACAAATTGGATGCTCGGAGCATAAAGGGCATCACATGATTTGAGGGGGAATATCTCTAAAGTCCAGCTATGGATTTTTTTGATTTTTGGAACAGAGCTCAGTGAGACCTCCTTCTAGGTCCAGTTAAAAGCTCTCATGCGCTGGATGTAATTTAGGGTAGTAGCAACACAATTGAAGTGTTTAAAGCACGTTAACCAAATTATTTATGACCGATCGGCGCCCTCGCTCAGTGTCAGGTCCCGAGAGGGGTTGTCTGCAAAATGAACCCAAGTTTGATTGTTAAATGTTATGGGAAGTGCCCTGCATTTTTGCTTAAACACTAGGTGCGCACCGTTTTTCAGGTCCCGTTTTGGCCAGAATAAGAGAGATTCTAACTAAGTCCGCTCTCGACCTCTACGCTGTGGTGAGTTTTAGAGTGACAAAATGACTTTATTAATGGTAGACATATGGAAAGATTTAATTGTCAGTGGTTTAAGAATATATGTTTAAACCAGATGATCAATCGTTTGATAAATAAAACTTAGATATTTTAAATAAACTGCTTAAAGTTAAGGCTTTTTTCAAGTAAGAACAAAACCTACGCTCTTTGGAAGCTAACTATGAATTAGCAAGCGCTGTATGCATATCAACACTAATATATCGTGAAAGTAGATATTACTTTTGAATGACTTAAGTGATTCAGACCAACAAAAACGTTATATTTGTGTTCATTTAAACAGTTTAAAAACGCTACGCAGGGCAATTTTCTTCAGCGCTGAGCATGGTATTTCTCGTACTGACTACATTGGCGTTCGAATGTTCGACCTGCCTATTAATTAACGATCAATCTTGGGTTTGTTTTGAAGACAACCTCTCTCGGGAACTGACACTGAGTGACGGCACCGATCAGTCATAAATAACTTAGTTAACGTGTGTTTCAAATACTTTAATCGTGTTGCTACTACCCGAAATTACATAAGTCGCATAAAAGCTTTAAACTGGACTTAGAAGGAGGTCTCATTGAGCTGTGATCAAATTAAGAAAGAAATCCATAGCTTTACTTTAGAGATACGCCCCCTCAAATCATGTGATGCCCTGGATGCTGTGTTTAAATACTTCAATTGCGCTGCTACTACCCTAAATTACATCCGTCGCATGAGAGCTTTTAACTGGACCTAGAAGGAGGTCTCATTGACCTGTGATCCAAAAATTGAAGAACTTGATAGCTGGACTTTTGAGATACGCCCACTCATGTGAGGCATGCTCCTTATAGCCTACTTCATTGTCGCTGAACTGCATTAGAGCTATGTCCACTGTTGTCTGATTAATTAGATTTGGCTCGTGACGGGAAACAATGCAATACATTTTGGTTAGCATTTATGTTTTCATTGGCTTCTAGACTTGTGCGTGTCTGGGAAGATAACGTGATTATTTCAGTAGAATTTGAAATTAGGCGTCCGTAGGCTACCTGTCTCATAGGCTACTAACCTAGAACTTTTGAAACATGATATATGCCTGCACCTTTAGACACATAGTAGCCTAGCCTGCACGAATACACTTTTAGCAACGTTACAGTAAGAAAACTTCTAAATCCATTCAATAATTTAATTGTTTATTAATAATAGGCATTATTTTAGACACCGATATGTTATGAACGCTATTGCGAGCAGACTTTGGTCCCGCGTCCTAAAATAGTTCATGCTTCTAGACCCAGCGTCCGTCTAAACGGAAGTAACATCGCGGTAAATATAAAATCCTTTTTTTAACAATAAAACTGTCCCTTTTGGGCAAACTGACAATTTATTAATTCGTTTTTAATCATAAACGTTTAAGAAATAACAAATTGGAAGATAGGACTATTTACTCACTTAATTTAAAAAAAAAAGTTAAAATGGGTTTGACCTGCCTACAAGATCGATCAAATTACAACTGGCTAACGACAGTTAGTGTTACTATGAAACGATTTATAATGTGCATATACTTATTTATGTCCACTTTAATAGATATTATATTATGTCAAAGTCAACGCAGGTCCTTTTTTTCTGCTTACTGCGTTTAGAATTCCCCATTGAGTTACTCCGGTCAGAATGTTTGACCTGCCTACCAAAAGCTAACACTGCAAGACTGAGGCCTATTGCTTTACGCAATCGACGAAACTAAAGGCAGCGATAGTTCTATTAGAACTAGCGTTAGATTAGATAGCGTAATGTCTGCATAAATAAAACAGCTGGCTGTCGAGTAAGTTAGCTAATTTGTAAGAGCTAGTTTGGGTACGCTAGCTAGGTCAGGCCTCGATTTGCTATAGTTATTACTTGCGTCAGCTAAGTGACGGTAATGTTGTGAACGCAAAATGGCATTAAGGTCCAACAGCAAGTCTACTAATTGGATGTTAGCTAACAACACCATTCCAAACATTTTAAATAATCCTGTTTACCTGTAGTTGTTCAAAGAGCACTGCTTTTGCTAAAGTCTCTTCTGATGTTTTCACCACTCATTCTAGCTACGGATAGCGTTTGGAAACAAAGTTGTATTTTTTTTTTACCAACAAAGTACTAGCGACACCTACAGGGCATTAGTCAGCCAACAAGGTGACTATGGAATGGCAATTTTTTTTTCCCGGTAAACATTACCCTTCCTGCTAGTGATGTGACGCGAACGCTCCGATTCTTTTTAGTATGAACGAAGGGAACCGAGTCGTACTTAGTGAGAGTCGTTCTTTTTTATCCTTCTGCCCAAATTCCACTGCTTGCCCTAGAGTAGAGCCAGCAGCAACGAAAAGAATAGCCCGTGCTGGGTTGGTGTGGAGGTGGACAGCGCCATGCTTGCTGGAGTCTGACATTTGCGCTGGGGGTGGGTGGGTGGGTGGGTGGGGTGGGGGGGGGGGGGGGGGGGGGGGGGCAGGCGGGTGAGGCGGGCAACATTATTTATTGATGTCAATGCATGGCGTGTATTGGTGTGGCGTGCGTACTTTAGACTTAATGTAGTGACGTATTTCAGCCACTGGAGGGGTCAATCCCCCCCCTGCCTCCCCGTAATTTCCGCCCACGCTCTATTTTTATTAAGGTTCCTAGCCTGAAGGGCGTAGTACCTTACAACTATTGTGCCAGTTAATTCTACACTATTATTAAGGTTCCTATCCCGAAGGGCGTAGAACCTTATAGTTATTGTGTTCTCCTTTATTCCTCCATATTATTATTATTACGGTTCCTGTCCCAAAGGGCGTAGAACCTTATAGTTATTGTGCTCCTTTATTAAGGACATCGTTAGAAAACACTGGGATATTTTATCTGGGGCCGACCCTGTTTGGAAAAGATTGTTCTCTGATCCTCCTCTTTCTTCCCACTGCAGAGCTAGAAATGTAAGAGACTGTTTTGTCCATGCAGACACCTTCACCCAACCTCTTCTTGTCCAGAGGCATTTGGATGGGATGACTGGATTATTTCCTCGTCACAACTGTAGAACATGTGAGAACTCAAAGAGAACATCCTCTTTTAATAGTCATACTACTTCTAAGACCTACGACATTAGACGGAGAAGAATTTCTGATGATGGTCTGAGAACCAAAACGTTTTTTTTGCATTATTTGTCACTTGGTTACTTTTTGGTCACTATGTAAATAAGCATTCTACTTTCTCATCGAACAAGCCTTCATCATTTTTGTCAGGGTGTTGGCTTTCTCTCACTACATCACCTGATTAATAGAAACGAACACAAGGTACGTTTGTAGATTGTGGGGTATGGTGGGGTTAAAACAGAACAGTTGAAAATAAAATGTATTTGATTAATATATGTTTATGTGTTCACAGGCACCCTGGCAACAGTGGGCCTCAAAGGTCAGAATCAGCATGTAAAATATCATTTATGATATTTAATCCCTCCATTTGAATAATGGGGAGTACTGCAAATACTTCAAAACGTGAATGAGGGAAAGTTACTTCACATGCAGTATTTTGCTGTTTACATTGTAATGTGTATGCTGCTACATGACTGGTACATGAAACAATGATTATTAATAATAAGATGTTACTTTACTCAGTCAGGCAGTTTCCATTATGCTCTTCCAAGTTCGATACTTCAGTGTGTACTGCACACTTTATAAAGTATGCTGTGCCAAAACTGAACCATGATGAATTGCATTGTTATACTGTTTAACAACTTAACAAATCAGAAAATGACCTATACTGTGTTTTTTAAATTCCATTGGGATTTTGAAAAAAAAAGAATGAAGTAAGTGCATTTGTGAGTCACAAGCTGCATAATTAAGGGTCATGGCCCCAAGGGCTATACCCTTATAGTTATTGTACCGCTTTATTCTTCCCTATTGTTAAGGGTCATAGCACGAAGGGCTATACCCTTTTTTGTCCGTAACGGTTTATTCTCCTCTATTATTATTTTTGTTCTTCGCTCAATTTCCCGTGAGCTGCTTTATGTCCGAGATTTAAAACTTGGCAGGCTTGCTGGTACCAGTAACCGCTACTCCAAAACCAAAGATGACCCACATTGACCACATGGTGGCGCTATATAACAAATGGTCAAATTTGGAAGACAATATCTCCTACACCATAAGACTAAGAGTCACCAAATTTTGCTCAAAGGTCCATCTCTACATGATGATCAAAAAAGCCTCTTGGGACCCCAAGGTCCGTTGGGAGTTTGTTTCCGCCATTTTGAATTTTGTGAAAACACTTAAATGAATAGAACTTTTGATATGTTTGTCCAATCTGCACCAAATTATGGTATGTAGCATCATTGGATCATGATAAACCAATGGTGTACAAGGCAGACAAACCGGCGAAAGCGCGTGATCGCAATATGCCAATGAAGTTTGCAGTAGGCGTGTCTTATCACAAAAAGGTTATAAATCAGTCAATCACTTATTCCAATCCTCATGACAATTTGTACACTACCTCTAAGGCCAAAACGGATCATACCTTGAAAGCCATTTTCACATCAGCCCTTTAAATACAATATTTTTATATCTCTTGTTGTGAATGTCCAATTCGCATGGAACTTTATACATATGGCCTAGGGGAGAGTCTATGGCAATAACTAAAAGAAGATTTTGATTGGACCAATGGTTGGGCTTGTGGGCGTGGCTTATCACATATATGCTCATAGCTGACTGTCACACACAGTCCAATCCTCATGAAACTTGATACACATCCTATAGAGGCTTAATTGATAAAATCTGCACAGCCATTTTCACATCTGCCTTTGGAAGGCACTATAACAGATGATGTGTGTTTATGTGAAAATGATGTGTTTTTGTGAAAATGCCAAAAAGTCAGCAATTGTCAGAAGTAGAGACTTCCAAGCTTCCATGCTTGTAGGCACTAATACTTGCTACAATGGAACCAAAGATGATCCACATTGCCCTCATGGTGACGATATAATGAGTGATTTAAATTACAATCTTTTATAGGCCATTTATCGTACACTATATGACCTAGAGCCAAGAAATTCGGTCCCTACGTCCATCTCCCCATGATGAATAAAAAAAAAGCCTCTTGGACCCCAAACCCTTGATGGATTTTCCACTCTTTGGAATTTTGTGAAAAACCCTTATAGAAAACCTATAGAACATAAAAGGACTATGATAAGTAAATGTTGTAAAAACCAGAGCTACTGGTAACCACATATGGCTGCCATGTACCAATGAAATTGCACAAATTCTAGCCATATGGCTATGACTCGTCAAAATGCTGCTTGGGTCAAACCCTGAAGGGCTATACCCTTATTGATTCCGTACCGCTTTATTCTTCCCTATTATTATTTTTTCTCCTGCCGCTGTTGCTCAATTTCCCGTGAGCCATTTTATGCTAGAGATTTGAAACTTTGCTTAATGGTTTGTGCCGGTAACTGCTACTCCCAAACCAAAGATCCACATGACCACATGGTGGCGCTATAACAAATGTTGCAAAATTCAAACTTTGACAGGCCGTATCTCTTACACCATATGACTTAGTCACCAAATTTTGCACATAGGTCCATAGCCACAAGATGGACAAAAAAGCCTCTTGGGACCCCAAGGTTTGTCGGGAGTTTTTTTCCGCCATTTAGAATTTTTTGAAAAACACTTAAATGAATAGAACTTTTGATTTGTTTCTCCAAAGTTCACCGAATTTGGTATGTTTTATCATTGGACCATGATATATACACGGTATAAGCCAGACTAACCGGTAAAAGTTTGTGATCGCTATAAGCCAATGAAATCTGCAGTGGGCGTGGCTTATCACAGAAATGGCTATAACTCATTCCATTCCTCATTAAACTTTATACACTACCTCTAAGGCCATCTTGGATCATACCTGTATAGAAACTTTCACATCAGCCTTTAGGGGGCCCTATAAATGCCATATTTACATATCTCTTGATTTGAATGTCGAATTTGCGTAAAGCTTTATAATTATGCTCTAGGGGAGGGTCTAAGTAAAAAACTATGAGAAGATTGTGATTGGACCAATGCTTGGGCTTGTGGGTGTGGCTTATCACAAATATGCTAATAACTCAGTCAAATTCACTCCAATCCTCATGAAACTTAATCAACATCATCTAGAGGCATAATTGATGATATCAGCAAAGCCACATCTGCCTTTGAGGGGCTCTATACCAGCCATATAATGATATGTGTTTATGTGAAAATGCCCAAAAGTCAGCACTTGTTGGAATTAGAGACTTGCAACTTTGCTTGCTAGTAGATACTCATACCTGCTAATAACGAACCAAAGATGATCCACATTGCCTTCATGGTGGCGCTATAACAAGTGATCCAATTTTCAAACTTTGAAAGGCCAGATCTTATACACCATATGACCTAGCCTCACAAAATTCTGTCCCTATGTCCGTGCGTCATCCCTATAACCAATAACATTTTAAATGGGCATGGCTTATCACAAAAATCGTTATAACTGAGTCAAACTCATTCCAGTCCTCTTGAAACTTTGAAAACTCACTCTAGGGACATCATGGATAATACACGCAAAGACATTTTCACATATGTCTTCAGGGGGCGCGATAAATATATATTCAAATATATACTTGCCATACTTGATGTGAATTTCCGAATTGCATGAAACCTTTTAAATATGTTCTAGGGGAGAGTGTAAGTCAACAACTAAGAGAAGATTGTGATTGGACCAATGCTTGGGCTTATCACATATATGCTAATAACTCAGTCCGATCTTCATGAAAGCTGATACACATCCTCTAGAGCAAGGGTCACTAATAGGCAGACCGCAGTCCGGGTCCGGACCCAGACGTCGTTCTATCCGGACCAGGACCCATCACCGCTTGAATTTCACGGAGCGTTTCTATTTTAACTGATTTTGACTCATTTTGACTTGAGTCAGTGAGTTAGATACAACATACAGCAAGAGACAAGATAAGATAAGTGGTAGCAATACGTGTTTCAGAGAAATGGCGTGCTCTAAAAAAGAAAAGTAGATCGTGAAAATAGAGCTTTTAATCCAACATAGATAGACTCGTACGTGTTCATTCTTCCCATTGGCAGTTCAAAACCAGTATGTCTCATATGTGCCGAGACCGTGGCGATTATTAAAAGCGGCAATGTGAAACGCCACTACGAGACCAAGCACAAATCATTCGAGCAAACATACCCACTAAAATCCAACTAAGGACACCGAAAATAAACGATCTAAGAACCCATTATGATCGATCAACCAAAATCCTAACTCATTCATTCACTGCCCAACAATGTGCTAACGAACCCCTTCGTTCCCTTAACCCCTTAGCAAGTACAGTCCCACCGGTGGGATCGGAACGCGATATTTGAATGGCTTGTTCTGACTATGTCACAATCAGAGTTAGGGCTAGGGCTGGGAGATTAATTTCATTGTATTTTCAATGACGCTTTTTGCTTCCAACGATTAGGAAAAAAATATAATCACGAAAAAACAATCAATGTGACGCATACCATTTTGCAACGTTGCTCGCATTTTGTGAATCATTCATCCAGCGCATCCCTTTCGTTTTATTTACAGCGGTGCACGTTTGAACGCTAACGTTAGCCATCGTCAGTTACATCGATACTGTCCTATCAGATAGCATAAGTGAAGCCACTACTTTATATATTGTTTTGTCTGTTGACCTAAGTTGTAATTCGCTATGCGTGCGCATTTACGCTCACTAGCCTCCACTTCAAAACAATGCGATAGAGAAACGTGCCTATATCAACGAACTTTAGCTATCATAACTTATGTTTACCATTTAACAAAAAATTATAACTTTTCACTTGATTAAAATAGACCTGCCTATTATAAGTTTAGTCAAGTCAGACTCGAGGGAAGCTTGCTTGACTGCCCGTAGCTTTAACTAGATTTCTTTCACTGCAAGTTCACGAGCAAAACCTCATATGAATTATCAGCTGGCTTCTTTTTCCAACTGGCTGCCTACTCCATATCCCTGTGGAAAAGCCTTATTATTTTGAAGACAATGATTTTTGTTATTTCAGTTAAATTATATTTAAAGTTCAAGAAAATCGAAAAAAAAAAAATGAAATAATGCATGATGTGCATTCAATTCAAATTCAATGAGTTAAATTATGTTAAATAATCGTGATTTCAATATAGACCAAAATAATCGTGATTATGATTTTTGCCATAATCGAGCAGCCCTAGTTAGGGCTGTTTTCCTATCAATAACAACCTGTAACAATCACATTCTGGAACCGCCTAACTGTTGGAATTTTAAAACTCACTTGGGAAAGGGTTAAAGTGGCTTGGATTTTGGTGGATTGTAGTGCAGCCCTGTACATCTTGACCATGTTCGGCTCTACATACAGCAGCGAGGCAGCTTTCTCTACCATGAACATAATTAAAACAAAATACCGTACTAGGCTTACCCTCACATGTGTATGAGAATGGCCCTGACACCATTTCAGCCCAGATTTAAAATCCTGACAGGAAAAGCTAAAGCTCACTTCTCTCACTGAACAAGAGAAAGAGGGGCAATGGGACATAAGAGGGAAATAAAGAGAAAGGGAGGTGTTAAAGCTGTTAAGATGTGTTGAGATTGTTTATTTAAAAATGTGTTGAAACTGTTTAGATGTTATGGTGAATTCCCTCTGGTTAGGAAGGAAGAACATTTGCCCCTATTTGCGGTGGCTTTATTTGACATACAAAGACAATTGAAAACCTGCAGGTTTTCCTAACTTTCCTCAACGGCTGCCAGCTCTCATCTCTCTCTCTCTCTCTCTTTCTCCTCTTCCTTATATACGTATGTCCCCCTTTTGGGTAAGGTCAAAAGATCATCCTAGCAGGGGGGTTGTTTCCTCCTACCCAGCAAGGACATCTGGCATTCATTATGTGGCCCCTGTCTTTTAACTAATGCAGGGTGATATAATTACAATGGAAGCATTAGTACATAATCACACAGTCCAGGCCCTGCACCCATGCAAAATACACAACAATGTGAAAAAAATATGTTGGAAAAAAAAATCATGCTCATGCTGCACTTTTTATTTCCTTTTTCAATGCACCTTTTAAGATGCACTTTTTTCAAAAGTTCTTGTTTCGTCTTATTTATTTTTAAATGCAGCCTCTGCTTGACTTAGGAAATAACATGTATTTCATATTTTAGTACTTATTATAAAATGATCATACTTATTATTTACAATCTCTCCAGTTCAATGTGAAAACTGATGATAAATATTATAATTTATTAATCTAAAAATGTATAAAAAATGATACTTTCTTTATTTTAGTTGATAGTCAGTGGTTGACTATACGTTGATGCTGCTATGTACGTCACTGTGCTATTTCAATGCAGATGTCTGAGTCATAACTCAAGTTAGACATTATGATTTTCCAGACCTTTGCTTGAGGACATTTTATCTAAATGGACCTTGTAGAATTTGTATTGAATACCCCTGCTCTAGAGGCTTAATTGATTATATTAGCAAAGCCTTTTCCACATCTGTCTTTGGGGGGCGCTATAACAGCCATATAATTATATGTGTTTATGTGACAATGCCAAAAAGTCAGCAATTGTCAGAGTTAAGGATTTGCAACTTTGCATGCTGGTAGGTACTCATAACCGCTAGTCCCAAACCAGAGATGAACCACATTGACCTCATGATGGCGCTACAACAAGTGATCCAATTTTCAAATTTTGAAAGGCCATATGACGTAGCCTCGAGAAATTGTGTCCCTAGGTCCAGCTCCCCATGTTGAACAAAAGTGCCATTTGGATCTCAAAGCCTGCCTTGAAGGATTTTCCTCCATTTTGAATTTTGTGATAAACCCTTAAACCTATAGAACATTTCTTCTGTTTGACTAATCTGGGCAAAACTTGGCATGTTTCATAAATGGACTATAATATGTAACTGTTGTCAAAGACAGACGTACTGGTACCAACATCTGGTCGCAATGAACCAGTGATATTCCTCAAATTCCCAAAGGGCTATATCCTTATAGTTATTGTACCGCTTTTTTCTTCCTTATTATTATTAAGGGTCATAGCCCGAAGGGCTATACCCTTATAGTTATTGATCCGCTTTATTCTTCCCTATTATTATTATTTTTATTGTTGGTCAGCCGTCGCTCAATTTCCCGTGAGCTGCTTAATGCCAGAGACTTGAAATTTTGCATGCTGGTCCCTACCGATAATTGCTACTCCAAAACCAAAGATGACCCACATTGACCTGATGGTGGCGCTATAACAAGAAACAAATGTCAAACTTTGAAATACCATATCTCCAACACCATATGACTTGGGGTCATTTAATTTTGCAATTAGGTCCATCTCCACATGGTGAACAAAAAAGCTTCTCAGGACCCCAAGGTCCGTCTGGAGTTTTTATCCAACATTTAGAATTTTGTGAAAACACTTAAATTAATAGAACTTTTGATTTGTTTGTCCAAACTAGGGCTGCAACTAAGAACTTTTTTGGTAATCGATTCATCTGACAATTATTTCTTCGATTCATGAATGAAGTACACATTTTATTTCCATAATTTTATTCCAAAAACTAAATAATATTACAAATTGACAATATTAACACAGATAACAGACCTAAATGTATGCTATACAACATATGCAAAAGATATGGTTACTTTCTTAATAAAGTGCACAAAAAAGTGTGTATTTTTTGCATAGCTTGAACGGAACTGAGCTGTGAAAATAATAATAAATTATAAATATGAAATAAGTAAAACACAAACTAAGTGTTTGCTACATCAAATAGCTTTAACAGGATACAGACTATGTAGGTAGATTATTTTACGGAGGTAGATGGCAGTATCTCTCTCTCTCTCTCTCTCTCTCTCTCTCATTCAGGACTTCATCAGGTGTTAGAAACTTAAGTCTTTTGAACCTCGGGTCCAGGGCAGTGGAGAGGATCACTGTGTTTGGCGCCCTGTCTGAGAAAGAAGTCTCCCTTTTCCATCGCTGTTGCAGCTGCAGACTCGAAGGTGGCAACCTGGGTGGACTTCAATAGCCCCTTCACAAATGGAGGTACTGCAGAGATTGTAATGTATTTCTCCCCACTCATGAAGACAGTGGCACATTCAAAAGGCTTAAGGGCTGTTGAAAGGTCTTCCAGGAGGCTCCACTGATCTGGTTTCAACTCCAAGTACCTTTTGCCCCTCTGTGTGACAGAGGAGTCAGACAGCGTTGCTGTTACAGGCCACCTTTGCTCAAGAAGTCAGCTTATCATGTAGAACGTGCTGTTACACCTTGTGCTTATGTCCTGAACCAGCCTGTGCTCAGGTGTGGCCATTTGTTGCTGTTTCTCTCTTAGCTTATTGGAGGCTAGCTCGCTCTTTTTTAAATGTTCCACAAGACATCTTGCAGCCCCAATTGCTTTTTCAATGCAAGGGTGCTTCAATGCAGAATTGATCACGAGTTGCAAGGTATGGCAAGTGTCGCGGATTTTTTATGTCTCCGCACTCCAGTGAGATCGAAATAATTAAATACTTTGAGAAATAACGTCCGCTTGCTTTTAGTGGTTTTAATGGATATGAGTAAAAAGGTAACAGAGTTGATATACAATATATCAACCACAAATTAACAAAATAAAACTGATCAGATAAAAAGAAAACCCTAACTGCAGTCTAAAGTCATACAAAAATGAGGACGTATAACTGGTGCGCACAAAATCACAATCCCCCCTAACGTCCCTTATATACACGCTTCCTTAGGAATGTTGATTTAGTGCAATTGCAGTCAGCATCTCCTGTCTTTCGGACCTTCCTAGATCAAAGAGTTCTTTTACACAGGGCAATAAACAATGCCATCTGGCTGACCGGTCCTAAAGTCTAACATCTTATTTACACCTAACCAGGGAGAATACACAAACCGTCACTAAGTCACTTGTGATGACTGTTAGGTGAAAAGATTATCCCCAAGGGTTCAACCTAACTAGCAAAGGGGAACTTTGTTTGAACTCATAGGAAAAACACAGAGTAACATTCATAGTAAAGGCTAAATTACATTTTTCCCATCACACAAGTGCAGCGAACGGAGGCCCAGCCATGCTTCTCCTCCAGTATGTTTGCCGCAGCCACAACATTGGCACCATTGTCATGCACAATAGCGATCATTTTGCTAGGAGGAATTTCAAACCTGGCTGCTACCTCCCCCAACCACCCAGTGATGTTGGATGCCGTATGCCTGTCCTGCAGTGAAATTATCTTTGATGGAATGGCATGTAATGCCAAGGTAGGCTTCAGTGGCTACACTTGTCCATACATCAGTGGTGAGGGCAATTTTGCTGTTGTTGGCTTTTATTGGAATCTTCACTTCCTGGAATGTCTCTTGATATTTCCTCTCCATCAGCTTCATAAAATGGGTCCTTGAGGGAAGAGTGTAGGGTGGAGGGTGTGGATCATTGCTCTGAAGCCATCATCTTCAACCATTGATAGTGGCCTCATGTCCGTGACAAGCACGTGTAGGACACATGGGGGTGACTTACCACAAAAATGGTTATAAAACGGCTATCAAAACAGCTGCTTGCTGTGGTGTGCATGGCGCTTTATTCCCAATCAAGTAGCCACTCGTGGTGAGTTCTTTTTTTTTCTGAAATGAGAAAGACGAGTGAGTATATTTAAAAGCACATTTTAGTTAATCATTGCTTATGTAAAGGCCAGTAACCCCAAAGGCCAAGTACAGACAAGACACTTGAGTAATTTTTTATATATATATATATATATATATATATATATATATATATATATATATATATATATATATATATATATATATATATATATATATATATATATATATATATATATATATATATATATATACACACTGCTCCAAAAAATGTAAGGAACACTTTGAAACCACATCAGATCTCAATGGGGGGAAAAAATCATGCTGGATATCTATTCTGATATGGACTGGGTAATGAGTGAGGAACGAAAGGATGCCACATCGTTGATGGAAATGAAAATGATCAACCTACAGAGGGCTGAATTCAAAGACACCCCGAAAATCAAAGTGAAAAAATGATGCGGCAGGCTAGTCCATTTTGCTGAAATTCCATTGCAGCAACTCAAAATGGTACTCAGTACAGTGTATTGCCCCCACGTGCTTGTATGCATGCCTGACAATGTCGGGGCATGTTCCTAATGAGACGACGGATGGTGTCCTGGGGTATCTCCTCCCAGATCTGGAACAAGGCGTCACTGAGCTCCTAGACAGTCTGAGGTGCAACCTGGCGGCGTCAGATGGACCGAAACATGTCCCAGAGGTGGTCTATTGGATTTAGGTCAGGCGAGCGTGGGGGCCAGTCAATGGTATCAATTCCTTCGTCCTCCAGGAACTGCCTGCATACTTTCGCCACATGAGGCCGGGCATTGTCGTGCACCAGGAGGAACCCAGGGCCCACTGCACCAGCGTAGGGGCTGACAATGGGTCCAAGGATTTCATCCCGATACCTAATGGCAGTCAGGGTGCCGTTGTCTAGCCTGTAGAGGTCTGTGGGTCCCTCCATGGATATGCCTCCCCAGACCATCACGGACCCACCACCAAACCGGTCATGCTGAACGATGTTACAGGCAGCGTAACGTTCTCCACAGCTTCTCCAGACTCTTTCACGTCTGTCACGTGCTCAGAGTGAACCTGCCCTCATCTGTGAAAAGCACAGGGTGCCAGTGGCGGACCTGCCAAATCTAGTGTTCTATGGCAAATGCCAATCGAGCTCCACGGTGCCGGGCAGTGAGCACAGGGCCCACTAGAGGACGTCGGGCCCTCAGGCCACCCTCATGAAGTCTGTTTCTGATTGTTTGGTCAGAGACATTCACACCAGTGGCCTGCAGGCGGTCATTTTGTAGGGCTCATCCTGTTCCTCCATGCACAAAGGAGCAGATACCGGTCCTGCTGATGGGTTAAGGACCTTCTACGGCCCTGTCCAGCTCTCCTAGAGTAACTGCCGGTCTCCTGGAATCTCCTCCATACTCTTGAGACTGTGCTGGGAGACACAGCAAACCTTCTGGCAATGGCACGTATTGATGTGCCATCCTGGAGGAGTTGGACTGCCTGTGCAGCCTCTGTGGGGTCCAGGTATCGCCTCATGCTACCAGTAGTGACACTGACCCTAGCCAAATGCAAAACTAGTGAAAAACAGTCAGAAAAGATGAGGAGGGAAACAATTTCAGTGGCCTCTACCTGGAAAACCATTCCTGTTTTGGGGGTCATCTCATTGTTGCCCCTCTAGTGCACCTGTTGTCAATTTCATTAACACCAAAGCAGCTGAAACTGATTAACAACCCCCTCTGATACTTAACTGACCAGATCGATAGCCCAGAAGATTAATTGACTTCATGCAATACTCTGATTAAAAAGTGTTCCTTGAATTTTTTTGAGCAGTGTGTATATATATATATATATATATATATATATATATATATATATATATATATATATGCACCAAACAACGCAATTTGTCCTAGCTCACTCCTTAAATACATTAGTGTCTCACTCAAACCTAATTTCAGCAAATTAACACTTTGAAATAGCTTAATCATTAAATTGCAATAATTGTAATAAGTGATTAGCTCTACCGGCTAGTGATAATTAGCTTGCTAGACTAACGTTAGCGATACCTCCTCTGCTCTACTACTGACAGGTTAGCCAGCTAGTACACTAATACACTTGTCATGCAATATTGAAGAAAATGTGACTTACTTAATAGAACGAAAACTACCTACTTTGAGACGAAACGCAACGCATGCCATGGGTCTAAACTTGTTTAACTAATGACGATATTGTAGTAACTTACCCTGCTGTTCCCGAGACCCCTTCATCCATGGCTCCAACATGTTTTCCTCCACCTTACCGTGGTGCTCCCGTGCCATGTAAGATCGGTTTTACATATATTGCAAGTAACTGACTTTTTTCTCGAATGTAGTGTAAAGTGTATCCATACTTTTGATGATTTTGGTTGCAAACTTGTCTTCTCTGCCTCCGCCATATTTCAAATGTAGTTTTTTTTCTTGAAGTGATGTTTGCCAGGTCCGCGACTCAGCGTGCGACAACATAGACCCAACGAATCGATAATGAAATTCGTTGCTAACTACTTTTTTATAGAATTGTATCGATTTCACTGATTCGTTGTTGCAGCCCTAGTCCAAACTTCACCAAATTTGGAATGCAGCATCATTGGACTATGATACACAAATGGGGTATACGCCAGACCTATCAGTGAAAAAATGTGAACGCTGTAGCCAATGACATTTGCACATGGGGGTGACTTACCACAAAAATGGTTATGAAACCGTCATACTCAGTCCATTTCTTATGAAACTTTATACCCTACCTCTAAGGCCATCTTGGGTAATAACTGCGAAGCTATATTCACATCAGCCTTTAGGGGGCGCTTTAAATCCCATATTTTAATTTTTCTTGATGTAAATGTCCAATTCAGAAGAAACTTTTTACATATGCTCTAGGGGAGCGTCTACGCCAACAGCCAAAATACGATTTGGATTGGACCAATGGTTGGCTGGTGGGCGTGGTTTATCACAAAAATGCTAATAACCTAGTCAAACTCAGTCCAGTCCTCACGAAACTTGATAAACATCCTCTAGAGGCTAAATTGGTCAAATCAGCAAAGCCATTTTTACATCTGCCTTTGGGGGGCGCTATAACAGCCACATTGATATGATTTTTTGTGAAAAAGGCAGAAATTTTGCATTTGGCACAGTTAGAGACTTGCAACTTTGCAAGCTGGTAGGTACTCTTAGCCGCTACTCCCAAAGCAAAGATGGCATACATTGACCTCACGGTGGCGCTATAACAAGTGATACAATTTTAAAACTTTGAAAGGCCATTTCTTATATACCATATGACTTTGCCTCAAGAAAGTCTATCCCTAGGTCCATCTCCCCATGATGAACAAAAAAGCTATTTGGACCCCAAAGCCCAACATTATGGATATTCCGCCATTTTGAATTTTGTGAAAAACCCTTACACCTACACAACATTTCATCTGTTTGACTTTTCTGTAACTAACTTGGCATGTACCATGAATTGACTATGCTATATAATTGTAGTAAAAGCCAGACCTACTGGTCACAACAGATGGCCGATATGTTCCAATAACAATTGATCCAATTTTCTAACTTTGAAGGCCATATACCATTTTACCTTGCCTCAAGAAATTCTGTCACTAGGTCCCTCTCCCCATGATGAACAAAGAAGGCCTTTTAGACCCCATAGCCTTCCTTAATCTATTTTCCGTTATTTGTAATTTTGTGAAAAACCCTTACACTTTTAGAACATTTAATTTGTTTGACAAATCCTTACCAAACTTGGCAAGTACCATAAATGAACTATGATATGTAAATGTTGTAAAAACCAGACCTACATGTCACAACATATGGCCGCAATGTACCAATGAAATTGCACAAATTCTTGACATATGGCTATGACCCGTCAAAATGCTGCTTGCAGCTTTAATTAAGGGCCATAGCGAGAAGGGCTATACCCTTATAGTTATTGTACCGCTCTCTTCTTTTAGCTGCTACCAGGGCAGGGTTTGCATCAGACTCGTAGGTGGCAACAATATGCCCATTCTCCCCAGAGCGAAACCAGGAACAAGGTTTTGGCTTGGAATTGGTGCTTTTATGGGAAGATGGATTGGATTCTGTCTTTGCATTGTCAGGTTGTTGAGTTTCAGTCACTTTCAAGGGTTCTCTCTTGGAAGATGTTGCCTTTTTCTCTTTCATAAGTGACGTTAGCCGACTCTTCAGGTCGGCAACTTGTTTTCTTAGCTCATGTATGCTACTTGCGTCAGATCTGGCTTGGGTTTCATTGCAATCACATACACTCTGTTCATGCAACACAGCTTTCTGCTTAGAGACACCTAAGTGCCGTTTCATACACGTAGCCTTGGCCTCTTGTCTGTCTTCTTCGGTACGTAAAAGCAGCAACAGTTCCCCAAATGATGGGGATTCTGTTTTCGTGTTCTAGATGTAGGTCAGCTAGCAAGTTGTCCCAACAGCCTCTGTAAAATTGTTTTAGAAGATGCTTGTCTATCTCTTGCACTGTGACACCTCCTCTGCACACAGCATTATTCAGTGCCACCTGAAGGCATTACAGGTAGGTGGAAGGCTTTTCTCCAGAGTCTTGTAGAGTGTGCATAAACCGTGCAAACAGTTCCTCCCCATCTTCGACTGGTGAATGCAAAGTCTAACATTTGCAGATATACTGTAGGTGGAGCTTCAGGACTGAGATGTCTCATGACATCAGAAGCTGAAGCAAGAACGCTCTCCGAGATCTTCAGAGTTTTTTCAAGGTCAGAGATGGAAGAGTCTTTCATCATCAAGTCAACATGGACATAATGTCACTTGTCATAATCTGCTTCAGAGTAAGGTCAGGGGATCTTCCCAGAAAAAGTTCTTAATCTCAAGGTAGGATGCAAGTTGTGTTTGTCCTCACTTATAACTATGTGCTCTACCACTATCTTTTGTACTTCAGGTGGGTTAAGCTCACTGGGACTAAGGGTAAGAGATGTTTTGGATCTTTGTGAGAGACCAGACGTTGCACTCTGATTAACATCTGATTGACCAGGTTTACTGGGAGAAGGAGAATCAACTGCCAGCTGTGGTGGAACCACATGTGGGCTGGGCTCAGGGTTATCTGTGTTGAGAAGTGTGTTCACTGGTTGCAACACCCTCAATAGACTACTCTATCTGGGACATGTCAAGATCGACCTTTTGGCCTCCTCTCTCATCGGGTCCGTTATTCCAGAGGAAGGATCACAACAGAGACATGTATAAGTCAAATGTATTTAATCAGATCTGATACACGGTATTACACATCATACTACAGTGGGGCCAAAAAGTATTTAGTCAGCCACTGATTGTGCAAGTTCTCCTACTTAGAAAGATGAGAAAGGTCTGTAATTTTCATCATATGTACACTTCAACTATGAGAGACAAAAATGAGAAAAAAAATCCAGGAAATCATATTGTAGGATTTTTAAAGAATTTATTTGTGGTGGAAAATAAGTATTTGGTCAATAACAAAAGTTCAACTCAATACTTTGTAACATAACCTTTGTTGGCAATGACAGAGGTCAAACGTTTCCTGTAAGTCTTCACCAGGTTTGCACACACTGTAGCTGGTATTTTGGCCCATTCCTCCATGCAGATCTCCTTTAGAGCAGTCATGTTTTGGGGCTGTCGCTGGGCAACACGGACTTTCAACTCCCTCCACACATTTTCTATGGGGTTGAGGTCTGGAGACTGGCTAGGCCACTCCAGGACCTTGAAATGCTTTTTACGGAGCCACTCCTTCGTTGCCCGAGCGGTGTGTTTGGGATCATTGTCATGCTGGAAGACCCAGCCACGTTCCATCTTCAATGCTCTCACTGATGGAAGGAGGTTTTGGCTTAAAATCTCACGATACATAGCCCCGTTCATTCTTCCCTTAACACGGATCAGTCGTCCCGTCCCCTTTGCAGTAAAACAGCCCCAAAGCATGATGTTTCCACCCCCATGCTTCACAGTAGGTATGGTGTTCTTGGTATGCAACTCAGCATTCTTCTTCCTCCAAACACGACGAGTCGAGTTTTTACCAAAAAGTTCTATTTTGGTTTCATCTGACCACATGATATTCTCCCAATCCTCTTCTGGATCATCCATATGCTCTCTGGCAAACTTCCGACGGGCCTGGACATGTACTGGCTTAAGCAGGGGGACACGCCTGGCACTGCAGAATTTGAGTCCCTCTCGGCGTAGTGTGTTACTGATGGTAGCCTTTGTTACTTTGGTCCCAGCTCTCTGCAGGTCATTCATCAGGTCCCTCCGTGTAGTTCTGGGATTTTTGCTCACCGTTCTCATGATCATTTTGACCCCACGGGATGAGATCTTGCGTGGGGCCGCAGATCGAGGGAGAGTTCCTTCTGCCAGTCTGATGTCTCTTCCTTTGTCTCTAGTATATATAGTTTAGCGCCACACTCATTTGCACCCCACATGAGCAACACCAGATGTTTCTTGTTGATCTCTTAAACCAGACGCTTCTTCGTTCTCTAAGCCCGGGTCCCTCTTTGACCTTGGGTCACAACTCCCCACAGTCTCCCCCTGGCCCCGTGCTCCTCTGCCTAAACAGGCCTCTCCTAAAGGCCGGGGGCCTCCCAGATTTACAACCCCCTCCTTTACAGCCCTCTCCTTTCCTCTGCAATAGACTAGTTGTTGTTCTCTCACTCTTGTTCTTCTGCTACAGACGTCATTAATAGGTCACACAATTACTAGATCACACAACTAATAGGTCACACAATTAATGGATTACATGATGTGTATGCAACTATATCTTGAGCATGCTATTAAATCTGACAATTCCCCCTTTTGAGCTCGCCTAACCGAGCTCAACACACATCCTCCTCACAGGCGTCATACTCCTCAAACCCGTCCTCGGCCAACAGAGGCATCTGATAAGCCGGTGTGGGTCCAGGCTTCTCCAAAGTTGCTGTAACCAACCTAACAATTAACGCCCTAATGCATGGTATGCAACAACATCCACAAGTGACCAAAATAGCAACAAAAACAGCTAATGACATCATCATAGACATAATGAGACCCTTCCAGTGTCCGAACATACCGGTCATCCATTCTTCGAGGGGATTGTCCACTCCGGAGTGCTCATGCATGGTTTTAGACAGCATGCGTAGCCCCTCCAGCGCTTTGGCGACTGACCCGTCAGGAGCTGTGTTGTTAGGAATGAAGGTACAACACACATCTCCAAACATGGCGCACACACCCCCTTTTTCCGCAAGGAGCATATCTAGGGCCATCCTATTCTGGACCGCTACCTGGGACGTGGGGCCAAGTTGATCTGCCAATCCCTCTACGGCGTCCCTGGTCAGGTTAGATAGTCGCAAGACGTTGTAGTGGACATAGTTTATGCGGTCAACGTTTTTATTGGGGGTGATTGGGAAAATACCAGCCAATATGGGAATGTTCTCGAAGCCTGTTGCAATTTGGTCCGCTAGTTTATACTCATTTGGGACTCCCCTGGGTATCCCTACGGCGTCTATGTAGGTTGGTGAATTAAGGGTTGGGTCGAATGGATTTGTGCTTCGTCCTTGTAGCACATGGCGCCTGCGTCGCTGGGTCAGTCTGGCCGCACTCTTTTCCGTCAATCTTTGGGTGTGGTTTCCCACCATGACTAAAGGAGCGGAGAGTCTTACCATAGCGCATCGTCCTATCGATCCCTTCCTCAGTCGGACCACCAACCGGTTACCCCCGCAATAGTAGTATAACCCTGACCGCGCCCATGAACCTAACTTTGCTCGGGTAATGTCTGTTCCGTTACACCAATCGTCAGGAATCCTACCGTAATTAATGGAGGCGTTGGCACTGGTGAGGCTAACACAGGAATAATTCCCTCTCCCTCTATGCGGCGTGAATGGACCAGGCTTGGTGTCGTTGTCTATTGGTGGGTAGATACTGGCCAAGGAGGTGCAATTGGTGATGGTGTCGGATCTCGTAAGGGCTAGCATGCAGTTGTATCCCCACTGGTCTGATGGAAACAGTGGGGCGGGTTCTGTAAACAGTTGGGGCCTGGCGGCCGCACAGGCCACACAGTCCCCCATATGGCGTTCTGCTGCAGTGGTCGCTATCCACTTAAGCCATAGGTTCTCGTCCCTATACCCTGTTGCGATTTGGATTACCCCTAGTGGGCTTAGCCGGGAATAGTCCACCATTACGATCCCATCTTGTTGGGGCTCGACAGCGGGCCCTACACCACTGGTGTTGGGGGAGGGGGTTGGGGCTGTATCCACGATATTAACTCTAATGAGGCCTACCTGATCCGCTCCAGCCCTGTCTGCACCCACCATTAAATATAACGTGGTAGGGGAGGTACTACAAGGAGCCGTGGCACCGAGCCACCAGTCTTCTAGCTTAGTGAGGGTAAGCATCAATGTGTTAACACCCCCTGATCCCGCATTTGCTACCCGGCCAATCCGCAGATGTCCGGCTGCCGCGATTGGTCGGGGCCCTACATCGTCAGTGGAGCCCAACTCTTCGTGCCGGTTCTGACACCTATGTGTTAGTGACTTATGCCAACAGAAATAGACATCAAACTTCCGGTACTTGGCCTGTGAGCCTGTGCAGTTCAGTACTTCGCATAAATCGAATTGATAACCTACCGCTGTCCCCTTAACATATGTAATTTCAATACCCCCGTATTTTTTAAGGCACTCGTCCGTGGTCGGCTTGTCCACGGAGCGTTTTCCCAATGGAGACACAGTAGGTTCGGACACTCCCGGGCCTGTTTCAACATATCAAAATATTATGACAGTGGTAATAAACAACCCCACAATCCCCGCTAACTTACAATTACCATAAAGCCACATGCTAACACAACTAAAATAAGAAATAAACTAATAAGAAATAAACTGTGTGATATGCAATGTGTGTGGGTGTGTTGCAGAGCTCGCGCTCTGTTCTTCGCTCTCAGGGGTAGACTGCCCTGAGAGTCAGCGTTTATGACCAGGGGATTATTCTGCCCCTTCTCTTGTGGTCTCACGCTATTGGATGTTCTGGAGGTCTGCTCGAATCTCTCCTAAGGTGCGGGTGGGTGCAACAGCGGCTGCACACTGACTCCAGTGATACCAGGTGTCACCTTTGCCCTCTAGGCGAACGGCGTGCTCGGTTCGTTCTCTGACCCTCCACGGACCCGTCCACCTTGGCTCGGACCACTTGCGTTTGATGACCCTCAGCTGGACCCACTCGGCTTCCGGGCAGGGTTCTCCTTCGATGATCCCGAACTCTCTGGCCTCCACCACCTGAGAAGCAAATTCTGTAACGAGACTACGCAGTTGATTAAAGTATGCCTCATGTCCCAGGTCCCTTCGAGGTAGACCGTCGGCTCTGGGCGGGCATGCGGGACTGTCGTTGTCAAAGTGATTTCCGGCCAAATTGGTCCCTACTAATGGAGTAGGGAACTGCCTACCTGTGGTCAGTTCATAGGGCGTAAAGCCCGTGCCCTGGTTGACCGAGCACCTGACCGACATCAAGGCCAGGGGCAGTGCATCCACCCAGTTCATGCCTGTCTCGACTTGAATTTTGCTTATCTTTTGTTTCAGATTGGAGTTCATGCGTTCTACTTTACCCTGGGACTGAGGATGATACACGGACCCAAATTTGTGTTTGAGACCCAACATGCCTTCTACCTGATTCAAATCCTGGTTTTTGAAGTGGCTCCCGTTGTCTGACCGTATTTTACGAGGGAAACCGTGCCTGGGTATATACTGATTGACCAGGCATTTGATTACTGTCTGCGCATCCTCTCTTTTAGCAGGCCATGCTTCCGGCCACCCTGTGAAGCTGTCTACACACACCAAGAGGTACCTATACCCTCGTACTCGCTCAGTCATGTCTGTGTAGTCGATCACAACCTCCCTACCTGGAACGGGGTCAAGGGGAAACTTACCCATGTGTGGTTTGACTGTGGGTCGCGGATTGTGTTGAGTACATATCTTACATTCTTGAACATACTCACGAGTCAAGTGGGGAAGGAAGGGGTGCCACCAGTGGCACAGGTTCCGATTCATCTGGGCCGCCCCTACATGGGCGGGGCTGTGGGCCTCGGCCAACACCCTAGCCATCATTGTAGCGGGAAGAGCCGGCCTACCTTGTGGTCCCCTCCACAGTCCATCCACACACATTCCTCCCCTATGACTCCACGCCCCCTTTCCTTCTGGACTTTCCTGCTTCTGAGCTTCCTTCACTGCCTCTCTGTCCAACCATCCCCTGTTCTGGTGGTCATTGAACACCTCCCCCTCTGTGCTCACCATAACCTTGCTTGGACTTACCGTGTAGCCTGCGGCCTTTTTGGCAGCGGCGTCTGCTGCCTCGTTTCCTCGGGCTATGTCTGTGTTGGTACCTTCGTGTCCCTTACATTTGATGATGGCTACCTTAGAGGGGTTTTGGATGGCTTGAGCCAGTTCTCTCATGACTGTCTCGTGTTTTATGGGTTTGTTGCCTGCTGTCCTATACCCTGCTCTTTTCCATTGGGCCAGCTCTATGTGTGCCGCAGTACAGCCGTACGCGGAGTCTGTGTATATGTTCACCTCTTTCCCTGCTCCCCAATTGAGTGCCTCTACTAGGGCCACTATCTCTGCTTTTTGGGCGGATGGGTGGTTGTCGATTTTTCCTTCCCTGACTGTGGTATGCTGACTTCCCTCGACTCTTACTACTGCCCACCCCGCATGTAGCTCGTTGTTGTCTCCCCGGAAGCAGCACCCATCTGTGAACAATACTTCTGCCTCAGGTATTGCCTCGGTGGTCAGGTCTGGCCTGATTTTCCCTGTCCTCCTGACTTCTTGGTCGCACTCATGGGCGGGGCCCCCTGTGATGTTGTCAGCCATATTGATGCCCTGAGGCTGATAAGTCAAATTTGGGGCGGTCAGAATTTTCTGCATGCGTTGTTGTCTGAGGGGAGTCATTGTGAACATTGCTGAGTTCACGTATGCCACTACTGTATGTGAGGTCAGCACTTCCACTGGGTGTCCCTGAACTATGTGTGCTGTTTTTAACACCATTTTAGCCACCCCTGCAGCATGCTGAGTGCACGGAGGATGCCTTCTTTCCATGAGATCCAGCATTGTACTTTACATACATTAGTACCTTTCTCTCTCCCCCCTTTTTCTGAAACAGTACTCCATTGATTGCCGAGTCTGTTTCAGAAACATCAAGAAAGAACGGCAACTTGTAATCGGGCAGGGACAGGGCCACCGCAGCCGCGAGACCCTGTTTTAGGTCGATGAACGCCCTTTCGGCCTCCATAGGCCAGTCCAGACGGGCCTTTGAAGCGTGCATCCCATGTACCCGAATCATAGCCCGAAGCGGTTCGGTCAGGCCTACATAGTTCGCTATGTAGTGGCGAGAGTAGCCAGTCAGTCCCAGAAAGGACAACATGCTTTGGACCGTTTCGGGGCGAGGGTGATGTAAAATGGAGTCGCGATGTTGCGACGACAAAAAGGCCGTGTTCTGAGTTAACACCCGGCCCAAGAATGACACCTGGCGTCTGACCAGTTGCAACTTTTTCTTGCTGACTTTGTAGCCAGATTCGTGAAGCCGGAGAAGGATTAGCCTAGAGGCTTCAGTACAATCTTCATGCGACCGTGATGCAATAAGTAGGTCATCGACATACTGAATGACCGTCGTCCCTTCGGGAAGGGGTAGATCCTGCAATGCCTGGCGAAGCACCGCGTTAAACAGGCCTGGTGACAAAGCAAACCCTTGTGGAACACGCGTGTAGCGTAATTGTCTCCCTTGGAATGTAAAGGAAAAGATATCTCTACATTGGTCCGCCAGAGGGAGACAGAAAAAGGCGTTCGCGAGATCCATGACCGTAAACCACTGCTGATCAGGGTTAAGGCAAGTGAGAGCCGTGTATGGGTTGGGCATCGGAACCGTGGTTGTGGCTAGACGGGCGTTAATGGCACGTAAATCGTGTGCCATACGCCAAGACTTTTTGTCTGCTTTTTCAACCGGCAGAATGGGAGTATTCCAGTCCGAGTGGGAGGGCTCCAAGACTCCTGCTTCTAAGAGGCCTTTCACTGTATCTGCAATACCTTCCTCTGCCCCTGGTTTGTGTTGGTATTGTGAACGCCAAATTGGTGGCCCTGGCTGCATCTGAAAGGTTAGGGGTGGTATGGTGGCCAGACCGGCGTCTGTGGGCCCCTTAGACCAGACAAGATCTGGAATGTGTTCCAGCATGGCCACGGCCAAGAGATGATCCGTTTTTTCCCTGCCATGGTGTCTAGAAACCGACTGATGAGAGAGCACCCCCCAGTCCTCCGCGCCCCCTAATATGCGATACATCTCCAAGGAGGGGGAGTATTGGAGCGGTTTCAACTGAGTGTCGTGCCAATCTGTCGCTTCCACCCCCGATTTTACCATGGGACCTAACTCTTTAGCTTGGTGGGCCGGGTGAAGGGCTAGTGAGATGTGGGGAACTGCTTCCTCAGACATGCGATACCAGGTGCTATCCTCAGCGTTTATTTGCACATGGGCGGCAACGCCTTCTTTCCCGACATATATTTCATGGGTGTCAAGACGCCACGATATCCCTTCCAATTGTTTGGCGAAATGTCGCTCATAAGGAGCTTGCCCTTCAAGGTCGTAAAAGAGGGTCATGTGAAGGGGATCAATGGGAGGCACATAGGGGTGTAGAGCCATCAGCCAGGGGCTCCATTGTTGGAACCGTGTCAGCACACCCGACTTTTGCAGATCCTCGGGCTGTAAAACGGCCCAGTAAATGTCGGCCCCGGCTGACTGTGTGGGAGCCACCAGGTACTGTCCAGTTGAGGTCTGATGACCACAAGGAACCGAAGTCCCGTCCGGGAAAGTAACAGTTAATCCATCAGCGGTGCATAGAATGCTAGCCCCAAGTTTGATGAGCATGTCCCTTCCCAGCAAGTTTACTGGAACGTCTGGTGAGACCACCAAAGAGTGATGAAAGGACTGATTACCTATTGTAACAGGAATAGGTGAGGTGAGGGGCAGAGATTGAGTCTCCATGTCAAGGAGAGGTTCTGCCGTGGGCCCCTCCTTTTGGCCCCTCTGTGGGGAGTCTCATCCCTCGACATACTCCTGGGGGTATTCCCCCTCCGGAGCCTGGTTTGAGTTGGGTGTCTGATGGCTTGGATGTGGTGCTCGGGGTCCCCCTCTGTTTCCACGACCTCTACCTGGGGTTTGTTGTTTCCTCTAAGGACATTCATTAGCCCAATGGTTAAGGTCGCCACAGATGAAACATGACAGCTCTTGCTTTTGGTTTCCCCGGCCTCTGCCCCGACCCCTAGAGCCCCCTCTACCCCGCCCTCTGGGATTAGCTGAGGCTCCCTGCGGCTGGTGGTCGCCTGTCCAGTCTGCGTCCCCCTTCTCACCCCCACTCACCACCATCTGTTTCCCTTTGTTTTCATTCAGTTTCTTACGTTCACTGGCTAGCTGGAGTTTTAACAGTTGTGTCTGCATGTCTAAGACCTCTGAGTCTTTAGCGGCCCCCTTGACTCGCTCTGTTTCCATTCTATGACAGGCATGGAGTTCCCACTTGGCCTGACTCCCTCCTACCAGGTCAGGATTTTTCTTTAAAGCCTTTACCACAGGTTCCGGTAGCCCAGCCATGAGGGCATGGCGGAACCACCCTTGATGGGCGCCAGGTCGGGAGGGATCCTCACCTGTCTGGTCCATCCATTTCTGTTTGGCTTCATTCATATACGTACGGGGACAGGATTTTCCATCCCAAGTGAAGCGAGTGATGGGTGCCGTATCTTGTTCGGGGAAGAGTTCCCTTAAGGAATGAGTTAAAGCGTGGGTATGGTCTGCCATCAATGCTTCTGGTGGGTAAAGACCAGTTCCAGCTTGGCCTTCCAGATTAACCATCTGGTGACCTGTCATACATCGATGGGCGATACCCCTAAAGTCTCCCAGGGCCAAACGTTGCCCTGCTGTAAGCTGTTCCAACTTTCGGAGCCAGGCTCCCGCCCCTCCAGACAGAGGAGGAAGTTGATCGACCAGAGCGGCAAGATCTCCATGTTTGTAGGGAGTGTATTCGACCTTCCCGTTCCCTTTCAACAACAGAGGATACATTCCTCTGGCCCCGGGAGAAGCACCCGACTTACAGGTCTTAAGAACAGGATAAGTCCCATACTCGAGTGGGTCTGATGGGGTTGCTGTAAGAAGCATGTTTATCTGTACCTGGTCTCCTTCTTGTTGAATGTCTAGACTTCCTCCATTGATTCCCCCTCTGGTAGGAGAGGATGTTGGGGAAAGAAAATCCATAAGTTCTCCACCAGAGGGCGCCGGAGAGGATTGCGGGAGACGAGTTTGGGAAGTCTCAAGACCCTTACGCCGATCCTGTAGTTGGTGGTGTAGGTCTAATGCTCCCTGTTTAAGCATCCTACGGGTCACGTTCACTGTCTCCATCTGGTGTTCATGTCTGGTATCTGGTGCTGGTGGAATGGCATTCCTAACTCTTTGCAACTCGAAGGCTTGTGTTACATGAGGCTGTGTGCGAGACCACTCCCTAAGATCCTCACTACATTCGCTATAAGGGGAGGGTCTTAGTGGAGCAGGGGTAGACTGACTGTGTGTTGGGCGTATATCCATGTCTCCCCCTTGTATGGTGTATGACGTCGTTTGTGCCCCTGCCCCTGACTGAACATACATGCCTGGGGCGTGTGCATAGGGAGGGGGCGCAGTTTCCTCCTTTCCTCCTGGGACAGGGTTTTGAGCTTTTATGGGTTTGTTTAGATGCTGTACTGCCTGTGCCCCCAGTACTAGCTCCCCCCACCTTTGCTTATGTTTCTGTAGCTCTGCTATCTTTTTCTTATGCTGTCTTCTCTGACTCCACCCTGCCTTCTTCTCTTTCTCCTCCTCTTTGGCTTTTTGCTCTGCACACTCTCTCTCCTTCTTTCGCAGCCTAGTTACCAACCCCCCTTTCTGGCTTCCTGCCTCACTCAACACCTCATCAATTTTTTCTTCGTATTTTCCCTTTTTCTTTGCCCACACCTCACTCTTTGTCTGTGCTAATGCTGCCAAAACATTTTTAGCCTGTTGATCTAGGGGGATCCATCCTGGTGGACCCCCTCCAGCGTCATCTAACTTTTTGTCAAACTCGCCGTCCATGTCGTTGTCTAGGGTATTTTATTTGCCGCGTGAATAATCCTTATTTTGAGGTGTAAATAACACCTATATTTACCAGGCTATTTGACTTTCGTTACCACCTGTCAGGTTTCCGTCAAACGCCTTTTTATTCTATGGAGCCGACCGATGCCCCTCTTAGGTGTTTACCACACTGAGCCAGCCTTTACAGCCTGAGATTCACTACCTCACCAAACCTCTTGATTTATGTTCTCACCGCCAGGTTTCCGTCAAGAGTGGTATTTCGTGAATCAGACACTCAGTAACCCGTTTGAATGGGTAGTAGTATGAGGTGCCTCACGCCTCGGGATACTAGCCCAGCTTACTCACCGACCGTCGTCGAATGAGGGGAGTCGCCACTCTCTGACCACACCTAATTCTCAGACTTGGTATAGCCGACCAACGTCTTACACTCGGACCTTAGTCCTACACTCGGACCTTAGTCCTACTCTCGGACCTTAGTCCTACTCTCGGACTCTAATAGTCCTACAATTTACGTCTCACCATTTTTAGGAAGTAACACTACACCTTTTCTCAATACATCTGATTTGGTATATTCAATTACACAGATTTCGACATAACAGGGTCTGCTTACCTTTGTTTTGATGGCGCGCCGATGTATTGATCAGGGTTTCGTGTTTCCTCAATTTATCCAAATTACCTTGACCCTTCTTGGAATCCCGGACGAGCCCCCAAATTGTCAAGATCGACCTTTTGGCCTCCTCTCTCATCGGGTCCGTTATTCCAGAGGAAGGATCACAACAGAGACATGTATAAGTCAAATGTATTTAATCAGATCTGATACACGGTATTACACATCATACTATATTAGCTAATAAGCATCAGCATATAGTTATTAATTCGCACCTTTACCTTTTAGCTCATATCCCGCAAAGCTGAATATAAGGAGAGTGGAGAGGACTGTGACGCCCCAGTTCCTTCTGCCAGTCTGATGTCTCTTCCTTTGTCTCTAGTATATATAGTTTAGCGCCACACTCATTTGCACCCCACATGAGCAACACCAGATGTTTCTTGTTGATCTCTTAAACCAGACGCTTCTTCGTTCTCTAAGCCCGGGTCCCTCTTTGACCTTGGGTCACAACTCCCCACAGTCTCCCCCTGGCCCCGTGCTCCTCTGCCTAAACAGGCCTCTCCTAAAGGCCGGGGGCCTCCCAGATTTACAACCCCCTCCTTTACAGCCCTCTCCTTTCCTCTGCAATAGACTAGTTGTTGTTCTCTCACTCTTGTTCTTCTGCTACAGACGTCATTAATATCACACAACTAATAGGTCACACAATTAATGGATTACATGATGTGTATGCAACTATATCTTGAGCATGCTATTAAATCTGACAGACATCACCTCTTTTAGTACCTCTTCAAACTCCTTTCCATTCAACCTGGCTATTCCCTTCAGCTCATCTAGATATGTCTGACATTGACTCCCTATTTTTTGTGTGTAGACCTCTGCTAGGGTTCGTACGTGGTATGTGACATCTGGATCGTCTAGTAGTAGATGACTATAGGGCAGAATACTATCTAATGCTTGTAAAGCAGTGTCATGGTTATACTCTACTATCAGGTTTGTATGAAACTCTGTGGTTGGTTCATCTATGCTAACAGTCTGTATTGAACCGTATTTTTTCAAAAAGTCTAGAATGTCCTCATCTTTCTCTGAACCTGTTAATCTACTCACTAATACAGCATTTGGAACTTTAACACTTAATTTATCAACTAGGTCCAACTTTTAGCAATATGGGGAGCATTGCTAAAAGACGTTAGACAGTATGGTGTCTATTCTGGATATACTGTTTGGCAATAAATCAGGCTCCTGGCTGCATTGGCAAGTTTTCTGTAACCCTTTTTACTAAAAGGTAAAAATGTAATAGAGGTTAAATAGAATATACTAGGTGTGATATTAACTGGGCCAGGAAATCAGAAGTCACTAGTATCGACTACGGAGCCAGAACGAATCAAGCAACACACCAGAATCAACACTTGACACACTAACTTCTTGGAAGAAACAAGCTCCCTTTTAATACATAATTGTAGAGTTGAAAAAGCAAAATGTATATACAACAGTTATTACCTGGGTTATTTGAAAAATAAAACATCAATATATCGAGATTTCTCTCAGTCACTTTAGTTACTGACATGAACTTAGTCCTTGTGTCCGACACGTGTCCTGCCGCGCTGTAGAGTGAAAGATACTTTCTAGCCTATTCTATTTTTTTAAGAGTTTATGCCCACTGCAACCCCAGCGATCCTTGTGTTCTTTTAACACATGGTTTTTATTGTCACTGGTAGTGGCTTAAGATAATGGATGGAACTAAGTGATTACCATAGATCATGAGAGAACTATGTTCTCCATCAGAATTAGCCGTTCAGAAATGAAACTCTGTGGGTTCCTAATTGTTTCCTTCACATTTGCTATTTTTCTCTTGCGCTCACACAATAATGTTTGTCTAAAATGGTGTAATCACGTATTCTCACTCAGAATTATGATAATTTATGCTTTTACAGAATATTATGCCGTTTTAAAAAAAGAAAATACCCTGCTCCTCTTATTGCTTTTAGAATGAAATTTGTTTGTTGAGTGAGTTGGTTGAGTGAGTGAGTTGGTTGTGTCTGTAAATACAAAGTCTTGGGATCCGGGTTTTCAGGCTTCAACATGCAATTTAGGTTGTAGTCCTACTCCATTGGGTTGTAGCTCGCCGTCAAACATCCAACAATATCCATGCTCAAAATCCAGGTGGGTCCACAAAACCTGACCTATACTGGACAAGGTTAGAACTCACATTCAAGCTTCTAATTTGGAATAGTGGACCATAAATTTGAATTTAGTTAGATCTTGTCAAATTATCTCATTGTACTCTACATTACTGAAGAATAAACAATTTAACTAATGAAACATTAGTAAGTTTTAAATCAAAAAAATCCTGGTTGGCAAAATAACCTCTAACTCACACTTGACAGAGTAATTAAATATAACTTGATTCCTTCACAAAGCTATTGGCATGAAATAGCCACATCGATACCAGGAAAACACATGCTCTGTGCCCTGCGCCATAATGGTAGCATACAGCCACATGCACTAACCATTTAACAGTTAACAAAGATACAGTTTTAAGGTGCTTGAAACAACTAAATTAACCATTTGGTATATAAAACAGATAACACACTAAATACTTCGCTAAATACATACATATACCACATTGCACAAAAGAACGGTTTCACTGAGCGGCAGCACAGCTAACACTTTTAGCATAAGCGAATGGCATTTGCCCATTGTGTCGATTAGCATTAGCGGCTAGCAAATTCTAACTTCGGCAGGTACAACATGTCTCACCAATGAGGGTACTTCTCGGCAACCAGCGACGACAAAGCCCTCCAGTCGTACTCGCATGGGGTAGCTATGCCCAAGGGATTATTAGAATTGTGAGCTCACTTTTTTGGCTTCAATAGTTTTCTTTTTCCAAGCTTGATGGCTATCTGTCATTACCGTGACTACGCTCTTTGCTGCCGTGGCTCAAAAGGAAATGACACACGTTGTGCATAGAATTTGTCAGCTCACAAGATGGAACTGATTCCTTATTTGCTGGTTGAGCAAGCCTCTTAAATTGACGTGTACCAATGTTTAAACCAACTGGAAATGAACACTAATTAAGTAAAATAAAGGTTTATCTTTTCAGATTAAGTTGTCAGTTTATCCTTAATGTGCATCTTATAAAGTGTATTATTATATTCTCCTATTGTGTAATACTGACAGGTATATGCATAGATTATTTAACCTGGGTTAGACGTACGTCTGTCCGTTCGTTTGTCCGTCTGTCTATCCGTCTGTCCGTCCGTCCGCCTGTCACTCCGCCTGTCTGTCCGTTCGTCCGATTCACCTGTCCTTCCATTCGGCTGTCTGTCCGTCTGTCTGTATGTCCGTCCGTCTCTCTGTCCGTCCGTCTGTTTGGCCATCTGTCATTCTGTCTGTCCGTCTGTCTGTCAATTCTAATGTGGGTCCGTCCGTCCGTCGGATTGTCTATCCGTCAGTCTATTCGTCCCTCTGTCTGTCTGTATGTCCGTCTGTCTGTCTGTCCACCCGTCTGTCTGTCCGTCTTTCTGTCCATCCGTCCGTCCATCTTACTGTCCACCCCACCGTCTGTCTGTCTGTCCGTCCGTCTGTGTGTTTGTCCGTCCATCTGTCTTTCCGCCCGTCTGTCTTTCATTTCCGTCTATCTGTCCATCTGTCTGCACCTCTGCCCGTCTGTCTGTCTGTCTCTGTCCTCATGTCCTCCGTCTGTCTGTTGATCCTTCAATCTGTCCGAGAGTCTGTCTGTCGGTCCTTCCTTGTGTTTGTCTGCCTGTCTGTATGTCCATCCATTCGTCTGTACGTCTGTCTGTCCATCCGTATGTCTGTCTCTCGTCTCTTTGTCCGTCCGTTCGTCTCTTTGTCCGTCCGTCTCTTTGTCTGTCAGTCCATCCATCTGTCTGTCTGGACGTCTGAATGTCCGTTAGTCTGTCTGTAAGTCCGTCCGTCCATCTGTCTGTCCGTCTGTATGTCCGTCAGTCTGTCTGTTACTCCGTCCGTCTGTCTGTCAGTCCATTGGTCCGTCTGTTAGTCCGTCCGTCTGTCTGTCCGTCTGTTAGTCAGTCTGTCCGTCTGCCTGTACATCTGTCTGTCCGTCATTGTGTCTATTAGTCCATCCGTCCGTCTCCATCTGTTTGACTACCATCCGTACGTCTGTCTGACTGTCCGTCTGTATGTCTTTCCGTCCATCTGTCTTTCCGTACGTCTGTCTGTCTTTCCATCCATCTGTCCCTCCGTCTATCTGTCCATCCATCTGTCTGTCCCTCTGTCCTTCCATCTGTCTATATCTCCATCCGTCTGTCTGTCTGTCCATCAGTCTGTCTATATGTCCGTCTGTCTGTCCGTCCGTTCATCTGTCTGTCCTTCCATCTGTCTCTCCGTCCGTCTGTCTTTCCACTCATCTGTAAGTCCATCCATCAATTCGTCTGTCTGTCCATCCGTTTGTCTGTTCGTCTGTCTGTCCCTCCGTCTTTGCTTCCATTGGTTCGTCTGGTTGTCCGTCCGTCCGTCCGTCCCTCCGTCCCTCCCTCCCTCCCTCCCTCTGTCTGTCCATCTGTCCGTCCGTCTTACTGCCCACCCCTCTGTCTGTTTGACTGCCGTCCATCCATCTCTTTGTCTTCCTGTCTGTCCGTCAGTCTGTCTGTTAGTCCGTCTATCCTACTGTCCACCCCTCGGTCTGTTTGACTGCCGTCCGTCCGTCTTTCCATCCGCCCGTCTCTTTGTCCACCTGTCTGTCTGTCAGTCTGTCTCTTAGTCCATCTGTCCGTCCGTATGTTTGTTAATCCGTCCGTCCGTCCGAGCACCCGTCTTACTGTCGACTCCTCCGTCTGTTTGACTGCCGTCCGTACGTCTGTCTATCCGTCCGTCTGTGTGTTTATTCGTCCAACCGTCTCTCTGTCTGTCCATCTGTCTGGTTGTCCGTCCGTCTGTCTGTCGTCGTGGACATTTTTTTTTATTCAAAAGTGAAAAAGTCAAAGACTGGAGTCTGAGATTCTTCTTTTGGTAGACTTTATTGCCAAAAACGAAGCCGAGACAGTTCGCAAAGGGTCTCCAAACCAACCTGGGGACACAGTTTAAATACCTTTTTTGCCTTGCACAACATGTTTTTCTCAGTAGCTCTACTGTTTTGGTGGCATATCATTTTTAATTGACACATTTGCCACCTATTCTCCCTCTACATGTCCGGTCAACAAAACACTTTTTCATCCACTAACTTATCGGTGCTTCTAGGATTTTCAAAGTAATTTGTACTGACTCTTTTGGCTTTTAATTTATAGGGCTTCTAATCATCAAAGGACAAGTTGTGTGTGTTAGTTCATGGAAAGAGCAAAGCTGATAATACTGTTCAAAAGTGGAGGTCATGAAAAGGCTGGTAATACTGTTCAAAATATACCATATTAATCCCCCCTTTGTGACTATAAAAGTCACACAACAAGGAAGCAGAAAAGCACGGGTAAATATGGATTATGTGTTTTTATAACATGTCAGGGTAAACACGACTATATTCAAATTGATACTGAATTCAATAAACTTGTTACAAATGTTAGGCAGGTCAAACCCGTTTTCACCTTTTTTTTATTAAGTGATTAAATAGTCCTATCTTCCAATTTGTTGTTATTTCGTAAACGTTAATGAATAAAAACGAATTAATAAATGTTCATTTTGCCCAAAAGTGAGTTTTATTGTTAAAAAAAGGATTTTATATTTACCGCGACGTTACTTCCGTTTAGACAGACGCTGCGTCTAGAAGTATGAACATCCTACGGCCCACTTCGTTGTTATTATACTTCTTAATTGTGATAGTATTAATAGATATTTCATAACAGATACCTTAAGAAACGAACTACCTATACATTTGATATAATTGTTTACCCAAATTAAGTGTACAATGTTGAAAACTTGTACTCTGAAAACCGCTAACGTGTCAAACAGCTTAGCTTTCTTAAGACGCGGGACCAAAGTCTGCTCGCAATAGCATTCGTAACATATCGGTGTCTAAAATAATGCCACTGTAAAAAAAATGAATATAGCCTATATCTTTTTATATTATACAATGGCAAGATGATTCGTAAACACTAGTCTAAGTGTTGATTGGATCAATTGCATTAATCATTGGCAGCTCTGATCCATACGGATACTAAACAATTAAATTATTGAATGGATTTAGAAGTTTTCTTACTGTGACGTTGATAAAAGTGTATTCGTGCAGGCTAGGCTACTATGTTTATAAAGGTGCAGGCATATATCATGTTTCAAAAGTTCTAGGTTAGTAGCCTATGAGACAGGTAGCCTACGGACGGCTGATTTCAAATTCTACTGAAATAATCACGTTATCTTCCCAGACACGCAAATGTCTAGAAGCCAATGAAAACATAAATGCTAACCAAAATGTATTGCATTGTTTTCCCGTTACGAGCCAAATCTAATCAATCACACAGTGGACATATCTCTAATGCATTTCAGCGACAATGAAGTAGGCTATAAGGAGCATGCCTCACATGAGTGGGCGTATCTCCAAAGTCCAGCTATCAAGTTCTTCAATTTTTCAATCACAGGTCAATGAGACCTCCTTCTAGGTCCAGTTAAAAGCTCTCATGCGACGGATGTAATTTAGGGTAGTAGCAACGCAATTGAAGTATTTAAAAGACAGCATCAAGGACATCACATGATTTGAGGGGGCGTATCTCTAAAGTCCAGCTATGGATTGCTTTCTTAATTTGATCACAGCTCAATGAGACCTCCTTCTAAGTCCAGTTTAAAGCTTTTATGCGACGGATGTCATTTCGGGTAGTAGCAACACAATTAAAGTATTTGAAACACACGTTAACTAAGTTATTTATTACCGATCGGCGCCGTCACTCGGTGTCAGTTCCCGAGAGAAGTTGTCTTCAAAACAAACCCAAGATTGATCGTTAATTAATATGGAGAGTGCTCTGCATTTTTGCTTCAACACTAGGTGCGCACCAGTTTTCAGGTCCCGTTTTGGCCAGAATAAGAGAGATTCTAACGATGTCCACTCTGAATGAATGACTTTATTAACGGTTGACATATGGAAAGATTTAATTTCAGTGGTTTAAGAATATGTGCTTACTCCAGTTCATCAATAGTTTGACATTAAATAAAACATACGCATATCTTTTTAACTGCTTAAAGTTACGGCTTTTTTCAAGTAAGATCAAAGCCTACGCTTTTGGAAGCTAACTATGAATTAGCCAGCGCTGTATGCAAATCAACAACTAATATATGGTTAAAGTAGGTATTACTTTTGAATTACTTAAGTGATTCAGACCAACAAAAACGTTACATTTGAGTCGAATTAAACAGTTTAAAAACGCTACGCAGTCCAAGTTTCGTCAGCGCTGAGCGTAGAAGCTCTCGTGTTGATTACGTCATTGGACAACTTGGATGCTCCAAGCAAAGGGCATCACATGATTTGATGGGGAATATCTCTAAAGTCCAGCTATGGATTTTTTTGATTTTTGGAACAGAGCTCAATGAGACCTCCTTCTAGGTCCAGTTAAAAGCTCTCATGCGACGGATGTAATTTAGGGTACTATCAATGCAATTGAAATATTTAAAACACAGCATCAAGGGCATCACATGATTTGAGGGGGAATATCTCATCAGTCCAGCAGTCGATTTCTTTGAATTTTGGATCAGAGCTCAATGAGACCTCCTTCTAGGTCCAGTTAAAAGCTCTCATGCGACGGATGTAATTAAGGGTAGTAGCAACGCAATTAGAGTATTCAAAACACAGCATCAAGGGCATCAGATGATTTGAGGGGGTGTATCTCTAAAGTCCAGCTATGGATTTCTTTCTTAATTGGATCACAGACCTCCTGTAGGCTTTTTTCAAGTACGAACAAAACCTACGCTCTTTGGACGCTAACAATGAATTAGCAAGCGCTGTATGCATATCAACACTAATATATCGTGAAAGTAGGTATTACTTTTGAATGACTTAAGCGATTCAGACCAACAAAAACGTTATATTTTTGTTCATTTAAACAGTTTTAAAACGCTACGCAGGGCAATTTTCTTCAGCGCTGAGCATGGTAGCTCTCGTATTGACTACACTGGCGTTCGAATGTTCGACCTGCCTACTAATAGACTACCAGGCGCATAATGCACATTGCACAAGTAAACAATTTTTATTTTATTATTATTTTGCATTATGTAATGAATTTATATGAACGTGTTTCTTCTCGATATAGTAAGGGGAGGGGGTGCTGCACTGCATTAAAGAACCGCCGCTGCATGGTTCTTTCCGGAACTTCCTTGACGAGTAGGAGAACCAGCCTTGTCAGTGGCCTCCACTACCATTCGCCCAGAGGGAAGAAATCAACCTGAACAACTCTCCCTTCACTTATCACGCAGGATCCCTGGTCTTAGATGAACCCTGGCAACTTCAACCCTCGTGACGACCCTGGAACTTCCGACCCTGGACCCTGTTGACTGCGACAGAGATGACTGCTATCGTGAGGACTTCGACCATGTTGGCATCAACCGTACTGACTTCAACCATGCTGACGCCTGCCCAGGCAATGTCGGCAGCCCCGTCTCCAACGCTAGTAACCGGCAACTCAGCCCCAGTTACAGCCCTACAGTACCAGTACACGCCATGTCCAGCGACAACGAGCTCATCGAGGACGAATGGGAGGAGGACTACGAATGACGGCAGGAGGACAAACCTGAAGAAATCATTGTTGGACCTGAGCCTCACGAGCCTCGTGTAGTACGAGGTGTTAGACCATATCATGACCGTTTCCATCCAGTCGATTACTTTCGACCTGAGACATTCACAATGGCAACCCGCCTTTGAGCTATTGTGGCAAGTTTCTTGACTCATACTATCAACATGCGCAGTGGTTACAGCATGACCCTACACCAAATTATACTTATGACACACCATAGAGCAATGTGTTCAAAGGAATTACTTGGACGTTGGACAATAAACTCAGATATGACGTTGACGCCTTTGCTCACTAATTGGAATAACACATTGTGCAATTCCTGGACCTGTGACGACCAAATAGATATCTTACCATCTAAAGCAGGGGTGTCAAACTCAATCACTGAAGGGGCCATCTAATTTATTATTTTTTTTTACAAATTAGCAGGCCAGACATGACCTATATATTTATTAAAAATGTGTATATTCATTCTGCTTTGACCCTAACTGGCCATTGTTTGATCTAAATGTTATAGGCCTATATATTATATATTACAAGTATTTTCAAACTCTAACAACAAAATATAGGGACTTGTAGGCTGTAGGCCTACATATAATAGTCAACAATTACAAAACAACAATACTGGCTTTTATTGCACCATTCCTTTCTGATTTTGCCTTGGTAAACATAGCCTACTCTGTTTCAAGGCTCTTCTCCAACTCTGTCACTTTATGTAGCCTCTGCTGTATATCCAGCTGTATATGGAGATTGTAGTGCAGCGCGTTGTAGGCGATATGGAAACGGGCCATGATTAATAGAAAATCTAATTTGGCCCGCTGGCCTTGTGTCTGACACATGTGAATCAAAGCGACAAGTTGTGGTGCATAAAGGAGAAGTGGTAATACTATTTCCACCAATCATGTTTATCTATGTTATGGGATACTGAACACCGTGTCTGTGGAATGGACAGTTTAAAAATGTTGGGAAGAAAAATTACGAGAAAAACTGAAATAGGTCGAAACACCTAATGGATTAGAATTCCTTGGAAAGTGATATACTCATCAATGTACCCTAGCACAAATAGATAAGCTCATAATCCCTGTGTAGAAAATATATTCCATGCTTATATATTCTTATATATTATATATGTTATGCCTATACAATTTGAATCAATCCTTTTTACACGTATCTTAATTTCATGTCCCATTATTGGGCATTTTTCCTTGAAAAACAAGGTTTTGTACTCAAGTGACTATAGAATTGTTTCATGCAGGATATTTTACTCAATACTAGTAAACTGGGGAGTGGTTTGGTCTTGTATGACGTGAGGGGGTGAATTCATTTCGGATTTGATAAATGTGTTTGGGAGTGTTTGGCTTCCGCGATTTGGTATGATCTATGGAGGTGACTTCGCCACCATGGGGTAGTAAACATACATGCCATGAACAATCAATCTAATTATAACACTGATATAATCCGTTGCACTTTTCTGATATAACCAATTAAACTTTTATACCAATTTGATCTTTTTATATCCTATCAAAACTATGCAACTGTTTAAAAACAGGCAAGGCTGTTGAACTGCGCATGCATACATCACATTCTGTCAACACCTGTCAGCATTTGGTTTCTGTGTGAATATATACACTTCCTGGGTGCGGTAAATTCTTCAACATTTGTAAAGCACGTGACCTGAGGCTGCTTTCTAAATTGCTTGAGTTAGATTGACTACGGGACTCAGCTCTATGGGCCCCGGACACTCCCACTTTTATTGGCAGCGAATTGACTTGTTTTTGTGTTTTTGAAATAACGTGATTTGCATTTTTTTTTGCATTTTGTATTTTTAATCCGTACTTGCAAGTGAAGGTGCGTCGCTTGTAATACAATTTCGCTATACACATGCTTTCGCACGGATCTCTGGGATTTGTGGCACTGTTTTTAAGCGTGTGGGAAAGTTTCGTAAGCTTGTAGGAAAAAGTTTTGTGTTTGTGTGAGGGGGGGGGGGGGGGGGGGGGGGGGGATTATTGTCCAATCCGATGGGCTATAAACCAACAATAACCTATTGGATTAGCCTGCCATATTACAAGCAGCCGCTGCTGGAACGAATAGAAGATTTAGGTATTGCGGTGCAGTGCTGCGTCAAGTAGGTTGAATACGCCAAGGAGTGGCTTGCCCATGTCTGGACATCAGAACGCAGTTTCTCCGATATGCAATGTCAGCTGGCTATTTCCCAACAATGTATGTTTATATTGAAACCTATTTACCATCCCTGTATCCTAGCAAACGTACAATCTAGCTACTAGCTAGTTATGCAGCCAGGACCGGGGTGGGACTCATTTTCTGGCCGGGAGTTTCATGCCCCAGACCAGCACACTACCCAGTATGTTTAAATACACAAGCCAGACAGGCCAAATGGGCAGCGCTTATAACCGCTATCACGAAAATTAACTAAATTACACGCCGAAGTTCTATATTATAATCGAAGACGTTGTTACATTTAAAAACCACAATTGGCTTATTGATGAGGTAGGCTTTTTTAGGTTATTTTGACCACACAACTAGCCTACGGTCAATTAATCATTGACCCAATTCCTGATTCTCCCGATTAGCCACGTCCAGCCCTTCTCGCAAACTAACAAAGATCCATCATGAGTCATCATCATCAACATCATCCAACTATGCCAAGCTAAATTGTATTTCCTTTCTGATTCAAATGAGTCCTACCTCGGCCCTGCCTTAATAACTAGCTAGTAGCTAGACAGTACGTTTGCTAGGATACAGGGTATGGTACATTAATTACATTTACATTAATATAAACATACATCGTTGTTTGCTGACGTTGCATATCGGAGAAACTGCGTTCTGATGTCCCGACATGTCCACGGATGCTAGTGATAGGGCAGGCTAATCCAATAGGTGATTCTTGGTTTATGAACCATCGGATTGGACAATATTAACCAATAACCCCCCCCCCCCCAACCGACCCACACAAAGACAAAACTTTTTCCTACAAGCTTACGAAACTGAACCACACGCGTAAAAACAGTGCCACAAATCCCAAAGATCCGTGCAAAAGCATGTGTATAGCGAAATTTGCATTACAAGTGTACGCACCTTCACTTGCAAGCACGGATTAAAAATACATAATGCATTTTCACTCTCAAACACGAAAACTCAAAGCACTAAACACAGGTTTGCAAATCTGTACCTTCAGTTGCGAGACATTAGATACAAGTAAACTGCCACTTGCAAAACTGCTTGCAAGTACGAACCATGAGATACAACTACAAACTGCCTATCAGACTCACAGACTTTTGGCACTAAATTGATCCTATAGAAAGAGCACCTTGAAAACGCCACTGTATTTAAGGGAACTTCAAAAACGGTGCAGAACGAGCTACTGGACTGTATGTTATCTGTTGTGAGGGAATATATCATCAAAGAAGCCCAGAGCAGTAATTTTTTTTGCAATCCAGGCAGATGAGACAATGGATATTTCCACACATACCCAACTTGTGCTTGTGCTGCGCCACATTGATGCCAAAAACAACATGCAGGAAAGATTTTCAGAGTTCATCCCTCTGCAGTCTGCTACAGCTGAGTCCATTGCTAAAGCACTAAAATACAGTCTTACTGCCATCCTTCCTGAGGATCCGAAAAGTAAATTAATCTGCCAGGCATATGATGGAGCCAGTGTGATGAGGGGTGCCACTACAGGTGTTCAGAAGAAAATACAAATGTACTGTGTACCCAAATGCCCACTACATCCACTTCTACGCACATCTCACATATCCAAAGCAAGAATCATTTTTCTGACCTTCGTGGATTTGCCACCTTTTTTGTTCCAGATCACCCAAGCGGATGGGTGTTCTTGATAAAGTTGTGGCCCATAGACTGCCAACATCCAGTAATGTCAGATGGAACTTTCACAGCCGTACCATCAATACCATGTTTGAGCACAGAGAGGACCTCATTCACTGTTTTGAAAGCATACGAGACTCACTTGACTTTGACCCTCAAACCGTCAGGGAAGCAGGAGCCTTTGCTATGCTACTGGAGAATCAGGATTTAAAGTTCTTTCTGCAACTTTTTCACCACATCATGCCACATGTGGACCTCCTCTATGCCAAGCTTCAGAAGAGGAACATAGATTCGGTCCACATCAATGGTTGCATCCAGCAGTTCCAACAGGACATACAAAAGATCAGGTAGTATTATAGTATTCCTGTTATTAATATGATTATTGTTATTATTGACTGTCTCTCTTTTACTATTATCTCTCTCTCTCTCTCTCTCTCTCTCTCTCTCTCTAATAGCAATTTTATTTATTTTTTGTCCTTTGCAGAAATTCTCTCCATTCCATGGTTGAGCAAAGCAGTGGCCCCAACAAAGAGGCTGTCACGCCTGGCGTCATACCGGACTCTCGCCACTGGATGGCAACCAGGACTCGTCCACTCTGTCATTATTGTTTGCACCTGAGTCCTTGTTTATCATTGTCTGCACCTGTTGTTCCCCTGCATATGTGGTCCCCTTGTCGTGTCCCTTGTCACTGGATTATTGTTTTGTCTTCATCGTGGTTACTCTGTCTTCCCTATTTGTGATCTCCCCGTAAACAGTGTTACCTTGCTTCGAAGCGTACGTACCTCTTTATTCATCGTGGTTCCGGTATTCAGTGTGACAGAATAATCCAGTCATACAAACAGCATGGACCCGGCTCAGGTGACACAGGTTCTGGAGCAGCACGAGGGACGCCTCGGTGAGCACGACAAGGCACTCCAGGAAGCTGCTCGGGAACTCCGATCGGTTGTGGATCTACTCCGTCACCAGGCTCTACCTACGGCGGTCAGTGCTCCGACTCCTGTTCAGAATGTCCTGCCCACTGGGGACAACGGACCTTGGCTTCTTCCACCCGAGCGATACGACGGACATCCTGAGAAGTGTCGCGGATTCCTCTCCCAATGCTCTCTCCACTTCGCCCAACGGGCCGGTTTCTCTACGGACCAGTCAAAGGTGGCGTTTATCATCTCCCTTTTATCTGGTGACGCTCTGGCTTGGGGCTCTGCCCTTTGGGAGGAACAGACCTCGCTCTGTTCTGACTATGTGGGTTTTGTGCAAGAAATACGACACGTTTGACCATCCTGTTAAGGGCAGACTCGCCGCTAAACGTCTGCTCCATATTCGGCAAGGGCAGCGCTCGGTGTCGGCCTATGCCGTGGAATTCCGTACCTTGGCGCTGGAGGTGAGATGGTCCGAGACTGCTTTGGTCCCTGCCTTCCTGGAGGGACTGAATGACGAGTTGCAGAGTGAGTTGGCCATCCGACCACCTCCGGCTACCCTTAAAGGGGCAGTTGACCAGGCCATTTGTATGGATGAGCGTCTCTGTGATCGGCGGGCAATTCGGCTCCGCCGACGAGTTGAGACCACCAGGGCCGTAGTCTTGTCCCCACCTCTTTCCCCTCTGCCTGGCGACACCTCGGAGCCAATGCAGTTGGGACGCACCCGGCTTACCACAGAGGAGAGGACCCGACGTCGTACATCAGGGGCGTGTCTGTACTGTGGGGAGTCGGGAAACTTCATTGCTCTCTGTCCTAAGCGCCCGGGAAACGCGCATCCCCGTTTACCCCTGGGAGGAGCGTAACGGGTTTATTTGTGTCCTCCCAAGTCCCTGTGTTGTCCTGCTTCCTTCCTACTGTCCTGTCCTGGTCGGGGATCCTACATTCTACCGCTGCCTTGGTGGACTCCGGTGCGGCGGGTAATTTCATTGACTCAGCCCTAGCAAAGAAACTCCGCCTTCCCCTTGTTCCCTTGGAGAAGCCCCGCACCATCACCGCTCTGGACAGCAGTCCGTTGGGGTCGGGGACCATTACCCACACCACTGGACCACTCACTCTGTCTCTGTCCAGTGCACACCAAGAGACCATCCAGCTCCTACTCGTCTCTTCTCCTGCCATTCCTGTTGTCCTAGGGTATCCTTGGTTGTTCCTCCATAACCCCACGGTGGACTGGCCTACAGGAACCATCACTGCCTGGGGCGCATCCTGCTAAGAGACGTGCCTGCGGACCCAACTGCTTCACGGCTCCCCTGCCACCAATCCGGCCCGCACCGATCCGGCCATCGATCTATCCCTCGTCCCTTCCGCCTACGCTGACCTCGCTCCCGTCTTCAGCAAAGACCTGGCCGGTACTCTCCCTCTTCACCGTCCCTACAACTGTGCCATCGATCTCCTTCCAGGCACCGCTCCCCCTCGCGGCAGGCTGTACTCGCTCAACCGGGCTGAGACCCAGGCGATGGAGGAATACATCCGGGGTTGCCTTGCTGCTGGAACCATCCGCCGTTCCACCTCTCCGGCCGGGGTAGGGTTCTTCTTCGTGGGAAAGAAGGGCAATGGCCTCCGTCCGTGCATCGATTACCGGGGACTCAACGCCATTACCATCAAAAACCGGTACCCTCTCCCGCTCATGAACACAGCCTTTGAACGCTTACAGGAGTCATCTGTCTACACCACACTGGATCTCCGCAGCGCCTACCACCTGGTACGTATTCGTGAGGGGGATGAGCGGAAGACAGCATTTAACACACCCTCGGGTCACTACGAGTACCTGGTTATGCCGTTTGGGCTTACCAATGCCCCTGCGGTCTTCCAGGAACTCAGAAGATTCCCAGGAACTCACGCAGGACATTGTTTATGTTTCGTCTATCTTGACGATATTCTGATCTTTTCCCGGGATCTCCAGGAACATGTGCGACACATTAGGCAGGTGCTGATCCGACTCCTGCGCAATCGCCTGTATGTTAAGGCTGAGAAGTGTCGTTTTCACGCCTCTGTTGTATGTATCCTTCCTGGGATACGTGATCAAGCCTGGTTGCCTAGAGATGGACGCCCGCAAGGTGCAGGCTGTCCAGGACTGGCCCGAGCCCACCTCCGTGAAGGGGGTCCAGAGGTTTGTTGGATTTGCTAATTTCTACCGGTGGTTCATTGCCGGATTCAGCTCCGTGGTCGCTCCCCTCACGGACCTTACTCGTGGGGAGCAGGGGTCGTTTGTGTTTACTCCCCAGGCCCGAGCGGCCCTCCAGCGGCTGAAGGAGCGGTTCACGTCCGCCCCAGTGTTGGCGCTGCCTGATCCCAAGCTTCCGTTTATTGTGGAAGTGGACGCGTCGGAGGTTGTGGTAGGTGCCATTCTTTCGCAGCGTTCGCCTAGGGACCAACTAGTGCATCCCTGTGCAAATTTCTCCCGCCGGCTCACACCTGCGGAGAGGAACTACAACGTGGGGAACCGAGAACTGCTGGCCGTGAAAAAAGCGCTGGGGAAGTGGCACCATTGGTGAAAGGCTTCCGCCGAGCCTTTCTTGGTGCTCACCGATCATAAAAACCTGTCCTATATCCAGGAGGCCAAGAGGCTTACCCCTCGCCAGGCCAGGTGGGCTCTATTCTTCACGCGTTTTTGTTTTACTGTGTCTTTTATTCCAGGGACTAAGAACACTAAGGCCGATGCCCTGTCTCGGCAGTTCGACCCTCCTACCGCGCCTAAAGACCCTGAACCTATACTGCCCGAGTTCATCGTCGTGGCCCCGGTCTGGTGGGGGGTGGAGGAGGCAGTGCGCCATGCTCTCCAGAGGGAGCCAGATCCAGGTACCGGGCCGCCGAACCGTCTCTATGTCCCCATGCAGGTACGCACCAGGGTCTTGCTGTGGGGTCATGCCTCGTGTCTGGTGGGCCATCCGGGAGTGGCACGTACCCTGGAGTTCATTCAACGACGCTTCTGGTGGCCGGCCATTCGCAAGGACGTCCGGTCCTTTGTCTCTGCCTGCTCAGTTTGTGCCCAACACAAGACCTCACGGGCCAAACCAGCTGGACTGCTTCAACCTCTGCCCATTCCCGGTAGGCCCTGGTCTCACATTTCGTTGGACTTCGTCACCGGGCTTCCGCCCTCCCGGGGACAGACGGTGGTCTTGGTGGTGGTGGACCGCTTCTCCAAGGGTTGTCGGTTCATTCCATTCGCCAGGCTCCGGTCTGCCCCGGAGACGGCGGAGGCCTTGGTCCGACACATCATCGGAGTCCATGGCTTTCCCATGGATGTTGTTTCGGACCGTGGACCTCAGTTCACGTCTCAGTTCTGGAGAGCCTTCTGTGGTCTGCTGGGGGCTTGGGTTAGTCTCTCCTCAGGCTTCCATCCCCAGTCCAATGGCCAGACCGAACGGACCAACCAGGATCTGGAGACGACTCTGCGGTGCTTCGCCTCGGTCAACCCTGCCTCCTGGAGTCGGCACCTTCCCTGGGCTGAGTACGCCCACAACTCCCTAGTCCACATCTCCATTGGTATGTCCCCCTTTGAGTGCCAGTTCGGTTTTGCTCCGCCTTTGTTCCCCGAACAGGAAGCGGAGGTGGGTGTTCCTTCTGCCGAGGCCTTCGTCCGCCGGTGTCGAGGGGCCTGGAGGAGGGCTCGGAGGACCTTGGTGAAGATGGGCGAGAGACATCGCCTTCAGGCCAACCGTCGTCGGCGGCCCTGGCCGTCCCTGCGACCGGGGCAGTGGGTATGGTTATCCGCTAGGGACTTACCTCTTCGTGTGGAGTCCCGGAAGTTGGCACCAAAGTTCGTGGGTCCCTTCAAGATCATGCGTCGGATTACTCCAGTGTCCTACCGCCTCCAGCTGCCGTCCAACCTGAGAGTTCACCCGACGTTCCACGCGTCCCAGCTGAAGCCGGTCTTCATCCGCCCCCTGCAGCCTCCCACTCCGCCTCCTCCGGTGCCTCGAGTCATCGACGGGCTACCGGCCTACACGGTCCACCGCCTCCTCGACTCTCATCGGCGTGGGCGTGGGGTCCAGTTCCTGGTGGACTGGGAGGGGTACGGCCCGGAGGAGCGTAGCTGGGTCCCTGCAAGGGACATTCTGGACCCCTCTCTCACCCGGGATTTCCACGCTCGCTTCCCGGCCAAGCCTTATGGTCCCGTCAGCAGTCGGTCCTAAGGGAGGGGGTACTGTCACGCCTGGCGTCATACCGGACTCGCCACTGGATGGCAACCAGGACTCGTCCACTCTGTCATTATTGTTTGCACCTGAGTCCTTGTTTATCATTGTCTGAACCTGTTGTTCCCCTGCATATATGGTCCCCTTGTCGTGTCCCTTGTCACTGGATTATTGTTTTGTCTTCATCGTGGTTACTCTGTCTTCCCTATTTGTGATCTCCCAGTAAACAGTGTTACCTTGCTTCGAAGCGTACGTACCTCTTTATTCATCAGGGTTCCGGTATTCAGTGTGACAGAGGCGTCGGGTACTCAGTACCTCAGATCAGGAAAGGTGCAGCAGCAGAGGTGAGTTTATTGTGTTGAGCAGGCCTTCCCAAACTTAAGAATGCCTGTGCCTAATTTGAAATCTGAAAATCTTCTGCGGCCCACTACCACATTCAAAAGCCTCAGAATGGCAAAAAACAACAACACAAGGCTGCTATTTCAAAAGCAAAGAATAGATGTATTAATCCGAGCACTTTTGGAATCGCTGGTGTAGAAATCAGTCACACATGTTACACTTGCATGTTTTTTATTTGAATCTTTGTGGAAGTAAAATGACTTAAGTAGTAGTTCCATATTTAGAAATAGAGTGGTTGCCTGCTGGTAACTTTGTCATGTAGGTGAAATGGGCTTTACATACAGTATAATACATATATATATATTTATATATTTATAGCTAAGGTCAATTAAAGTGTAGTGTAATGTGCATATGTATAATGTAAATATAGAATGTGAAATAGCTACGGTATAACCAGTAATATACAATAGGAACAGTAAAACTGGTATAATGTAAATAAATATGAGGTGCTACTGGCCAGTGTTTAGGCAACATTATAGTGTGCTTTGTTGTTTTTAGATTTAAGGTCTTATGCTATGAAGTAGCCTATTGCTTCGGCTTGTTTGCGCCCCACCCATTTTAGCAGCAGCCGCCACTGGAACCATGTCTCCCTCCACCGCCACCACGTTCATCTGTTTCACTGTAGTTTAAATAAGAACAGATCGCAACACTGGCACAGCAAAACACCACTCCCGTTACTATAAGGACTACTAGCTTTTTGACACCCGTTATCACCAATGTGGCTTTCTAATTTCCCAAAGCATTTTTCAGCCGATCCCATTTCTCAGCGTCTATATCCGCATTGTCTTTAACTTCTCGTCGTAAGTTCTTAAATTTGTGCATAGCCTTAGTAAAAGTGCCTTCGGGGCTAGTGTTATTAGGAATAAAAGTACACCATTGTTCCCAAAACATAACACAACCCAACCTATTTTGCCATGTCATCTTACTTGGCTTCGCCCTGTTCCCCTAAGGCAGTTAATGCTTCATTAGGATAATTAATAAACCTCTGTTGGTTATAGTAAACATAATTCATCCATTCGGTATTTCTTGGTAGTGTTATCTAAATAAATATTGATTCAAATTCTGCAGATTTTCACTACAAGCTTTCTATCCATTTGGTATCCCTCTTGGTTGTCCTAGTGTCCATATATACATTAGGATCTGGATCAAACTCCCTCTTGGATCGTGATTGTTCCTTCTGATTGTTTATCACCATTCCAGTTCATTATGACAGTTTCTTGTAATAGCTGAACTCTAGTGTACAACCCTTTCCACCCTGGGGGCAAACTCTTAGTGTTTTTCCTCCTCAACTCCAGAAGAAGTCTGCCACAAGATTAGTATGATGTCCTTGCCTTTCTGTATCTGGTAACTGTATAGTCTGATTTCTGCATACTTGACAGTCCTCTCCTATATTCCCCAGCAGTATACTAGGCCCATTTGTACCATTCACTGCTTTGCGCCTCTTTCCAATATTTCTTTTGTTTATAGGATGTAACTATGGCTGCAGTGTTTTGGACCAAAGTATCAGGAAGGGGGGTCATGTTTTGCTCTTCTCTTTCTATCTCTTGGTTGCAATGTTGCCACCAGCCTTGGTTCTTCTGTTCTATCCCATTGAATTACAGCTGTGGGTGTGGCGTGCATTACCTCGTAGGATCCCTCCCTTCTTTGGCTCGCTCCACTTTCTTCAGAACACTCGGATACACTATATGGCAAAACCCTCCAAATCATTGAGTTCAGGTGTTTTAGTCACACCCATAGCTAACAGGTGCCTAATATCAAGCACATAGCCATGCAATCTCCATGGACAAACATTGGCAGTAGAATGGGTCGTACTGAAGAGCTCAGTGACTTTAAACATGGCACTGTTATAAGATGCCACCTTTGCCACAGCTTGTGAAATTTCTGCCCTGGTAGATCTGCCCCGGTCAACTGTAAGTGCTATTATTGTGAAGTGGAAGCGTCTAGAAGCAACAACAGCTTAGCCATGAAGCGGTAGACCACGCACACTCACAGAGCTGGGCCGCCGAGTGCTGAAGCGTGTAGCGAATGCGAACCGTCGGCTGGAGTGGTGTAAAGCTCACCGCCGCTGAACTCTGGAGCAGTGGAAACGCGTTCTCTGGAGTGATGAATCACGCTTCACTATCGGGCAGTCTGATGGACGAGTCTGGGTTTGGCGGATGCCAGGAGAACGCTACCTACCGGAATGCAGAGTGCCTACTGTAAAGTTTGATGGAGGAGGGATAATGGTCTGGTTTTGTTTTTCAGGGTTTGGGCTAGGCCCCGTGAAGGGTAATCTTAATGCTACAGCATACAAAGACAATTTAGACAATTCTATGCTTCCAACTTTGTGGCAACAGTTTGGGGAAGGCCCTTTCCTGTTCCAACATGACTGCGCTCCTGTGTACAAAGCAAGGTCCATAAAGACATGGTTTTATAAGTTTGGTGTGGAGGAACTCAAGTGGCCTGCACAGAGCCCTGACCTTAACCCCTTTGAACACCTTTGGGATGAATTGGAACGACAATTGCAAGCCAGGCCTTCTCGTCCAACATCAGTGCTCGACTTCACAAATGCTCTTTTGGCTGAATGGTCACAAATTCCCACAGACACACTCCAAAATCTTGTGGAAAGCCTTCCCAGAAAAGCGGAGGCTGTTATAGCCGCAAGGGGGGGGGGGGGGCAAATTCATATTAATGCCCATGGTTTTGGAATGGGATGTCCAACAAGCTCATGTAGGTGTGATGGTCAGGTGTCCACATACTTTTGGCCATAAAGTGTATATTCATGGTCCCCTGGCCCGATTGGGTTGGGGATGTCCAGTTCAGACTGCTGCGCTCCTGTAAATAGATAGCTTCCTGCATCTTCAGTTCTCATATATGGCGCTTTAATTCCAGTTGCAATTGTTCCAAAGGCGGACCTTCAAACGGCATTGGCATGGGCCTGCCCGTAGGCATTTCATACTGTGTTAGATGCGTAGTTCTGTTAGTCATTAACTGCTCTCAGATCATGCACCGATCTCCGTTTGACTTTATTTGCTTACTATTAGCAGAGGGGTATTACACTCACTCTGCTTTTCCACCAGCACACCTGCTTTTATCAATAACGCCCTGTTCCGCTTCTGGCTTCGTTTGTCTTGAAATTTCCTAGCTCCCTGTTTTATGAATCGGACTGGCTGACTTTACCAAACCCACATTTCCATCATGCTTTGACCAAAGGTGGTCTGGTACCTTACCTGAATCCTTTGTTTACTTTGAGAGCGACATGTGCTACTGCGTTGGTACCTTATACCATTTCTAAATTCTAATTTCTTTTTCTGCATTGCTGGTCCTTGTTTTCTAATTATTATGTATTGTGACATCGTAGGGACTTGAACTTCCTTTGTCGAGTTCTGCCATTGCCTTTTCATCTCAGAGTCACCTTCTTCATCCTTCCCATTCTGTGTGGTGTACCACAACACTCAATTTTAGAGCCCTTACTTTTCATGATATATACTGTATTAATGACCTATCCAATGTATCAGTTAGCTATCTAAAATTCTATTTGCAGATGATACTAGATATATCTTGGAAACCTCATATTGGGGCCATAACCACTAAAATGGCCAAGAGAATCGGTGTACTAGGCAAAACCTGTCACTTAATGAACACTGAGGTAGCCACTACGTTATATTACTCTCTGCTTATCCTTCTATAATCTATCGTAACATAGCTTGGGCAAGTACACGTTACATAAAATTAAGAGCCCATGTATAGTCTGCAGAAATGAGCTTTAAATTTTTTTTAATTGTGAACATCAAAGACATCCCTCTGAGCCCCTGTTAATGAAGAATGCCATTGTTTAAGCCCCTTAAGGGGTTTTGGCAATTCCCCTTCACATTCCCTCATGTATTTTATATTTTGTTATACTAGGTTACAGTGGCTCTGTGCCTGTAATAAACATAATAAACACTTTCCCATGTGTGCGTACTCTCTTTCCCTTCTTTGTCTGTTTTCTAGCCAGAAAACATTTGCACTTACTTACACCAATATTGGTATGCTAGCCGAATTGTCCTGAACAGCCAGCATACGGTCTTGATCAGCTCCTGTAGTTACCATTGGGAGCTGACTGGCCCCCTTTCGGGTTCTTTGGGCAGCCCTAGTATCCTGGGTCCGGGCCTCCCCAGGGGTTGACAGGACCCGATGGTGGTTGCGGTGTGGGCTGTGATGGAGGTTGTTGCCTATTATTCCATCCCCCTTTTTGTCGAGGGGCTTGTGCATTATTATTATTTGGGTTCATTGGACATGCCCTTCCTACGTGTCCTGGTTTTTGACAACCCCAACATACCCTAGGTGAGCCCTGTATCCTTTCCTTTGTGGACCTCCTTGGGTCTTACCAGGGCTGAGGAGGCTGTGTGCCCTTGCCCTGCTGGCGCAGATGTGCTTGGTCCTACAGATGGCACTGTTGGTTCTTTTGTTGGAGCCCCAGCTTTTGCTGTAATCTTTGTTTATTTTGTTTCAGTTCATTCTGTTTGTGTTTTTCCACAGCATGCATCACGTGGTCACAAAATTCTCTATAGTTCTTTGAGGTTAATCCCGCCACGTCTTCCATCCAGCCTCTTGCTGGTGCTGGCATGGGTTCCACCACCTCCTTTCGGGTTGCCTTTGAAAAAATTGTCTTTTTTCCGTTATCTCTTTCCACCTCTTCAGTTGCTCATGGAGATAGGTGGCAGTGTGCTCTTACCCTCCCAGTTTAGTCACTGTCAAGTGTTTAGGGTCTATATTAGTAGGAAACTCGAACCTCAGCGCCGTCCACATCAGTGCCTGGAAGGAGTCAAAATACGCTCCATCTTCCAGTGTGTCATATGCGGCTTGTGTCAGACCGCTGCCCGCCATGATGTCTCGCATCTTTGACACCCCCAATGTCATGCAAGCAGAGCCTTAAGCTCCCCCCCCCCAGGCATTCATTTTCCTGTTTGTTCTTCAAATATTCCTACCCATTTTCCTGCCCCTTTGTGTATATCGGGCAGTCTAGCAATCAACCCTTCTAGGTCCTGCATTCCCCAAGGAACACAGTGGCTTTGATTACTTTGGACAAGGACAGGGGTCATATACTTCCCCGGTTGTTTAAGTGCTGCTCTGTTCCTTAATTCTCTTTATTTTGTATGTTCCAATATCATATTTCTTCTTCTACAATGGGTGTGCTGTGTTGGGGGTTCGTTTTTGATTGCTCCCCCCAAAATGCCATCTTTTTGTCTGCACATAGCTAGTCGTTGTCTCACTTACTGTATGCTTCTATTCACTTACTTTATCCTTCTATTCTTTTCTTAGTCCCTGATAACAATCAAGTACTGATCCTGAAACCAGGGGATATGGGGGAGGACGTTCAATTCCTTCTTTCTTCAGGGTGGTTGTCTGCTTCATCCAGAGCCCATCCTTGCTTATTCTTTCTTAGTCTTGAACATTTGACATACTTCTCTTTCTTCCATTCTTCCAACTTGTCTTGCTGAGCTGGTATCTTTAGGCTTGTCATTTCCTAATCAAGTACCCATCTCCCAGCAAATTGCTGGATCAAACAAGCCACCCATTAACCCATTAACCCATTAACCCATTAACCAATTGGCCATTTAATAAATCGGGCAATCAATCAAACAATCAATCAACAAATCACTCAATCACTCAATCAGCCAATCAATCAATCAATCAATCAATCAATCAAAAAAATCGCCTAACCAACCAATTAACCAATTCAGAAATTCACCAATCAATCAATCAATCATCCACCAAGGCAATCAATCAACAAACCAATCAATCAACAAACCAACTAAGCAACAATAAACAAATGTATGTATTTATCACTTATTTATTTTCAAAATTTCACTTGTTCAATGGGGATCTATCTTTATGATAGCTCGTTGTTTGTACTGTTCCTGTCCACACCGCGGCTTGAAATAGAGTTAATTAATTGTAAGCGCCAGACCAGCAATGTATCGATGATGGGAGGTCAGTTTGGTGGTTTCTACCTATCCCATATGCAATGCTTATTTGGCATGATAGCCCATAAACCCCAATTATGCTTGCAGTAGCCTAAGGCCCTTATTGCTATATCGATATGACAATGTATTTGTTTAGTTTTACATTCATCTAATTTATTATTCGTTTTCATGTATTTTTAATCATGACTCTTTTCTTTTTATGATTACAACATTGCAAGTTTAAATCAGTTGGCTTTAAGTTATGTTTTGAGTTAGGTATTAATAAACCTGTACACTATCAACTTTACATTTTCTCATCACTTTACTGAAAACTCTCTTTAGTCGAGATAACTCTGAAAGATGACCGCAAGTTATTGCAATTATTTTTCAAATCAAAATCCAAACATTCATTTTACAGCAAACTGACAAAAATAAGATATGAAAATGTAATGACTACAGAGCATGTGCCCAAGGCTTCCCTCCCCTTATACCATTGTGATGTATTGTGCCCAGTAAATGTCAGACAGTGTGACAAGCGTAACCACACACCCTGCTCTCCCCCACGTCAGCTTCTCTGTCAAGCACGCTGCTGGTCAGCCTGAAACGATGTTATGAATATGTGCTATTACGAATACAGCGATGTCACTTTACTAAAAATATTGTCTGTCTGCCAAATTTTTGGATTAATTGTTGTTTATTTCATCCATTTAAGTATAAACTCAAAAACATACTAGCAACCCGGAGTTCCTTCTTAAGCATTATCCATATAATAACTAGGCTGCGTGGCCGTCTCAATCATAGTCTCTCCTTTCGACACACTCTGTGACTGCGCTTACGGCAATCTCTGAGAAGACCAGCACAAAGATGAAGATAATGATTAGGACTGTACATGCCATTGGCCAGAAGGCCAGACCGCTTTCTGACTTTGAGTGGATGTGCGAGTAAGTGAAAATGTTGCTTTTCTGAAAATGAATGTCACTGTTATTATATGTAGGCAGGTCAAACCCGTTTTCACCTTTTTTAAATTAAGTGATTAAATAGTCTTATCTTCAAATTTGTTGTTATTTAGGAAACGTTTATTAATAAAAACGAATCGATAAATTGTCAGTTTGCCCAAAAGTGACAGTTTTATTGTTGAAAAAGGATTTTATTTTTACCGGGATGTTACTTCCGTTTAGACAGACGCTGGGTCTATAAGCATGAACATCCTACAAATAACTTTGTTGTTATTATGCTTCTTAATTGTGAGAGTATTAATAGATATTTCCCAATAGATACCTTAAGAAATGAATTACCTATACATTTGATAAAAAAAATTACCCAAATAAAGTGTACAATGTTGAAAACTTGTACTCTGAAACCCGCTATCATGTCAAACAGCTTAGCTTTTTTAGGTTGCGGTCCCACGGGACCAAAGTCTGCTCGCAATAGCATTCGTAACATATCGCTGTGTCTAAAATAATGCCTCAGTAAAAAATGAGTAAAACTTTTTCCTTTTATGTTATACAATGAGTCTACTGGTGAATAAGTTAAATAACCCAGGGCAAGATGATTCGTAAACACTAGCCTAAGTGTTGATTGGATCGAGACTTCATACCTATCTTAATCATCGGCAGCTCTGATCCATACGGATACTAAACAATTAAATTACTGAATGGATTTATACGTTTTCTTACTGAAACGTTAATAAAAAATGTATTAATGCAGGCTAGGCTACTAGGTCTCTAAAGGTGCTGACATATATCATGTTTCAAAAGATCTAGGTTAGTAGCCTGACACAGGTAGCCTACAGACGCCTCATTTCAAATTCTACTGAAATAATCACGTTATCTTCTCGAACATGCAAAAGTCTCAAAACCAATGAAAACATAAATGCTACACAAAATGTCTTGCATGGTTTTTCCGTGACGAGCCAAATCGAATTAGTCACATGGTGGAGAAAGACGTCGCTCTAATGCAGTTCAGCAACAATGAAGTAGGCTATATTCAAAGGAGCATATGCCTTACATGAGTGGGCATATCTCCAAAGTCCAGCTATCAATTTCTTAGATTTTTGGATCACAGCTCAATGAGACCTCCTTCTAGGTCCAGTTAAAATCTCTCATGCGACGGATGTAATTTAGGGTAGTAGCAACGCAATTAAAGTATTTAAAACATTATCAAGGGCATCAGATGATTTGAGGGGGTGTATCTCCAAAGTCCAGCTATGGATTTTCTTTCTTAATTGGATCACAGCTCCATGAGACCTCCTTCTAGGTCCAGTTAAAAGCTCTCATGCGACGGCGGTAATTTAGGATAGTAGCAACACAATTGAAGTATTTTAAACACAAACATATTTTTTATGACCGATCGGCACCGTCGCTCTGTGTCAGGTCCCAAGAGGAGTTTTCTGCAAAATGAACCCAAGTTTGATTGTTAAATGTTATGTGAAGAGCATTTACTGCTTTGAAACATATTTTACTGCGGGAAAATTCTACAGTTTCCATGGAGACCGTTCCTTTGCTTGTTAGTGTTAAAGTTAGACCTGTAATGTCACGAAAGTGAAAGAAATCTCTGCAGCCTACAGTCATTCATAATAAAGATGCCATTCTTCTAGCGAATAATTTATGTATTGTTGAATTCATTACACATTAAAGCATTTAAGCTGTAGTTATAAACTAGACTGTAACTGTTACTTTTGGAAACGTCATTGCCCAGCTAGCTAAAATTCCCCAGGCTTAATGGTGTAACCATACCCTTCTTGTTTAGACTTTCCGCAACCTATTGTGTTACAAAATAAAAGATTTATTCTGTGAATTCATTCCATACAAAATACAATTTTCCAGGTGGGGGTCCACCTCCAAAACCTCTTTCAAATGAGGCAGTGATGGTAACGGACATCATTCAATGACCACCGCTCTCCCCTCAGTGGCCCAATTCTGACCGCAATTAGTGACTACCATGGTCTGAATTACTTATGGAGGGGAGGGCGGTGGTCATTTGGAAAATGAACAGACTTCAGTTCAAACCAAATTAATGGTTAAGACAAAGTCAGAGGTAGCTTAAGATTTTTCCCTTACTTTGTTTGCTAAGCTCTTTTGTGCAACCGTTGAACTGGGATTCCTTAAGTAGGTATATAAGACCAAGATAAGGACAAATCTTAAATACTTAAGGGAACATTTTAAGGAAACCATAAGGAGAATATTTAAAGGGTGTTTTGTGCAACTGATTTATTTCAAGGAAACCTTTACTTGGACGTTTTAGACAATTTTCAACTGAAGGTATTTTGTGCGACTGGCCCCTGTTTGTTTGTTTGTATATGTTTGTTGCTATGGTTGCGCCGCGATATAGCTGCACTGTGTCAACTCAGCAATCTAATTTAATTTTACTTTGTAACAATGGCTATTTTCTATGGAACTTCCATAATTTTCACACCTTTCTGTTGTGAGAATAGAAAACGAGGAAAGGGTTAACAGTAAGAAGGCAGAGCAGAAAAGGTGGGGGCCAAGTAGCTTAGTGAGTGGAGAAGGACTGTGTCTCAAGATAAGAGGAAGAGACAGTGAGTCCTGTATTTCAGCAGGACGGGCCGAGACTAACTGGGAATATCTGGTTTTCGGTCAAGGTCAGATAAGGGCAGGGGGGGCCAAACTATATGTGCAGGAAAACAGCAGACACAGACAGACTGACAGAGGGAACTGGGGCGTCACAGTCTTCTCCACTCTCCTTATATTCAGCTTTGCGGAATATGAGCTAAAAGGTAAAGTGCGGGATAATAACTATATGCTGATGCTTAATAGCTAATATCGTGTGATGTGTAATATCGTTGCATTGTTCTCATTAAATACGTTTGACTTATACCTGTCTCTGTTGTGATCCTTCCTCTGGAATAACGGACCCGATGAGAGAGGAGGCCTAAAGGTCAATCTCGACAATTTGGGGGCTCGGTCCGGGATTCCAAGAAGGGTCAAGGTAATTTGGACAAATCGAGGAAACACGAAACCCTGATCAATACATCGGCGCGCCACAGAGAAGGTAAGCAGAGCCTGTTATATCGAAATCTGTGTAATTGACTATACGAAATTAGATGTATTGAGAAAAGGTGTAGTGTTCCCTCCTAAAAGAAAGTGAGACATCAAATTGTAAGACCTTTGAGGTCCGAGTAAAAATTGTAAGACCTTGGAGGTCCGAGTAAAAATTGTAAGACCTTTGAGGTCCGAGTAAAAATTGTAAGACCTTTGAGGTCCGAGTAAACATAGTAAGACCTTTGAGGTCCGAGTAGAGGGCGGTGGTCGGCTATACCAAGCCTGTCTGAAAATTAGGTGTGGTCAGAGAGTGGCGACTCCCCTCATCGACGACGGTCGGTGAGTAAGCTGGGCTAGTATCCCGAGGCGTAAGACACCTCAATCTACTACCCATTCCACGGGTTACTGAATGTCGTAGTTTGTGAAGCAACACCCTTGACCGAAACCTGACGGTGATAACATAAATCAAGGGGTCTGTTGAAGTAGCAAATTCAGGCTTGGAAAAGCCGGCTCAGTGGTATAAAACACCTAAAAGGGGCAACGGACGGCTCCATAGCAATAAAAGACTAAAACGGGTGTCGTCACACCTCAAAAATAAACCTATCAAACGAGCTCGAGTAAAATACCCTAGACAACGACATGGAAGGCGAGTTCGAACGCGAAATAGACGACGGGGGATGGGGGCCTTCAGCGAAAGGCAAGACCTCCTCCTCCGGGTGGATCCCATTGAAAGAGCAGGGGAATAATACGCTGGCCGTATTGCAGCAAACAAATAAAGGAGATTGGGAAAAGCAAAAGGAGAAGTACAACAGAAAGATTGAGAAAGTTGTAAAAGAGTCAGAGGGTAGGTCAGGGTCATTAGTGTCTCTACTATGGAGGAAGGAGAAAGAATGCACAAAGCAGAAAGATGAGGAAGGGGAGCTAGAAAAGAAAGCGGGGTGGATGAGTAAGAGACAGCATAAGAATAAAGCTGAGAAACACGAAGAGGATCAGTATAGGTGGAGAGAGCTAGCACTGGCAGCACAAGCCATACATCACCTAAACCAACTAGAGGCGAAACCCAGTACTGGGCCAAAGGGACAAGTAAAATCAGGTAAGGGTGCGCCACTACCTCCACCATATGCTCCGGCAGCACCGGGAATGGTGACCGGGAGCCGCTGCAGGATCCTTCCCTGTAACCACATCAAAAAATCCATTTCTAAACCCTGATCCACCACAGGGGGTATATCCACTGCTGGTCAAAGCCTCAGGGGCCGCGATATATGAGCCATTCCAATATGGAGATATAACCGCAATGGTTAATCAATTGCCCCCACTGGCCGGGGGCGCTCAGGCGTGGCTCCGAAAGCTTGAGTCCCATACTGGAGGACATAGGCTAGCCCTAGGGGATTTCCGGGCTATCGGCCAACAATGTATGACCGCAGCCCAGATGGCCAGCTTTGAACGACAGGCTGATATTAACCACCACACCCAGGAAGAACCAATGTATAATCACGTGAATAGAATTACGACGGCCCTTCGGGATATCTTTCCTGAACCTAATGTGGCCCCCATCACTAAATTTGCATGGGATGGCAAGTCCTGCCCCCGCACCCATATGAACCACGTGAAACAGGTCTGGATGGATCAGACTGGGGATGACCCGACTAGACCGGGCACCCACCAAGCATGGTTCAGGCATGCCCTTATGGAAGGCCTTCCCGAAGCCGTTGTTACGGCCCTGAAAGAAAACCCAGAGTTAGCAGGGGAGGACCAGGCCAGGTGGGAACTTCATGCCTGCCATAGAATGGAGACAGAGAAAGTCAAGGCGGCCGCCAAGGACTCTGAATTACAGGACATGCAAAAACAGCTGCTTAAACTCCAATTGGCTAGTGAAAGGAACAAAGTAAACGAAAAAAAGGGAGCTAGTGCCAAACAAATGGTGGCCGGAACGGGTGACGGAAACGAGGAGGGCCAATGGACACAGGACATCAAAGGCTCCAAACACACTTTAGAACCAGAGGAGTAGGGGGTGGACCGAGGGGGCGGGGCAGGGGTCGGGGCCAAGGGCAGAGCCGGGATCAGAGTTGCTTCATCTGTGAAGACATGGAACATTGGGCCAATGAGTGCCCGCAGCGCCGCCAGCGGGGGGACCGGGGGAGGGGGAGAGGGGGTTGCCTTCCAAACCCCAAACCCGCCCCAAACCCGGATCTAGCACCCGGTGGCCAGTACTCCCAGAGAGACTGGTAGGGGAAGGATGAGACTCCCCACAGCATGGCCCGAAGGAGACGGAAACGGCAGAACCTCTCCTCGAAGTCACGGTCCTGAATAAGACATTGCCTTTCTTGGTGGACACAGGGGCCACTTTTTCAACCATCCGCTCCTTGCCATTGGGGCACCAAATGTCTAAGCAAACCGTGGATTTCATTGGCTTTTCTGGGGAAACTCAATCCCTGCCTCTCACCATGCCCGTCCCTCTAACGGTGGGCAGCCAATCCCTCAATCACTCGTTGGTCGTATCACCCCAAGTGCCGGTCAACCTATTGGGCAGGGATCTTCTGGTCAAGTTGGGCGCCAGTATACTTTGTTCGCCCGACGGTCTTGTGGTCTCTTTTCCGGATGGTATGGCGTTGACGTGCACCCAAATCACTACCACTGGACAATTTTTGGTCACTCCTACCCAGTCTCTATGGGCAGACATCTACTGGGCAATCCTCCAACCAGAACTGCTGCATCAGGGGGGCATACTGACCCAGTTTCATGCTTGGAGCCCCTGGCTCATGGCTCTGCACCCCTACGTTCCCCCCATAGACCCTCTGCACATGACCCTCTTCTATGATCTGGACACCAAACCACTGTATGAACGCCACTTTGCAGACCAATTAGAAGGCATTGAATGGAAATTAGAGTCGGGCCCCATTTATGCAGGCCCCGAGGGCGTGGCCGCGCTCGTTACCCTGCCTGCGGAGGATTTTACCTGGTACCGCATGGGCCACGAAGCCGTCCCCCACGTTTCCCTCGCCCTACATCCGGCACACCAGGCTAAAGAGCTAGGACCAATGGTAAAGACCGGGGTCGAAGCAAAGGACTGGGAGCAAACCCAGCTTCCACAAGTAGAGTACTCCCCCTCTAACAACATGTATCGTATTCACATGCCTGGCGGTAAGACCTCTGACTTTGCCGTCTTGGCCCAGCATTCCATTTCTAGGACACACGGCCGAGAAAAAACTGATCACCTGGTGGCCACCAAAATGTTAGAATCAATCCCATCTGCTGTATGGTCAAAGGGACCCACGGATGCGGGTCTAGCCACAATGACCCCGCTCACGTTCAAAATAACTCCAGGCCCACCAATTTGGCGCCCGCAGTACAAACATAAGCCTGGAGCTGAGGCAGGGATAGTTGATACAGTAACAGGTCTTTTGGCGGCAGGGGTGTTGGAATATTCCCAGTCGGCCTGGAACACCCCCATACTCCCGGTTCAGAAAGCAGATCACAAATCCTGGCGCATGGCACATGATTTACGGGCCATCAACGCCAGACTGGCTACCCCTTAGGTGCCGGTGCCCAACCCATACACGGCATTGACCTGCTTACAACCAGACCAGAAATGGTTTACGGTCATGGATCTCGCAAATGCTTTCTTCTGCCTTCCTCTGGCAGAATCTTGTCGAGACTACTTTTCTTTCACCTTCCAAGGCCAACAGTTACGGTACACTAGAGTACCACAAGGGTTTGCCCTCTCTCCAGGACTTTTCAATGCCGCTCTACGGGAGGCGCTTCAGGCTTTACCTCTTCCGGAGGGCACTACGGTCATCCAGTATGTCGATGACCTCCTGATAGCCTCTCGCTCTCATCTAGATTGTACAGAAGCGTCCAGGCTCATTTTATTAAGACTACATGACACAGGCTATAAAGTTAGCCGCGCGAAACTTCAATTGGTCCGGCGCCAGGTTTCTTTCCTGGGTCGAGTTTTAACACAGAACCGAGCCTGCCTATCCTCCCAGCATCGCAACTCCATCCTCCACCATCCAAAGCCCGAGAACGTCCAACAAATGCTTTCGTTCCTCGGCCTTACCGGATATTCCCGGCAGTATGTCCCTAACTATGTGGGACACACCGAACCTCTTCGCGCCATGATTAGAGTTCATGGCATGCATGACTCAAAAGCTCACTTAGTATGGGACATGGAGGCAGAACAAGCCTTTATTGCTTTGAAACAGGGCCTAGCGGCTGCGGCGGCCCTGTCCCTCCCAGATTACACGCTGCCTTTTCACCTGGATGTTTCCGAAACAGGTACCGCCATAAATGGGGTACTGTTTCAGAAAAAAGGGGGAGAGCGGAGAGTGCTCATGTATATGAGCACAATGCTGGATTTGCTGGAAAAAAGGCACCCGCTGTGCACCCAGCACGCGGCAGGGGTGGCGAAAATGGTCACAAAAACAGCACATATAGTGCAGGGACATTCCCTAGAAGTACTGACAACACACACGGTAGTAGCGTACGTGAACTCAAGTATGTTCACTATGACTCCCCTACGACAACAACGAATCCAGAAAATTTTGACGGCCCCAAATTTATCTTACCAACACCAAGGGATAAACATGGCCGACAATATGATAGCCGGAAGCTCGCATGAATGCGAACAGGAGGTCAGGCGCACAGGAAAGATCAGACCAGACCTTCAGGTGACCCCTCTAACAGACGCAGAGGAAGTATTCACCGATGGGTGTTGCTTCCGAGGAGAAAATAACGAATTAAACGCGGGGTGGGCAGTGGTTCAGAAAAGCGAAAGGGGGCACATCACGGTTAGAGAAGGCAGAATAATGGAACACCCATCGGCCCAGAAAGCGGAAGTCATGGCGTTAGTAGAGGCGCTTAAATGGGGCAAAGGAAAAACAGTAAACATATACACGGACTCCGCGTATGCATGCACCGCGGCCCACGTAGAGATAGCGCAATGGAAAAGGGCAGGGTACCGAACAGCAGGAAACAAACCCATTAAACAAGAGTCTGTCATGAAAGACCTAGCCCAGGCAATTCTCTTACCCAGCAAGGTAGCCATTATTAAATGTAAAGGACACGAGGGGGCCGATACTGACATATCACGAGGAAACGAGGCCGCGGATGCAGCAGCCAAGAAATGCGCAGTCTACACAGTAAGTCCTAGCAAAGCCATGGTAAGTGTGGAAGCCGAGGTACGACAGGAGCATCAGGATAGGGGATGTTAGACAGAAAAGCAGTGACACAGGCACAAAAAGAGGAAAGCCCAGAAGGAAAGGGGGCATGGAAACGTAGGGGAGGTATGTGTGTGGACGGGTTGTGGAGTGGACCACAAGGACGACCAGCGTTGCCGGCCCAGATGGTCCCACACGTTTTGACGGAGGCTCACAGCCCAGCCCACGTGTGAACCACCCAGATTAACCGCAACCTCTGCCACTGGTGGCACCCCTACTTGCCCGAGATGATACGTGAGTATGTGAGGACATGTGCAATCTGTACGAAACACAATCCACAACCCACGGTAAAACCACACATGGGTAACTTCCCCTTGGATCCAGTCCCGGGTAGGGAGATAGTGATCGACTACACAGACATGACGGAAAGGGTAAGAGAGTTCCGGTATCTCTTAGTATGTGTAGACAGCTTTACCGGGTGGCCAGAGGCGTGGCCGGCAAAAAGGGAAGACGCAAAAACCGTGATCAAATGCCTCATCAATCAGTATATTCCGCGACACGGGTTTCCGCGGCGAGTACGCTCAGACAACGGTACTCATTTTAAAAACCAGGACCTAAACCAGGTGGAGGGATGTTTGGGACTAAAACATAAATTCGGCTCGGTATGCCACCCACAATCTCAAGGGAAAGTGGAACGAATTAACTCAAATCTCAAACAGAAAATTGGCAAAATACAGGCAGGGCTCAATTGGGTAGACGCCCCGACGGCGGAGTGGGTCCACCTAAGGGTCATCAAAAGAAAGTGGTCGGAACCCAGGTGGACTGGTCCCTGGAGAGTAAGAGAAAGAACGGAACACGCCGTTCGCCTGGAGGGAAAAGGAGACGCCTGGTACCATTGGAGCCAGTGTGCAGGAGCAGTGGCCCCGAGCCGCACCCTGGGTGAGATTCGGACGGATCTTCGCAACATTCAGAACTAGAAACGCGCAAGACCACAAGAAAAGGGGCAGAATAATCCCCTGGTCAAAGGCGCAGGTTCTCAGGGCAGTCTACCCCTGAGACCAAAGAATGGAATCCACAAAGGCGAGATGGGGCTGTGGGAGATGGGGTTGGTTAGCGGGCTGATTGCATTTAATGTAATATAGCTGATAATTATTAAAATGTGTTCAATGAGTGCCCTTCCAGAGCCCACCACCAAGGCCACCATCTGTGTGCATTTCGCTTGCTATATTCGTGGCTATATTGGTCACTTGTGGTTGTTGTTGTGTTCCATGCATCAGGGCGCTTATAATTAGGTTAATAACGGCCACCATTGAAAAACCGGGACCCCCACCTGCCTATCAGATGCCCCTGTTGGGCGCTCCTGATCAGGACTCCGATGAGGGGGACCAAGATCTGGAAGACGTCGACGTGTAAGGTTGATCTCTGTTGGGAGAGATCAAAAGGGGGAATTGTGAGAATAGAAAACGAGGAAAGGGTTAACAGTAAGAAGGCAGAGCAGAAAAGGTGGGGGCCAAGTAGCTTAGTGAGTGGAGAAGGACTGTGTCTCAAGATAAGAGGAAGAGACAGTGAGTCCTGTATTTCAGCAGGACGGGCCGAGACTAACTGGTGTAAACAGGGAATATCTGGTTTTCGGTCAAGGTCAGATAAGGGCAGGGGGGGCCAAACTATATGTGCAGGAAAACAGCAGACACAGACAGACTGACAGAGGGAACTGGGGCGTCACAGTCTTCTCCACTCTCCTTATATTCAGCTTTGCGGAATATGAGCTAAAAGGTAAAGTGCGGGATAATAACTATATGCTGATGCTTAATAGCTAATATCGTGTGATGTGTAATATCGTTGCATTGTTCTCATTAAATACGTTTGACTTATACCTGTCTCTGTTGTGATCCTTCCTCTGGAATAACGGACCCGATGAGAGAGGAGGCCTAAAGGTCAATCTCGACACTGTGTTCTGTATGATCGGCATACACTTTTGGAGTTACGAGCATCAGCTAAGCCACAACAGCTGCGGCAGCTGCCACAGTGCCCCGGCCTCTCTTCCATTTTTCATGTCCCGTGCTGGCCCAACTAAGTCCGCTCTCGACCTCCGCGTTGGTGAGTTTCACAGTGACAAAATTACTTTATTAACGGAAGACATATGAAAAGATTGAATTGTCAGTGGTTTAAGAATATGTGCAATCAATCAATCAATCAATCAATCAATCAATCAATCGTTTGATATTAAATCAAACATATATATTTTGTATATATCTTTGGAAGCTAACTATGAATTAGCAAGCGCTGTATGCATATCAACACTAATATATCGTGAAAGTAGGTATTACTTTTGAATGACTAAAGTGATTCACACCAACAATAACTTTATATTTTTCTAAATTTAAACAGTTTTAAAATGCTACGCAAGGCAATTTTCTTCAGCGCTGAGCGTGGAAGCTCTCATATTGACTACATTGTAAGTAAGATACGGTCTGGATGTAGATGACATACAAAGGTTCTGTATGATGTTATTGTGTAGCCTACTGAAATTAGAGAAGTCCCAGCTATATTAGATACCATGGTTGGATATTGTATTATAAATGAATGAATTAATATTATTTTTGAATTAACTTGATATTTGATTTTTGCAGTTTGGATGAAAAGAAAGGAATCACTGTGGGCTCAACATATAGTTCTGTGAAAGAGGAGCAGTTCGTTTACATCGGATTTTGTCACAAGGGCAAAATCAAGTCAAAGTTTGTTGGCCTCAAATCCGTTGAGAAGGCAGACGCATCACACATAAACGACGCCATCAGCACCATCATGGAGGAAGTGTGTGATGAGTGGGGGAACAGATGGAGCTGCTGTGATGACTGGAGCCAAGAATGGTGTGGTCACGGCCTATATCATCGGCATCCACTGTATGGCGCACCGCCTTGAACTGACCTTTTCCGATGCCATCCGGTCCAAGCAGAAATTAGAAGACCTCCTCAGTGGGCTCTACACCTCCTACCACACCAGTCCACTGAACAGGGCAAATCTGGTAAACAGCTTTCAGGCTCTTGGGCACACACCACTGATGCCCACCAGAATTCGCGCAACCCGATGGGTAGGACACCTATTGAGTTCCCTGGACCACTTCCTGCAAGGTTACCAGGGACTTGTTCAGTGTCTCTATCTAGACTGCTATGCTTAAAACTCCCCAAAATATGTAATGCCCAGTAAATAACAACAACAAAGGTTACAATTATAAACATGTAATAATTGTGTATTTGTATGTCTTTGTTTTTTATGTATTTCAGATTCAATTTCCTGAGGCCCAAAATGTTTGAGGTGTCCAGCAGGCCAAGGCCAGGAAATTCTACAGCACTGCCAGGGAGGCTGTTGTTGTCCGCATCTGTGGCTTCCTAGATGACACACTCACACACCTGAGCAGCCTTTCCACCTGTCTGCAGAGGTCCACCATAACCATGGTAGAGGCCCACAGCACTTTGTGCTCAACACAGGCAGTACTGAAGAAGTACAAAATCGGGTATGTTAATTTAAGCTGCAATAAAAAATACTTGCCTTAAGAGAAAGGATTACATCAACGGGAAAGAGAGTGTGAGTCAAGAGTATGTTGTTCAGGTAAATTTTGAAGGGATGGTAAAATTAGCACTTCAATCATTAGGGAAGGGCCCATGATGAAGGCCACAATGGCCAACAGCTATGAAGGAATTTCACTGACCAGAGGTGACAGCAAGGCCCTCGTCACCTCACAGGACAAACTGCTTGACAGGCTAGTTGAGAGTATGACAAACAGGTTCTAGGATGCCAGTGTAGGGGTCATGTATGCCTTCAAGCTGGTCCGCTTCACCAACTGGCCAGAGTCAAGAGATGAAGCAGCAGGTTGGTTTCTTTATGTTTTGTATTACAGGGCAGTAAGTTTAGGTTCAGGATCATAATTTTTTATAGTTTGAGAATAAAAACTGCACGATGCTCGTTGTAATGTATACGTTTATTGTAGATTTTGGTGAAACTGAACTGGAAACGCTGGTGGACCACTTCAAGCCTGTTCTGGAGACCTCTGGCATTCATGTAGAAATTATCCCTGACCAGTAGACTGTCCTGAAGGAGCAAATTTACCAAGAGCCCCGGGCCCTGCAGAAGATGTCCTGGCTCAGTGTCAACAGGAGCCATAATCATTCCTGCTCTGATTTGTTGGCATTGGTTGACCTAGTCCTGTCCTTCCCTGCCTCCACAGCCGAATGTGAAAGAGGTTTTAACATAATGAAACAGGTCAAATCTGATTGGCGGTCCAATCTAAGGTCAGATACACTCTCCGATCTCCTAATGGTCCAGCTGTCCTCTCCAGAGATCACGGATTATGATCCCACACAAGCTGTGATGCTGTGGCACCAGCACTCTGTCAGGAGCAGGAGGCCAGACATCATGGGTTGTGCAAAGAAGATTGCTGTAGAGAGTGAGGAGCCTGATGAGTTTGATATTGAGTAAATTTGAAAAAGTAAACTTTTCAAATGTTATGTTTGATCCTTATGTAGATTTAATAAATTTCTATAGAAATGCATACTTTTAATAATAATAAAGAAAACTTCAGTAACATTTTGATTGATTAACATACAAATAATTGTGCTTAAAATTTGGCTCTGGCCTCTTCTTTAAGTTTGTATTCAACATAATACCTTATTATCTCAATGAAATGCACTGAATCTAACGTATATGGGACCAAAACAAGGTACATTTATTATTTTGGCTGGTAAAAAATATGCTTGGCCCGGAAGATTTTTTAATCTACCAGTCAACTTGGCCTGTGAGTAAAAAAGTTAATTTCGGACACTGTTAATAACTGTACATTAGCCAGCAGAATGGAAGGCAGAGGTGGGCGGTTCGGGCACCGTCGTAGGTGCTCCAGAAAACCTCCTCTCTTCCTCTTTTTGTCTCCCGCAGTGTGGCGCTGGTCCACATCGGTGCAGTTAACCAACGTAATGTTGTTTTTGTCAATATTTACATGTAAATCCAATAAAGTCTGGTGACAGTAAGTGATGAATGTTTTCACTTCTTGCCTGCACATGGTTGTAGCTAGAGATGTAATGGCATGAAAATGTCATATCACAATTATAGTGATAAAATGTTCACGGTTAATATCGCGATAATGTTAAAATGTGTTTCAAATTTTGAAAAAGATACAGATACACAATGACATTTTTTCACCAAGTTTGATATAGCAGCACTATGCACTTTTTGTTAACATATAAATGAAACATTAAAAACATCAAATGTGTATATAAAAGTAACATAACACAACACAAACAAAGCATGCATGTAACAAAACAGCTGAAATAGGTGGTCTCCGTCCAGATCAAACTGAACCATTGTTTGGTTCATTTCCAGTGTGAAACCATTTTTTTAATGGTTCGGACTTTCGGACTATATACAGGAAGTCCCCCGGATTAAAAGAACATTAAACTGCCTAAAGTAATAGGTCTATTGCATTGTTTGATAATGGATCGGAGTAAAATACATTTTAAATCATATAGAGAAAGAGAGTGACAATTGCTTGCAGTCTTCTCCTTTCCTGCCGGCAATACAATCTTTGCATAGCGAGGACGTTTATTTGGCAAGTTAGAACTATCCTCCAGTGTTGAGCCTTAATTTAATAATATATACAGTGTCCATTTTAGGACATTTTTCAGTCTTGTATGTAGTTGGTTCATTCTCATCAAAACTTGCTTTCATTCTCGTTTAAAGTTTGCGTCAATCGCATCAGGACTTGTTAGTAAAGTCAGTCTAACCAAAAGTTGTTTTCGATCTCACAAGAACTTCGCCTCAATCTTATCAGGACTTTATAGTAGAGTCAGTCTAACCAAAAGTTAATTTCAATCTCACGACAATTACATTTTTTAATTTTTATTATTATAATTTTACTCACTTTGAATGTTAACGTCACAACAACTGACGACACTTTTCTGGGAGGAAGTACTATATCGGCCCCAATGACGGGAGACGGCTATAAACAAGTTATTCTTCGTGAAAGCAATGAATATGCAAATGAAATATTTCGTTTTTAAACGCTTTGAAATATCGTATCTTTTCCAAACACCGTGCTGTTGTAACGCAGTGGGTTTTAAGGGGCTGTTTAGGCCTACGGTAAAGTAGGTAGCTAGTTATGTTAGCCTAGCAACATTGCTCGCCATCTACTACAAGCAGGCACCACTTAATTTAATATTGTTTAAGGTAGAAAATACATAGCACCGGTATTTTCCTGTTAACACTTGACTATTTTATGTATCTGTTTACTATGTATTTATGCAATGGCTCTCAAAATGTTCACTGTGGCGATCGATGGGTCTCCAAGCCTGACCTCGCATCTGCGACCATTGTATGCGACAGGGGTATGGACCATGAGTGCCGCCAGCACGTTGTATTAGTTGTAAAATGTTGCATTATTAAGGCCCTTAATCTAATAAACGTATGTTACTTGGGGGGTGTTACGGTCTAGATTCTAATACTAGGTAAATACAGTAAAGTAACCCAACATTTGACATCAACGCCGACTTGGAATGAGAATGAATACAACTTTTTGCTAAACCTGACATTATTATAAAGTCCTGATTAGATTGACTCCAACTTCTTGTGAGATCGAGAACAACTTTTGGTTACACTGACATTATCACTAAGTCCTGATGAGATTGATTCCAACTTCTTATGAGATCAACAACAACTTTTGGTCAGACTGACTTTACCACGAAATCCTGATGAGATTGACTCCAACTTCTCATGAGATCGACAACAACTTTTGGTTAGACTGACTTTACTACGAAGTCCTGATGAGACTGACGCCGACTTGTGATGAGCATGAATACAAATTTTCGTTAAACAGACATTATTATCAAGTCCTGATAAGATAGGCTCAAACTTTTTGTGAGATCGAGACAAACGTTTGGTTAGACTGACTTTATTACAAAGTCCTGATGAGATTGACTCAAACTTCTTGTGAGATCGAGAACAACTTTTGGTTAGACTGACTTTATTACGAAGTCCTGATGAGAGTTACCCGAACGTTTAACGACAATAAAAGCAACCTTTGATGCGAATGAACCAAGTAAAAACTAGACGGAAAAATTTCCTAAAATGGACACTGTAAATATAATTATATGGAGGCAACGATATTTGTTGATTCATTTTTAATTTCCTCCATTTTCAACCGAATTGACAGCACACTGATGTCAGACGCACGTCTGTCTACAACAAATCTTTGTAAAGTATAGTGAGACGCAGCCCCCGTTGGTGATGACAACGGGACTTCAGTATGTCATGTAAAGTTATTTACTGCAATTGCATAATTGCAATGTGAAACCAAAACGGACAGGATCAAATGTATACAATGTAACAAAGACACAAACCTTGGTGTGGACTTTCAGGTGTGAAAATGCCCTTAGAAGGCTGAATAATCTCCCGAGCACTGTCACTTCCTTCCGCCATGTTTTCATTGAAAAACACCTAAAACAAACCCATGTTGCATGCTGCGCCTGCGCGCCTCCATCTGAGACTTGCCAACGTTGGTTGGTGCTGGACAGTATTCAAGTGAGTTTTATCAAACCGGGGTAATTAAACCGTGACGGTTGTAACAATACAAATGTTCACGGTAATACTAATCGTCAGGGATTTTTATCATAGCTGTATAGCTGCGTAGTGTGAGAACCACACTTTTTGGTCCAATGATTATGACACTGTTTCAAAAATATACACACCCTATCCTGCAGCTTAGGTATAAGGCTCAGGATCCCTGCTCCCTGTGTGGCAGCACAATGGCTAAATAATTTACTGTATTTAAGGGACTGGATTCTTTACCAGATGATGAGACAAAAAAGGGCCAGAACCAGCTGTCACAGAAACGAGAGATGCAAACTTGTTCACATAGATAAGCCAAAGCCAGAATTGTGTGTCTAAAATGCATTGCATATATGCAAGGCACAGGCAAAACGATCACATTTTGACAATCATGTGCATTAGACCATTGAACTGCCATCTGTTACCAAAAAGAAGTATACATCAAGTTAATTTTATTAAGGAAACTAAAGTAATGTTCAAGTATATTTCCTAGTATACTTTATGTAGTAAGTATACCAATATCAATGCACAAATAGTATACTTGTAAGTGTACTGTTTTAATACTTCTTGGGACTAAATTGGGCCCCTTTGTAGTTTAAGAAAGTATACTTTTAAGCATACTTTAAGTGTATGAGTAGTACACTATGAGTGCAAAACTAGTTTACATTTAAGTTTATGTTGTACTACAAATACACTGTGAAATAAACTACAAATGAACTTATAGTATATTGTTAGTTCACTAATTATATACTTCTAACCCAATTGTTAGTTTATGAAGATACATTTTGAGTCATTCTGAGTTATCATCATAGCATCACAGTCTGAGGGTATTCTTGCTTATACCAGAAATACATGGCAATGCCTGTTACCTCGTATGCCGAGGTGTGGTATTCATATGACCTTAAGTATTGGATGAACCAGCCAGGCAAAAAGTCTATTCATCAGGTCTCAAGGGATAGGTCTTTCTTACCCCCTATCCCAACAATATCGGTCCAGGTTTCCAAACAAACCTAACAAATTCTCCAAAGCTAGCATCTCTAACAAAACACCCACAATAAAAAAACTTCCCCATTAAACATTTATAATCATTTCCCGTCCTCTAAGACAATTAATTATTTTGATTAATAACATTTAATTACTGTCTACCCAAATTACCCACAATCCCCGAGTACATCGGAACGTGATGACGCCCCTGTGCATCGCGACAATACTTTAAGTAGACTTAAAGTTAACTCACGCGTACACTACCAGTGGACTACACAGAAAAAATATCAAGACATACACAGGATTAAGAACACGTGTTTTCTTTCTAAATCAATATTTCAAACAAGTATTTCATTGGAAAATTTTATTGGATGAGTATTGAATCAAGACCAGCAAAAAAATCTTCAAAAATGATCAGAGTGCTCCAGACTCGAGGATGAAGACAGGAGGATAAATGTAAACAAAGGCAGAAAATATAAAGATGGTCTAGCCTTATGTTTCACAATGCTGCATTATTTTTTTAAATGCACCAAAAAATTGTGTTAGAGCTATAGAATTGTCATTAACATCAGCCAGATCTATTTATTTATGTACTGTGTACATAAAAGATCAGGCTCAGTTCAAAGAGATCAATTTGTATGCAAAACGTATTTAATAGGCTACTATATCAAAAGAGTAAGCCCTATTATAAGCCAAGTATACTTAAACTCCTTATTAGGCAATAATAATTCATTATACTTTTCTAAGTATATCTCAATCAAAAGATTAAGTTCAAGTATAGGCCAAATATACTTAGACGTTTCAGTATACTGTCAGTATAAGCCAAACATACTTAAGTGTAATTTTGTTAAGTACATCTCTGTATATATATATATATATGTACAAAGTGCACTGAAATGATACTATCTAATATTTAGTTTAAATAAGTTTACTAAACGCACACCTGATTACACTTATTTTTGGTAAGGGTTGATTTTTGGTTATGAACCTTGTAAATCTTTCTGTAACTGTTATGTCACGTTGTGACGTTATTGCTACCTTTGTTCAGTAACATAGTAAAGTATTATTATGTAAATAGTCTTACGTCTTTGTCCTATGTAGTAATAGAGTCACAACGTGACTTTTTACCGGGTGTACCAAAGCATTTAACATGAATCAAATAGCGCAAGTTAAATAACTAGCTAAGTCATTCTGAGGTTTTACTTTATTTCCATGTGTCCCGGATATAACCCGAAATTTGGTCTGTTTTAGTGTAATTCCCTTTTTCCATTTAATTACAAGCTAACAGTTAAGACTACAAACCTATGCAATTAAGGCATAAACACTAAAAACCTTTCAAACGTTTCCATAACAACTAAATTAGCCATGTTAGGTCTTGGGAGGTTCCAGTTACACATACAAGTTGTATATAACTAAAGGCTTGCTAAAAAGACACAACTCTATGAATTTAAGGAGGTGAAAGTCTATTCGATTTGAGTAAGTCCAATTCTCAAAGAGCATTAGGCATGACCGCATTTCTAACCTTTCTTCAGGGCATGCAAAGAGCCACAATTTTTTAGATCAGATCAGACCAATAAAGTTAATGATCGAGGCATGTTAACAATTAAAATAAGGTATACTAAATATTAAAAAAGTGTTCTCAAAACAATTGCCTAACCCAAGATTACAGTGTTTCTAACTTTAATAATCTTAATACATGATATGTATGATTTAACATGATATGTTAAATCAACTGCTAGTGTAGAGAGTACGGGGTAGATTTAAACAGAGACGTAACAGAAGTAGCACATGAAAATAAACATAAAATAAAATAAACATAAAATAAAATAAACATTAAAACATTACTTTTTACTTGGAAACATACGCTTCTGTTTTATTTTCAAGAGTTTTGGAGAATTACATTTTTACACAGAACACATTTCAATCTTTGACAGTAATTCAAATTCATCATCATACAGTATAGCCATAGCATGCAAGAAGACAAGTACCAACTGAAACAAAAGCACTGTTCCCATTTAGGTAAATTAGTGAAATAATAAAATACAATGTTATATATAGCCATGGCACATGGAAGCCTCTCTTTAGGACACTACTTTACTTCCTCAGGACATTATTTAATTATTTCCTTAGGACATTACTTAATCTCCTATCAGAGTTCCCGTTCCACCTCCAGATTGAAGTAGGCGGACAGAAGAAGACATAGTTGGGAGCCTAAACAGACAATACAACTCAGGAATAGGCAGGCAGTCTAGGGGTATAGTTCTAGTATCAATATTACTGCATAGCCAAGTAATTCGGACCATAACTAGTGCCTAGACCATACCTTTGTCACAGACATGAACAAGATACAGTACATTCAGCAGTGGAGTAGATGGACCTCATCATTTTAACAAGTCTTGTCATTTCTATATTCTGCAAATATCGTTCTCACCACTGTGCCATCCCTTTGTTGGTCCCTGCTCCCAGATAAAGAGCAGCTTTAGGCTCTGAGGTGCATGGTGCCCAGCTCTTTGGGGCAAAGGGCGGACTCCAGGACACAGTCTTAAGCAGTGAAAGAGAGGAACGAAGCTGGGCTGAGGATGGAGGGTGGTGATTCCGATATTCAAACTATTCTGTGGCCGGTCCACTCCCACCAGGACTACTGTCTTTGCTGAGACGGACTGTCTCTTGAGACAAAACTTCCAGGTCCTACACATAGATACAGAATATTAAACAAAGGAAAAATAACATCCAAGGATGTAAGGTAGCACTCACCAGCATGTCCAACTCCTCAACTGTCCAAATTAGCAAATGTTTGACAGGTCTATAAGCCATATAAATCGATGGATATTGGTTTGCACCAGAACCATTGCAAAAAATATTTTTTTACATCCCTAAAACTGATTTATGAAGCAAGAATCTATTTTGTCAACTATTATTTCAATATTTTATTTTCAAGGATCGCTCATGAGAAATTTAGTAACAGTGCTCTCCTACACAGGTCATGTGTGTTTCAACAAGCATTCAATTGGAATTTTCGAAGAGGAGAATGTAATCACCAGGATGTTAATGACAAAATAACAGACTGAAGAAATCGAATCCGCATCTTACCATGATCTCTGTTAATGTGTTACAGGAAATTAAAGTTATTTTTTTATGAAAATAAATAAAATATATGTAAAAACTAATTTACGTGCAGTGAAATTGATTACCATCATCTTTGTCAGCCTTATTATTTTACCTCTGAGTATTTAGAAAGAAAAGGATTTCTAGGAGTTTACAAAAATTGAGTTACCCATCTACTGTGTTAGTTGGTCTTTGAATAGCAACTACCAACCCCGTTTGAGTTGGCAGTTCTTGCTAAACTGAATAGGTAAGTGGTCAGTATCGTGCCGCATTTGTTGTTCGTACCAGCTTTTAAGAGGTTAAGTTGCTGAAGCTGTTACTAAAGACATTCAGCGTACCATTGGCATCATCTTGTTCCAATTCTGCCACAGCACAGATACAGTATGTTGCCCTAAATTTTGAAATCTGTTGATGCTGAATATACCAAGACAAGGTGCTAAGAAGCTTCTCCTTTCACGTAATGGTGCAATAGAATTGCAAAACAGAATCAGCTCATTACAATGCAGAGAGTGTACCAAACTATCAAAATCTGCCAAAGCAATCAGGACCTTTATGTCTGAATTCGTTATCTCTGACCCCTGGCGACACCTTAATCCTAGCAGCAGGGAATATTCTTTCTTCTCGCATGTACATAATACTTTACGCGTATCGACTATTTTCTCATAGATGATAGAGCTCTCCCATCTGTTAGATTATGTTCATATGATGTGATACTCGTATCTGGTCATGCTCCTCTAATTATGAAACTTTCTTTTAAAGATTTGGATAACCCGCGGCCCCCGTGGCGTCTTAACGCCTGCTTGCTATTGGATGAAGATTTTGTTACGTTCCTTTCTAGCCAAATAGATTTTTTTCTGGACACCAACCAAACTCCAGGGATCTATGCATCGTTATTGTGGGAGACATTGAAAGCCTACATCAGGGGAGTGATAATTTCCTATGTAGCCCATGAGAGGATGCAGAACAGTGGAAAATTAGATCAACTAACAAGGCAGATTTCACATCTTGATAACCTTTATGCCACCTCACACTCTGCAGATGTAAACAAAGAGCGTCTCTTTTTAAAATCTGAATTTTATATCCTCACTTCTCAACGAGCTGCTGAGTTATTTTTGAAATCTAAGTATAGCTTTTATGAACAGGGTGACAAAGCTAGTATGCTCTTAGCGCATCAGTTAAGACAGGTGTCAGCCTCCTGTCAAATCCCCCAAATTAGAATACAATTAGGCATCACTACAGACCCCAAAACAATCAATAATGAGTTCCAAACATTTTAACCTACTTTGTATATGTCTGAACATCACGCTGACTCTTCTGACTTAAACAAAGTTTTTGATAAACTCACCAAACCTTTGGTTAGCTCTGATCTCTCCAATGGGCTTGAGAAACCCATAACTGTTGAAGAACTTTCTGCGGCAGCTAAGTGTATGCACAGTGGTAAATGCCCTGGCCGTGATGGCTGCCCTTTGGAGTTTTACAAAATATTTTTGCATAAATTGTCCCCCACTTTAATAGACATGTACAATGAGTCATTTGATTCTCTTAGTTTACCTCCATCACTCAATCAAGCGTCCATTTCCCTGATTTTAAAGAAGAATAAAAAAAAACGTAATCGCTCTTCTTTTCGTCCATTCAGTTTACTTAATGTGGACTTTAAATTGTTGTCCAAGATGCGTGCCTTACAGCTGGAGTCAGTATTACCAACAATTGCATCTCATCAAACGGGATTCATTAAAAATAGACATTCCTTCTTCAACCTCAGACAACTTTTCAATGTAATTTATAACATTCCCTCCCCCACCACTTCAGAAGCCCTCATCTCCCTAGATGCAGAGAAGGCGTTCGACCGTGTTGAGTGGGGTTATTTATTCTACACCCAACAGAAATGTGGCTTTGGTAACAGATTTTCCACGTGGATCAAGCTACTTTCTTCCCCACAAGCCTCAGTGAGAACCAATATAACCCATTCTGATTACTTCCCTTTGCAGCGTTCGACCAGGCAAGGTTGCCCCCTCAACCCTTTATGTTTTGTGATTGCCATAAAGCCCCTCTCCATTGCACTCCGCTCCAATCCGCACATTTCTGGTATTACCAAACAAGGTGTGGAGCAGAGGGTCTCCTTGTACGCGGACGACCTCTTGCTGTATTTCTCCAATCTCCCAGATTCCACTCTGCCTGTCCTTACAACCCTTGAATCTTTCGGTCGCATTTCATGCTACAAGTTAAATCTGGACAAGAGTGAGTGATTTCCCCTAAATGAGAAGGCATGTGGCTATGCAAAGCTTACATTGCCATTCAGAATTTCAGAATGTAGCTTCACTTACTTAGGGTTGAAGGTCACATACAGTGGGGCCAAAAAGTATTTAGTCAGCCACTGATTGTGCAAGTTCTCCTACTTAGAAAGATGAGAGAGGTCTGTAATTTTCATCATAGGTACACTTCAACTATGAGAGACAAAAATGAGAAAAAAAATCCAGGAAATCACATTGAAGGATTTTTTTAAGAATTTATTTGTAAATGATGGTGGAAAATAAGTATTTGGTCACCCACAAACAAGCAAGATTTCTGGCTCTCACAGACCTGTAACTTCTTCTTTAAGAAGCTCTTCTGTCCTCCACTCGTTACCTGTATTAATGGAACCTGTTTGACCTCGTCATCTGTATAAAAGACACCTGTCCACAGCCTCAAACAGTCAGACTCCAAACTCAACCATGGCCAAGACCAAAGAGCTGTCGAAGGACACCAGGAAGAAAATTGTAGACCTGCACCAGGCTGGGAAGAGTGAATCTGCAATAGGCAAGCAGGTTGGTGTGAATGGGTCAACTGTGGGAGCAATTGTAAGAAAATGGAAGACATACAAGACCATTGATAATCTCCCTCGATCTGGGGCCCCACGCAAGATCTCATCCCGTGGGGTCAAAATGATCATGAGAACGGTGAGCAAAAAGCCCAGAACTACACGGAGGGACCTGATGAATGACCTGCAGAGAGCTGGGACCAAAGTAACAAAGGCTACCATCAGTAACACACTACGCCGAGAGGGACTCAAATCCTGCAGTGCCAGGCGTGTCCCCCTGCTTAGGCCAGTACATGTCCAGGCCCGTCTGAAGTTTGCCCGAGAGCATATGGATGATCCAGAAGAGGATTGGGAGAATAGCATGTGGTCAGATGAAACCAAAATAGAACTTTTTGGTAAAAACTCAACTCGTCGTGTTTGGAGGAAGAAGAATGCTGAGTTGCATCCCAAGAACACCATACCTACTGTGAAGCATGGGGGTGGAAACATCATGCTTTGGGGCTGTTTTACTGCAAAGGGGACAGGACGACTGATCCATGTTAAGGGAAGAATGAACAGGGCCATGTATCGTGAGATTTTAAGCCAAAACCTCCTTCCATCAGTGAGAGCATTGAAGATGGAACATGGCTGGGTCTTCCAGCATGACAATGATCCCAAACACACCGCTCGGGCTAAGATTAATTGCAAGGGTATCAAACACTCCGTTGATATACAGTGGGGCCAAAAAGTATTTAGTCAGCCACTGATTGTGCAAGTTCTCCTACTTAGAAAGATGAGAGAGGTCTGTAATTTTCATCATAGCTACACTTCAACTATGAGAGACAAAAATAAGAAAGAAAAAAAAAGAAAATCACATTGTAGGATTTTTAAAGAATGTATTTGTAAATGATGGTGGAAAATAAGTATTTGGTCAATAACAAAAGTTCAACTCAATACTTTGTAACATAACCTTTGTTGGCAATGACAGAGGTCAAACGTTTCCTGTAAGTCTTCACCAGGTTTGCACACACTGTAGCTGGTATTTTGGCCCATTCCTCCATGCAGATCTCCTCTAGAGCAGTCATGTTTTGGGGCTGTCGCTGGGCAACACGGACTTTCAACTCCCTCCACAAATTTTCTATGGGGTTGAGGTCTGGAGACTGGCTAGGCCACTCCAGGACCTTGAAATGCTTTTAACGGAGCCACTCCTTTGTTGCCCGAGCGGTGTGTTTGGGTCATTGTCATGCTGGAAGACCCAGCCACGTTCCATCTTCAATGCTCTCACTGATGGAAGGAGGTTTTGGCTTAAAATCTCACGATACATGGCCCCGTTCATTCTTCCCTTAACACGGATCAGTCGTCCTGTCCCCTTTGCAGTAAAACAGCCCCAAAGCATGATGTTTCCACCCCCATGCTTCACAGTAGGTATGGTGTTCTTGGGATGCAACTCAGCATTCTTCTTCCTCCAAACACGACGAGTTGAGTTTTTACCAAAAAGTTCTATTTTGGTTTCATCTGACCACATGATATTCTCCCAATCCTCTTCTGGATCATCCATATGCTCTCTGGCAAACTTCAGACGGGCCTGGACATGTACTGGCTTAAGCAGGGGGACACGCCTGGCACTGCAGGATTTGAGTCCCTCTCGGCGTAGTGTGTTACTGATGGTAGCCTTTGTTACTTTGGTCCCAGCTCTCTGCAGG
>CM030174.1:18887778-18907778 GCA_017639675.1 Aplochiton taeniatus | reverse complement strand
TCGTCCATTAGGCAAGCAATTATATTATGTCGTTGCCGCGATCGATGTCGTTATATAGAAGATCTTTAAGAAATAGGGTTTCATAACGAGTGTCTTAAGTTTAGTTCCTCTGCCTCTGAACAGACCCTACAATGGCCATTTGTAATATCCTGACACACTTATGGAATCTGTCTGATCTGTCACTTTCTATATCGTTTAGTCTGTCCAATGGGGCGACACGTTACTGTAAAATAATTAGATCGCTTACGTTGCCAGCCACATCAAACGTTAGGTCGTTAGCCGTATGTTTGCTAGCAGCTAGCAAAGCTAGAGCCCACACATAAAGTTAACTAAATTGTTCGAATATGGGTTAAGGATTAAAGTTATGGTTAGTCAGATGATTTTTCAACTATGGATGCATTTATAAATTCAATCTGAAATGGTTAGACAGCCTTTAGGCATAATGACAGTAGTTTTTTCCAATTGCCGCAGGCAATTTAGGGCGATTCTGCTGATCATTTTCCCCCAAAAGGGGGCGTGGTCGTTCTGATAACAGGAGAGTGACGTATGACTACTCTCATCTACTCAACTAACATCGACCACGTCGCCATGGTTTCGAGGGTAAACAATAGTTCGCTAGCTAGTTAGCCACTGTTGGATGTATTCTACAGGGCATATTAAAAAATTTACAGACAGGGGATTTAAAAAAATTCAAATGTATATTTGATGCACATGCGGAGGGAGCCGGGCAACTGCAGCCGGTAGGAAAGTGGGTACAATCCGGTAGGGCCCAATGTAGCAGGGCCGGAGCTTGGGCGGTGTTCCCCAAACTGACAGGTTCTTGGTGGAGAGCCAGACCCACTGACCCACCCTATACCTGGATCCCCGTCTGCGGTGGTGGTTGGCCTGTCTCTCCGTGGCTTTGCATGCCCAGAGCAGGGCGGACCGGGCCGCTTTCCAGGCACGGTGTGGCTGTGGCTGACGGCACTCCAACATCCTCCTCTTCCTCTGGGAACAGAGAAACCAGGTAGCCATATTCTTCAAATGGGGACATACCCAGGGCCGAGTGCTGCAGGGTGTTGTGGGCAAACTCGGCCCAGAGCAACTGTCAGCTCCAGTCGGCTCTTGGATGCCAAGCAGCGCAGGCTGGTCTCCAGGTCCTGGTTGACCCTCTCTGTTTGGCCATTGGATTGTGGGTGGTAGCAGGGCTCTTGTTCTTAGCACAGGTGGAGCAAGCAGTAATGTAGGCCTCTACATCCTTCCTCGCCCCGGGCCACCAGAACTGTTGCTGCAGTAGGTCCAGAGTCCGAGCCCATCCGGGATGGCAGGACCAAGGCGAGGCATCGAGGAGGCACGAAGAGGCACTGCGGGGGACCCCCTGATGGAGGTTGCATGCCCTGAGTGGCGCGGCACACTTCCTCAACTATGCCCCACTGGACAGGGGCAACAACACAGGAGGTAGGCATGATGGTGTCATCCACGGATGACGGTGTGGGAGGACCAGGCAGGTGAGACTGGCCGTCAGGCTTACCGTTCCTAGAGCCAGGGCGGAAAGTGATGGCAAGTCGAACCGCTCAAAGAACAGGGCCCAACGAGCCTGTCTGGGGTTCAGCCTCTTGGCAGCTTGAATGAACTCCAGGTTCTTGTGGTCCGTCCGCACGATCACCGGATGCCTGGCCCCTTCAAGCCAGTGTCTCCACTCCTCCAACGCCAACTTCACCGCAAGCAGCTCTCGGTCCCCGATGCTGTAATTGCGCTCAGCGGGAGTAATGCATCTGCTGAAGAAGGCGCATTGGGCGGCAGCATTGGGAGAGAGCACTTCCGAGGGGTCTACCTCCATGATGAAGGGGTGACCCGGGTCAGGCAGCTGCAGGATAGGGGCCGAGGTGAAGTGCCGCTTGAGTTTGCTGAAGGCCTTGTCGGCTCTGGGGGTAAAGATAAAACATGCAGTGGTCTTCCAGGTCAGCTCAGTGAGGGGGAGAGCCAGCGACCCAAAGTCCCTGATGAACTGCCGGTAGAAATGTGCAAACTCCAGGAATCGTTGGACCTCCTTCACTGAGGTGGGGGCTGGCCACTGGCCACTGGCCACTTCTGGACCACGCAGACCTTGGCAAGGTCCATTTCCAGCCTCCCCTTTAGACCACGTAGCCCAGGAAAGACACCTGCTTGGTGTGGAAATCTCACTTTTCAGGCTTGACAAACAACCTGTTCTGGAGGAGGCGCCTCGGTACAGCTTGAACGTGCTCCACATGCTCCGCCTCTGACCCAGAAAAGATCAGGATGTCGTCCAGGTAGACGTGGACGAACCTTCCCAGCAAGTCGTGGAGCACGGAGTTAATGAGGGCTTGGAAGACTACCGGCGTTGGTTAGGCCGAAGGGCACTACAAGGTACACATAATGCCCATTGGGGGTGCTAAAGGCAGTCTTCCACTAATCGCCTTCCCGTATACACCAGGTTGTAGGCGCTGGGCAGGTCCAGTTTGCTGAACCAGGAGGCCCCCTGCAGCCTCTAGAATGCGGTGTCCATGAGGGGAAGGGGGTACCGGTTCTTGATGGTTATCTTATTGAGCCCCCTATAGTCCATGCACGGATGGAGGTCTCCTCCTTTCTTGCCCACAAAGAAGAAGCCCACCCCTGCAGGTGACGTGGAGGGATGGATAAACCCCGCTGCCAGAGCCTCCTTAATGTAGGCTTCCATGGCCTGGTGTTCTGGAGCAGACAGGGCGTAGGTCCGTCCCCTAGTGGTTCCTGGAAGGAGGTCGATAGCACAGTCAAGGTCTCGGTGAGGAGGAAGCACACAGCTACGTGCCTTGCTGAATATTGCACTGAGGTCATGGTATTGGTTGGGGACCAGGGACAAGTCCGCCTCGGGGACTGGTCTCGGTGGGTCAGGAGCGGCGAGATCCAGGAGAAACGTAGTCCGGCACCGTTCCCCCCGGCTCAATAGGGTACCAGTGGACCAGCTTAGGTGGGGTTCGTGCTGGGCCAGCCAGGGACGCCCCGGACCATGGGTAAGCTAGGGGAGTTGATCACGTGGAACTGCATGGTCTCCCGGTGGCCTTGGGCCGCACACAGCTGGAGGGGTCCTGTGATGTGCTCCACGGACCCAGTGCCCAGAGCTCTGCCATCCAAGGCTACCACCGGCAGGGGCCGCTCTAGCCGCCTAAGGGGCACGTGGTGTTGCTGAGCCCAGGACTCGTCAACGAAGCTCGCCACTACCCCAGAGTCAAGGAAGGCACTGCCCGCTGCTGTGCTCCCTGGAGCCACACAGCGGTTTTGATGGCAGCGAAGTTTGCTGGGTCGGGTCGTGGCAAGTGGGATGGCACAGTTTCTGTTGTCAGGTATGACACACTCCAGCCAAGAATATCGACAGAAAAGTGTTGCTGTGCATATGATGGTGGGGAAGGATTAGATCTATTTTAGAATATCGAGGTTGATCTGGAAGAGACATCCGAGACCTGCTGGGTCAAGGAGGCAGATACAGCTGAGTAAGTACCTAGCTAGCTAACATAATATGTCGTGTTGAATAACAACCATTTAGATGATCAAGGCTGTAGATTTGACTGTAACGTTAGATAACGGCTCCTCCTAAATTCGTCTCAGTGTGCCAGCTAACGTTAGGAAATATTTTTTTGCTTGTAAAAATCGGCTACATAACATTAGCTAGTCAAGTTGTTCTTGTACCTATAAAGCATTTTTGATAATGTTTGCTGGTACCAGCGTAGTATTTTGCAATTCAATTCATGCCCCACGTAACCAGGTTTATAGCTTTAGTGGGGCAAGAGGGGTGTTTGGTTCGCGCAATGAGCTATGGGCAGTGTGATTTACAGTGGATTCACAATTTAAATGCCGGTGGTGAGAAATCACTGTTCTTTCACTTGCGTTAATACTACTACCCGAACTCGTTCCATATACAGTGGGGCCAAAAAGGATTTAGTCAGCCACTGATTGTGCAAGTTCTCCTACTTAGATAGATGAGAGAGGTCTGTCATTTTCATCATAGGTTCACTTCAACTATGAGACAAAAATGAGAAAAAAAATCCAGGAAATCACATTGTAGGATTTTTAAAGAATTTATTTGTAAATTATGGTGGAAAATAAGTATTTGGTCACCCACAAACAAGCAAGATTTCTGACTCTCACAGACCTGTAACTTCTTCTTTAAGAAGCTCTTCTGTCCTCCACTCGTTACCTGTATTAATGGAACCTGTTTGACCTCGTCATCTGTATAAAAGACACCTGTCCACAGCCTCAAACAGTCAGACTCCAAACTCAACCATGGCCAAGACCAAAGAGCTGTCGAAGGACACCAGGAAGAAAATTGTAGACCTGCACCAGGCTGGGAAGAGTGAATCTGCAATAGGCAAGCAGGTTGGTGTGAATAGATCAACTGTGGGAGCAATTGTAAGAAAATGGAAGACATACAAGACCATTGATAATCTCCCTCGATCTGGGGCCCCACGCAAGATCTCATCCCGTGGGGTCAAAATGATCATGAGAACGGTGAGCAAAAAGCCCAGAACTACACGGAGGGACCTGATGAATGACCTGCAGAGAGCTGGGACCAAAGTAACAAAGGCTACCATCAGTAACACACTACGCCGAGAGGGACTCAAATCCTGCAGTGCCAGGCGTGTCCCCCTGCTTAAGCCAGTACATGTCCAGGCCCGTCTGAAGTTTGCCAGAGAGCATATGGATGATCCAGAAGAGGATTGGGAGAATATCATGTGGTCAGATGAAACCAAAATAGAACTTTTTGGTAAAAACTAAACTCATCGTGTTTGGAGGAAGAAGAATGCTGAGTTGCATCCCAAGAACACCATACCTACTGTGAAGCATGGGGGTGGAAACATCATGCTTTGGGGCTGTTTTACTACAAAGGGGACAGGACGACTGATCCGTGTTAAGGGAAGAATGAACGGGGCCATGTATCGTGAGATTTTAAGCCAAAACCTCCTTCCATCAGTGAGAGCATTGAAGATGGAACGTGGCTGGGTCTTCTGGAGTGGCCTAGCCAGTCTCCAGACCTCAACCCCATAGAAAATTTGTGGAGGGAGTTGAAAGTCCGTGTTGCCCAGCGACAGCCCCAAAACATGACTGCTCTAGAGGAGATCTGCATGGAGGAATGGGCCAAAATACCAGCTACAGTGTGTGCAAACCTGGTGAAGACTTACAGGAAACGTTTGACCTCTGTCATTGCCAACAAAGGTTATGTTACAAAGTATTGAGTTGAACTTTTGTTATTGACCAAAAACGTATTTTCCACCAAATAAATTCTTTAAAAATCCTACAATGTGATTTCCTGGATTTTTTTTCTCATTTTTGTCACTCATAGTTGAAGTGTACCTATGATGAAAATTACAGACCTCTCTCATCTTTCTAAGTAGGAGAACTTGCCCAATCAGTGGCTGACTAAATACTTTTTGGCCCCACTGTACTTACTTAATTTAGCAAAACCATCCACATATATTGTTTTCTAAAGTTGGGGAAGTATCCCTTTAAACTTAAACTACAGACAGGAGATTTAAACGTTTTCTTCCTAAACATATACAATGTATTTCTGCCTCTTATGGAATTGTCAACAAAATATGCGTGTACTCGGCACATAGTTGAATGTTTATTTGCGGTTATCAGCTTTGATAAAGTACATTTTACCTTTAAAATGCATCCCTTTTTCACAGAGGGGTATGTAAAGTAGCATGCTTAACCCTACTTGAAGATAACTTTTTGCTGAAAATGAAATCCTGCTTAGTCTAGTATTACCAAAACAAAAGTATTATATTTCAAAATTGTTTATGACACATTTAACAGAGGTTGGCAAAACATAATTTCAATTAGAAATCGCCGTCGCTGAGATAGAGATTATAGGGCGATTTTTCGCGTGCATGTGCATTCACATGCATGAGCGCGCACATTTGCTTAATTACGCCACTAGATGGGGGCATATGGGTGCACTTCCTTTTGTTCGGCATGCTGTTGGCAAGCTGTTTTCTCATTTGATCGCTAGACTGGATAGGTATTATAGATATCCTTCAACTCAATTCTTCCCAGTCAAAATTAACATTTCAGAGATATCCTACACAATGAAATTCTTCCAATCCACAATTGCCATTTCAGATATCCACGACATCATTCTTCCTAGGACAAATTACGTCACTTTTGCCGATCGTGTATTGGGCTTTCAATTTCAGATATCCACAACATCAGTCTAAAATGAACATTCTGGGCAATAGAAAAAATGGGTTCATAATAAGCAGAATAAAAATAATTTATTACACTTGACAGAACCTTTCTAGACACCCAAAGCGCTTTACACTATGGGGAAGACTCACAGTTAAGTTGCCAGAGTGTAGCACCCATCTGGATGGTGCCACAGCGGGCAAATTGCGCAAGACTTGCTCACCACACATCGGTTTTATGACCAACTGAAAGCCACAAGGGGAAAGGTAAGGGATATATTAGCTAATTGATAGGCTTATTAATTAGCCGCTCAGGAACTTTTTTTTTTTAAATTTAATTAAAGATTTCGAGTTTGAAGGGAAACACCAAACGAGGTACCCCTTCAGGGGAACATGTGCACTAGAACGCAAAGAGTTATGGGAAATTGGGGAACGGGAGTATGTTGATTGATTGTTCTATTGTTGTTTTGTTATATAGTACGAAAGACGTTAGACGTTGAATCTGTTTATAGTAGCCTATTATTTTACATGGTCTTGTACTAATTCGGTTGTGACCGTAAGCAAGGTTAGGGGCAGGTGGGTTAAGGAGAGCCCACTCAGTTTGCATCTGTTGCCATGTGTCATGTAAGAGGTTACTGCCCTGTAATTACATTGGTAGCAGTGTTCAAATTACTAGACTTTGTTCACCCTTGTCGCAACTCTCGGTTATAAGCCATTCAACAGATCCCCAACCTGGAGGGTTGTTACCAAAGTATGGTAAGATTGTCTTTAACCAAAATAGGAATGTTGAAATACCAATCAGGACAAGTGAACAGAATGTATAATAATAAATAGTCCAGATTTTGAACTTGCATTGCTAAGTTGAAAGAACCAGTACTCTTTAGTCCAGTCAAATTACAGAGAGCAATCAAAAGCTAAACTGGACTTAAAATGATGAGTTGAAATAACTAGTATATCTAATTTCATTTGAATTGAAACGTTGAGGCAGCAAATGTACTTAAGCTGTGCTAAGTTGAACCAGGTTGATTTTTGTGTAGGACTGTGTACTGTAGGTTCTTAGCGTCTGAACAGTAACACACACAAACTAATGTGTTAATAAAAAAAATGATGCATGTAGACATAATAAATAACGTGTACAAATATAAATGCCTAATTAGCCATTTTAAAATAAATGTAAAAGCTACATATTAGTGCCTATTATGTGATAACTAAAATAAAGTGTTACCAAATAGGGTAATTAAAAACCCCCAAAACGTCAAACTATGTACACTTAAGATAAAAAATGTTGCCAAAGATATGCTCACAAAAACCATATAGGCATTTTCCTTTCAAACAAACCCTCTGAAAAATAAGAATTATAAAAGAACTGGCAAAACATCAAACATCTTTTTGTTTTTAGTTTTGTTTTTAGTTTTAGTGTGTTTTGTACTGACATTTGTTGTTGGTTTGAGGTAAGGACGTTTGGGTTCTAGAATCAAACCGAATATGCACCGGAGGATAGAAAGGACCCTCTCAGTATTGGCGCTAACATGCAAACTGCTTAGGTAACCTAAACTACATGCACATGATTACAGGTATGTCGAGAGAGAAGATGTGTTTGTGAATCTCTGTGCCTGATAATAAAAGCCTATTGTGGTGGGATGCGGTATTAGTGTTGAAACGTATGAAACAGAAACAATTTTAACAAGATACAGATAATCACGAGGATTTTATGTCTTCAAAAAAGTCTGGTAGCAACATTTTACTCATGATGGTAGGTTAACTCCGAAAAGTACTCTAAAAAGTTGTTGGAACTGAAGGAGCTTACTGAAGCACTAATTACTATTTAATTATTAGGGGTGTGTGTGTGTGTGTGTGTGTGTGTGGGGGGGGGGGGGGGGGGGGGGGGGTTAGTTCAGACAGATAACGACTGATTGACTGTTCCAGGGGTTAATTGTGGTGTCACTGTGGCAACTTTCAAACCCATTTTTAATTAACAACAATTCACAGAGGTGTCCGTTTTTCTTTATGTGTCTGCACATGAGAAACATTTGATATTTCAATATCCTTAAGTTATGACATTACATTATGCAACGTTCCAAGATAAAGATATTTTTATCTTTCTAGATGTTTTGTTTAAATTAGTCCATGGAGTTCGAAATACACTGATAGCCCTGGTTCTCAGAACCACCTTCCTCTACATCCGCTCCCAGCACAGCCAGATTTGTTGAAAAAAAATCTGACCTCTGTCTAATTGGGTTTCTACTTGATGGCTCTCTCTGCTGGAAATGAGATATAGAATAACATGCGTACTGTTCTATATTTAAATAGTAACCAGATATAACAGGTACACATAGTCACATCCACCCCAATCATTTTTTTATTAAATAAGATGCCGGCGGCTATCGTGTTTGTGGCAGAACTGGCAGTCTGAACATTGCAGTTTCAAACAGTTTCAGACAATTCACTTAATTTTGCTGTTCTGTATTGGCAATCTACAACAGTTTGCACTTTAACTTTTACATTTTCTTTCAGCAGAAAGATTTTGGTGTCTTGTAAATCTAGTGTAACGAACATCGACTAGTTCAAACTCGCCATCATCAGTATAAATACGATTGCTTGATTGTGTGGAGAGGTACCTTTTCCCACGGTCGAGGGGTTAAGGCCACTGACTCCAGTGCTGGCAAGCCAGTAAGACCTATGGTTCGATCACAGGTAGTGGCAAACAGTGGAGGAAGCATGAGTTCTCGTTAGCACGGGGGTCAAAAAGTCAGTCAGAAGGCAGACCGGTGCACTAGCAATTGGCTTGTTATTTTCTATTGTAAGTTATGTATGACACTACTTTTATGGTCTAGCTAAACGCCCTATTTCCTTCAGTGGTTTGGTAGTTGATACTGCCACAATTCCATTGCATTTGACTTCCGCTAATCCTAATCCATTTCTTCTTCCCTCTCAGCTCATAGCTTGTAGTTTGTTGGACTAGAGCAGTGGTTCTCAACCAGTCCTCAAGGAACCTCAGCCATTCCAGATATTTGATATTCCTCAGTGCTAGCATACCAGGTGTAATTAGTCAAAGCCTTGCTGTTGGTGTCTTTCTTACATCAGGTGTACTAGAACTGGAGAAGATCAAATACCTGGAATGGCTGCCCAGAGGAAAGAAAAATCAAAGATAGGACCTCTTCTTAAACACATTTATTGCTCTTAGACATGATTAAGCACAATTTAACACTAACATGAGATTTCTAATTTTTTTGTATACTTCTCAAATACTGCTCCTGAGACATGTCCCATGACTTGTCTCACTGTAATCAAGCTCTAAGATCTCAAAATGTCTCACAATGTTCTGGGGTGAGTCTCATGTGAACAATGCTTGCATTGTTTTCAAGTGGTCGTACATGTACACGCATAGCGCATCACCACATTCTGTACTAAAGCAGCTGCCTGGACTTAAATGAGTTGTCGGCTTTTTGGTCGGCAGCCGGCGCTTATGGAAAGCTAAGCTAGCAGCAGCTTTTCTCACGCTTATTTTTTATTTATTTTTTTTTACTTCCCGCCAGTGTGGTGTGTGGTCTCCGTAATTTACTCGCCAAAGACCAAATTTACCCGCCATTGGCGACTGGCGAGTGTTCATTTTGGACCGTGGATCCATACAAACAACTCTGCCCAGAACTTGCTGCAGAGTGACATCAACCATTTTCCAGAAGGGGCACAATGTGAAAACATGAGCGACTTGTTGCGTAATCTTGCATTAGGCAAGTATCTGCACTTTCAAATTCACAAACAAGTGCAAACATGGAAGAGCTGCTACATTATCCTGGTGTGAAAAAGAACTCCACTTGATCTGTGCATCATTACGATATACAATAGTGAAGTTGTTTCTTCTTCTGTCTTTCTTGTAATGTCTGGATGTGATCTGAATTCTACCAACCCGAGCCCGTTTAAAGGCTCTAAAAGTTCTGTTTTGAGTGGGGTGACAAACACACTCCTCCAAGGCAGTAAGATTGTCTTCCTCAAGTTGAAACACACTTGCTGTGATCACATTTGTCCTTAAACAACTACTTTCTTGGCAAAAGCTGAAGTCATTGGACATTCTGGCATAGAATTCTGCTATGGCATTGGTTTACACTTTGTGCTATGCAATAGGTTTTACACTTTGTGCAATAATTGGAAGAGACTGTACTAGACCAACAGCATAGGCATATTTTGAGTGTCATGTATAAGCCGTAGCAAATAGACGTTCTTGTCCTCAAAATGGAAACACGAATAAGTCCACAGTGGCACGAGGTCTCTAACGCTGTCAGCTAATTGAACAAGTAAGTGCATATTGCAAGTGCAGTTTGGTACCTCTAAAAGATAAAGATAAAGATCTGCTGTCTGGGAGCAAAGGTTCAAGAGTAGTTTTTCAGCCTGGTCAATCTGTTTAACTGAAATGGAGTCCCTCAAGAGTAGGAAAACAGCTTCACTAAGAAGTAGAGAATGGTTGTAATAGAGAGCACCAACAAGACCCCTGAAAACAACGGAGCCAAAAAATAGCAAAAGAGACCGATATTCTTGAAGAACATTCTGTGTGATGTAACGGATCGAGGACAACACGTCAGATTAGATAGTGGCAGGATATCTTTTACCCACCTGTCAATCTCACATGTCCCTTTGGCCATGCTAAAGGGCTGACGAGAGTATTCAGTAAAAAAACACAAGAACATTAGTAAGCGCATGACTCCAAGCAGTACAGAGTGCATGTAGTAAATGGCATTCATATGAATAAGGTTAAAGCTTTCAAGTTTACTGAGCCAAGTAGGCCCCTTAACACCATACACAGTGCTTTGAGTCTCAAAGGCTGCTTTTGCATCATCAATGAACTTGTCATGTGTTCGCTGTGGGCCTTTTGGGTTTTCCTGTTGAAATGGGAAAGCATGCATATGTCCTCGCACTCCAGGTTTCACAGCCACTCCAGGCTGTTCACATTTGAGGCATCCAAATCTACCATTCAATTGCACAGTATTGGAGACCAATTTGCACGTTCCAGCGATGGTGAAAACTTTGCATAGGAAAGACTGAGGTCTTGATGCATCTAACAAAAAAGCCATGCTTTTCAAGCATATGTAAAGTGTTGCTTAAAGACTTCACAAATGTCAACATGGAAGGTTTGGAGTCCCAAATCCAAAATCCAGCAAAATCCTATTTTTCCTTTTTGTGCATTCACTGTAGCTCAACTCATTAAATCACACAATAACATGGCCAGACTAAGAATTTTGAAGATTTACAAATAGGCCCCCCAACAGTGTTCCAGGTAAATTAGATATGTCTAGGATCGCTTAATGGCACACCAAGAGCTGCATGTTTTATGTGCACCTCTCCATCATATATTTCCCCAATGTTATCTCTTCCCTTTATCTGCTTTTTTTATCTAAAATTCTGTTTTTCTTTGAAACCATCTTTTGCAAACAGTATCTGGAGTTGATCCTTGATAGAAACTTCAATAAAAGAAGATGTTGCATCCTCTTTCAGCACATTGGCACCACAAGATTGATATATGCTATCATCCTTCTCAACTAATACCAAACAATGACTACAATACTTGTGCAAGCAGATTAGGGGGAAAAATTTGAATCTGTGTAAGCTGCTCAAACAATGTGTGTTCAGCTGCTCTGGACAAAGCAATGTAATCAGTTTCAGTAGGTCAATGAGGGCCTTTCCAGTGACAATTGATATATGTCATTATGATAAGCAGGCCCTCAGCTACAGTTGTAGGGGCATTGTCATAGAGTGGTCGTTCCGCATTACACACTGAATCCTCCTTGCGTGTTGAGTGAGCTCCATCTCTGCCAGCAATGCTTTCAAACTCCTCATCCCAGTTTAGACAATCATCAAAGGCAGACTCCTCCATGGTATCATGAAACTCCTTATCCCTGTTTAGTCCATCATCATTGGCTGACTCTTTCACGGCAAGAGACTCTTCCTCAACTACATACCAATCTTCTTCAATGTGAATTTCCTAAAAATTTAGCTCTGAATCTTCTGGTCTTAGGTTGGAATGCTCCATCTGTTGTGATGATCCTGTGAAAATGTGAAAACAACTATAAGAAAACAACAAACTGCAATGACTATGATCTTCACATCTACACAATCACAATGTTTAGATTATGTACAACATATTTTGTTTTTTAAATCTGTGACAGAATTACAATTTTTACATCTTTTACATTTTTGTTGCTGCACCATAAAGCTACACTGTATTTGTGAAAACGTGTGTTACTTGAGGTCAATGGGCTGTAGGCTATCCCTAATAAATGTAGCTAAGTACCTGAACTTTGATGAGTGCTTTGCCCTAGCCTTCCTGAGTTATGTTTCATATCCAGCTGCATACAGAAAAATAGAGGCAGGGATTCTGAATAATAGGCCCTTTTCACATGACGTCATACAACTTTCTTTTTGACTTGAAGCAGGGTATGTTTACTTACGGACCGAATAATGGAGTTGCTTGCACATCTGCCACAAATAAGGCTAGGTGACGTCCAATGACTTGTAGGCACATCCTCGCTCAATAAATGATCAATACTTAATAAAGGCTACAAATTCTTCTTTACCCGTTTGACAATTAAGGTACGTGCTTTTGTAATTTCTAGCTCTTAATTTGGTGAGGGGGCTGGGATAACGCCGGTAGTGATAGCTGCGATTGTTGATATTCTCCGCTTTGAAATTATGCCATCAATGTTGAAATTAACATTAGTTTGACGTTTGGTATTTTTTAAATACATTTTTGACAACATATTGTCGTGGGAATCCAGAAGATTCAGTACTCAAACTTTAAGTAATCCTAAAGAATGCAACTTAGAGTCAGGAGTCGATAATTCGAGAAAGTAGACATTTATTGATTACTCAATAACTGCCGAGTTGGATCTGCAAAATCAACTAACTTTTGGTCGCGGGGCACCATACTTTATACCCCAACATGTTGACCTGGAGTTGACCCAAACTTCGGCCCACTCACAGATGGAGTGTACACTGTCACGTTCCAGGTACTAGGGTAAGACCCAAACGCAGAGTAACAAAAACACAGGATTTAAACTTGGAATAAGGAAGGCTCAGGAAACCAAAAAACTGCTGTAAAGCAACACAGCTCCGCAAGGAGGCTGGTAGCACTTTTACTAGGCACTCAAGACTACACAATTTCACACAGTTTTGTTGTCGCCGACAAACATGCAGTGTCGGGGCTGAATCTCGGACGTCAGGAACGACAAACAGGCATGTAGTGTCACATAATCTGCGGTTACTAGTTTTAATCACTAGTTTGACAACTCCTACGACGTGTTCCTTGATAGCCATGATTGAACATTTCATTACAGGTCTATTATGTAGCCTATACGATGGCTTGTTTATACTGGTCAGTGTCCGTTACTTTGACAAAACAAACGACAATCTCTGCCAAAGTTTAAAACGCATCAAATGAGGTGGGATATTTAATTGCGCAGGCAAAAACGCACACATTTGAAACATTTGCTACAGTATGTACAAAATAGATAGACCGAGACCACTTTATGTGTCAGTGTATCTCAAAAATGTAGACAGTATCCTTCTATCGGTTATCATCAGATTCGTGATCTGTTAAGTTTACAATTTATTTCTTTGTTGTAGGATGCCAACAACAACAAAAAAGAGAGACAACCCCTGATTGCTGACACAATGGTGGAGCAAATGCGTGCAACATTTTCAGTGAAATGTCGGGCAGGAAGCGCCGTTCTCCGGTCAGCTAAGTCGGCTTCTCATAATAAACAGGCCATCTGTACAGACACGTTATATAGTGTCTCCATCTACATGATACATTTACCATTTAAATTAATTTTATGTGTGTAGTTGATGTTCTCCATTGTTTTGTTTGTCGTTTCAGTCTCTAAACCATGTGGGAGTCAAACTCATGTTTTTAGACAAACCCTCATGGCGATGCAAAGACAGAGGAAATCCTGAAAAAGTTTGCAACTTTGACAATTTTAAAAATAGTAACTAATTAATTTTGATCATATTTGCTTACTTATTTTATTGGAATTTTCACATAATAAATAATAAGGGGTTTTAACTGATGGTTTTTGTTCCTCTCAGCTTCTATGGGAAATGAAAGAAACATTTTTCATAGACAACAAAATAGTCATAGAGCTGAACGTGATGGCTGCCCACATTGTTCAAAGAGCATCACAGAGTGACCTAAAGAAACACTGTCAGAAGGAAAACCAACGACTTCCTAGATTATTCAGAAAGACAAGGTGCACGCATGTTTACTATCATTTGTATTTTGAAGCAAAGCACACAAAGCTGGTTCTACCCATTGACAGTGTATTAGTAGACGAAGTGATTGTGATGTCCCCCATTGGTTTGTGAACCACCGTTTTGAAGCCTCGAGTTTGGCATTTTGAAAATCAGCATCTTGGTTTCATAGGCCATCGCCATCTTTTTTTTTAAAACCTGAAGTGACGACATTGACCATACTTGGACTAGAGGGTGGGGCTGGGGAGGAGTGAGGGGTGGATGTGTCTGAGAACCCGGCAACTCGGCAAGTTGACTGCACCTAGCTCCTGTCTACTCCATGCTAATGCTAGCTTCCATATTTTGAGGTAAACTTTATAGATAACTAAGAGTGAAAGTAATCTTAGTAGCTCATTGCATACATGTCCACATTTAAATATAAGAGGAGTATCTTTACTTATTGATTGTACTTGAAGTTATGGTATAAGTTAACTTTAAACTGTGTGTAACGTTAACTTATGATAACACATATTTATCCAAACAATGTTTTTTAAAATGCATTCTGCAGATCTAAGGGTACGTTAACGTTACCTTACTCAGTGAATGTTAGCTAAGGTTATATCTTGTGACCTAAAAACACACTGTGAGAAGTCAACAGCCTAGTAAGACACAAACGATCCAAAAGAACGCCAAAATAAGTTCACGGCTATTTAAATGGGCACAGTGCCATGGAAACGCATTGCTACGTCTCTATCCTGCTTGACAGTATCAATCACAAGGTAGCCACGCCCTAAACCATACCCTGCTTTATTGTCGATTTTACTCTAAATGGGACCATCATTTACAAAATGAACATCATGCTCTATTGAAAAAGACTTGAAACAGGCGATTGAGACCATAAACTCGTAAGGAAAATGTTTACTGATGTAATAAAGTAAGTGAGCAGTAGGGTAATTTTTTCATAGACTTCCATACAATCGTAATTGCTTCTGAAACCAGTGGAGTCGCCCCCTGCAGGTTTTTAGAAAGAATGCAGTTTTAAGGCACTTCCGCATAGGCTTCACTTTTCAGAGCCGGAACTACAACCTCGGTTCTACCAAGAGGAAAGACATTTTTTTGTTCTTTCATCAGGACTCATTCGGGGCCCAGCAATATTGCTGCTACCGTACCCATTCAGAGAGTACTCATCCTTTCTTTTCACTGTAGAGGAGGTTAACATTTCAGCTCAGAAATAATATGCATTTACTGTTTATGAGCAGTTGCCAGTATGCCAGATACTGATGATCATTGCTATTGTTTTGCTTTTTCCAGGAACTTGTCCTTTGTGTCACTTTGTGATATTTGATGTTGTTTTTGAGTAAGAGCCAAATGTGCCATACCCTGCAATCAGACTCCAGAACAGAGGGGAGGGATTTCCCCTCAAAGCAGATAGGATAACCCTGTCAAGGTGACAGGATGAATTTCCTAAATGAGTGTTGTGTTGAATGTTTTGTCAATAATGAGACAATTGTTTAATTGTGAACTGCCAGCTTTCGCTAGTCCTTTATTATCTCAATCCCCCGCATGTGTCTACTTCTTCTACCTATATCCAATAAACCCCTCAAACTTAATCACCTGTCACGTTGACCTCTGCTGGTCAAACATCATATTACTTACTGTCATCACATCCTCCTATATAGAGATTGTTTACAAACATAGTTATTCTCTGAACATAATAGTAAGTTAGATGTTTTAACATGCATCAATAATAATCCATATTAAATGTACATGCAATTATTACAGGAAAGTGCACATGTACACCATTCAATCATCAATTATCATATATATTTTTTATATTTGATTATCATATGCATGCAATCCGCTATAGATTAAGTCTCTCGGGCTTAATGATAGGATTAGATCTCCTCAACACAGGTGAATGTGGCGTATTTGTGAAAGTTCCTGTGTATGGTGAGTCAGACAGCTGTGAACACTCCTTAACACGTCCCATCAACTTGTTTTTGCTAAGTAGAACTGTTTCCCACTTGCTCCTGGAATGCCTCTTGTGTTTTTAAAAGGATTCAGCGATTCCTCCTTAAGATTTGTGTGTTCTCAGTTTTGACCTTGTAGGATCTTGGACCCACTTCCTGAAGCACAGTGGCTTTCCTCAACCACATCTTATTTTGATCCTCTAACCTCACCACATCATTCCCTGACAGTGGTCTGAAGGATTTGGAAGATTTGTCATATTGCAGTTTTTGTAAAAAAAAAAAATGTGTTCCAATCCCCTGTGGATCTCCATATTCGGATTTCCAGGGGGCGTATTACCAAAAAAATCCGATCTTAAGTTAATATAGGTAGCGTCTAAGATAGGATTTTTGCCAATTTGGTATTACAGAAGCAAATCCTAACTAACTTTAGGAATCCTATCTTAATTGGCTTCATCCTATCTTATCTCACGTTAGGAAATCCTAAATACTCAATCCAACATCGTTTATCAGCATTTATAACTGTTACCTAGAAACCAACGCTACTTTTCTCATCTCGCAAAGCCAAACAACTTTGTAACTGTTGTAACCGTTGTTGTTTGTAACAAAAATGGAACAAAAACGGCAACGGGCATTTAACTTCAAGACAGATGAGTTAGAAGTGTTGGTAACATCTGTAGAATAATCAAAATATGTTATTTACGGGAAATTTACGAAAACGCTAACTCAGGAGATAAAATTAAAATAAGTTCTGCCTGTAGTCAATATTTTCTTGGTTTTGAAAAAGCATTAAAAGAGCAGCCATACAAATTAAACAAGTAACGTCAGCCTAAGCTAACACTAGCCTACCTGACAGAAACGTGAAAGTTAGGACAGCTTAGCGGTTATCCTAAAGTTAGGATCATTTATTTAAGATTTTGGGAAGTTAAGACGCTATATTATGTTAGGTTAGGAACATTGATTTAGGAACTGTTCATCTGTAATGGATCTGGAAATTAGGAAGTTTCTGTAATACGCTCCCTGGAGTGTATTCAGAAGGGTATTCTGTAAAAAAAAAAAGAATCCTGGATTTATTCAATAAAATCATTGCAACATATTTACACTTAATAAATTGAGTTAATCTTAATGTTAAAAAACTGTTGTATTAATTCCTAATTTTTTTTTTTATTTGAGCTGAGAAGATTGTGGAAATGTACTCATAAAAAAAAGTTTTAGAGAAAAATTATGTTATTTTAACATTTTTAATTGTCTGTAGCCCATCAAATTTAGTCATTTTCAGCAGAAGTAATTTACATTTTACTACAGAGAATGAGTATGTCTTAATAGAAATTCAAGCAAATTGTGTTATTTTGTTTAATTTGTATAGAAAATTTCGTTAAAACTAATGGTTTTTAATAAAACATTTAAGATAATTTCTAGCACACAGAATTCTTTCCCCCCTAAAGTGATTTTCTTTCCCGTTACAATGCACAAGGGTGACTTGACGGAAGTCCATGAGAGACTAAATGCACACTCGCATGCTTGTACTGACAATGTTTTATATGATCTTCTAAAGCATTGAAATCCTTGTGCACACTCACATGCTTGTACTGACAATGTTTTATATGATCTTCTAAAGCATTGAAATCCTTGTTTCTCAAAATCACAAAAATTACAAATGCAGTTGACCAAAACTCCCACAATTCTTTACGAATGTTCCTCAAGATGGCCGGGGAAAAAATCTTTAAATATTTGACATAATTATAGTAAATTATACTCAAACTTATGAGTTAATGGCCATTTACTTTGATTTAAAACTTTCATTAAAATTAATTAATTTTAAACAAAACTTGTATTAGATTTGTACTTATTTATTTTAATTTAGGTTATGTTGTTTTAATTCTTATTTTTCTTTATTGTATTAAATAAATTCCTTCATTAAAATATAAGAATACATCTGTATTACCATACTCAATTTCTTTTTCATACATTTAAATTAAATTGTTACTTAAATGACGTAAACTTATTTTGTTGAGTAAAAATGTGTCATTCATTTCAGAGAAATCGACTGGACCCCTGAATCAGTTTTTACAGTGTAGAGTTGTACCTAACTTCCAGTTCATCAATAGTTCACCTGGTGACGAATTACATTCCAAAGGGGAGGATCGATAGCTAAGCATAGCCAGATATGGATCAGATTTGCTATCTGCAGCGTTTTTAAGTAGCTTTTTGATAATGTGCACACCTTTTTCTGCCTTACCATTTGATTGAGGATATAAGAGACACAGTGATCTGTAAACTGTTGCCACTTTTTACACTTGAAACATGGACCGTTGTCACTCACTACAACTTGTGGTTTTCCATGTCTGGCAAAGATGGATTTGACATGTGTAATTACATGATTTGCAGATGCATTTGACAGTAATGCCGTCTCAGGGTAATTAGAATAATAATCTACCATTGGCAAATAATCTTTACCATGGAGATAAAGCAAATCTGTTCTTACTTTTTGCCATGGAGCTTTAGGTAGATCCTCAATAATCATAGGCTATTTAGTTTGCTCATTTTGATGCCTCTGACATGTCTCACATTTTCCTATCATTATTTCAAAGTCTGTGTTTATACCAGACCAGTGTACAGAACTCCTTGCTCTCCTTTGGCACTTTTCGAGTCCTAGGTGACCCTCATAAAGTCTCTTAAAAATTTCCTCCTGATGTAACGAATGTGGAATGACAATTCTGTTTCAATAACAGTCCATTCACGACACTCAGTTCTGGTCTGATGTGAAAGTACCGAGGACACACACCTTTAGGCCAGCCCTGTTGAATGTGATCGATGACAGTTTGTAGTTCAACATCACTTTTAGTTTGCTCTGATATTCGTTTTGATTTTATGTCTGATACAGGCAATGCTAATGCAACTAAGTCTACATGAACTACAACATCTTCTCCTGTGGAGCTTGTACGACCTACTATGGGAGCTCTGGATATAGCTTCCTCCAACACTGTGTTTACCTGGCGTGTAGATCAGATCAAAGCCGTACCGCTGTAGTTTCATCATGAGACGTTGAATTCTAGGTGACATCTCATTTAAGTTCTTCTTGATAATGGATATCAGTGGACGATGATCCGTCTCTGCTATGAAGGTGGGTAGTCCATATTAAGCAGTGGAACTTTTCCAGCCCATACACCAAACCTAAACATTCCTTTTCAATCGAAGCATATCGGCGCTATGTTTCAGACATTAATCTTGAATCATATGTTATTGGTTTCCATTCCTTCCCTTCAGCTTACAGCAAAACTGCCCCTATGCCATCTTTGGATGCATCAGTTGATACCTTTAGTCTTTTAGTGGAGTCATAGAAAGTGAGTACTGGCGCATTTGTCATCAATGCTTTGAGCTTAATCCATTCTTGCTCATGCCTGTCTGTCGAGACAAATTAATTTGTCTTGTGTAGGAGCTCTTGCAGACTGGATGTTCTGCTTGACAGATTAGGATAAATTTGCCAACAAAGTTGACCATACCCATTATTCGCAATACTCCTTTCTTGTCTACAGGCCGTGGCATATCTAGTATGGCATTGTCCTTTTCACTATCGGGCTCTATTCCTCGACTGGATAACCTACCTCCAAGGAATGTAAGTTCTTGTACACCAAACTGACACTTGGCTTTGTTAAGC